>OY998229.1:7500-102083 GCA_963922035.1 Amblyjoppa proteus | reverse complement strand
GTACGCGAATAACGCCGCCGCGTTTTCTCTCTTTACATCCGAAAATTCTCGTCCGCGCTTAATATTGTTTTTCCTTAATTCGAGGAATGTGTTTATCATCGTCAATGGAGATTGACTTAAACTTCAAAATATTAACTCTCCATTTCGTTTCTTTCACTCGTAATTAGTCTGTAAAAAATGTAAGGCTAATCACTGCTTTACTTTATATAAGTGAACGATAAAAATGACTACTTTGTCCCCTGTTTCATTATCTCTCCATACCCGATTTTTTTTTTTTATACAAAACGTGTTGCCACTAATAGCAACAGTTGAGAAGATTTGATATGTCAAGTATTTTTTAAGTTTAAACTTATAACGAGTTGTCAATAACCTGACTGGAGAAAATAAAAAGAATTGGCCGCTTTCATCTAGAATCGAAGTCAACGCAGTCGATGTTTCTCACAAACCAATTCGGTTAATTGAGTTAAAATTACAAAAAAGTTGTACGATTATTAATCGGCATTATCCAATTATTCGCTGTAGCATCAATTTCGCAGCGATCGTTGTGCACAAGTCGCTTTAGCGAGTTCATTAATTACTGTCGTCACGTGGCGATATCAAATCTTCCCAACAAAACAAAAAAAAAAATCAAATCCACCATAGGTTACTTTATACAATGAAAAAATTATTTCACGCCTTTCGCTCGCTCACGTCACTCATTCACTTTTCCAATAGAGAAGCACAGAACACCAGAAAGCATTATAGTCTATCCAGATCACTTGGCGGATTCTTCGTGCTCAAGAGACACTGGCATATATATATATATATATATATATATATACACACACATATATATATATATAAGTCGTAGTTTAACTTGGATTAGTTATGGACACGAATGTTCTCAGGATAATATACATAGATAGCGGTTATCTCGTCGCGTTGCTCTCGAATGCGACGGACACTCTTTTGCCTTGACTGCAATTAATAATAGTGTATCGAGTTAGAGCGTTACATTATATCCTATTTAGGTTCGTACTTTAGACGCTATTTAGGTACAAATATGTTGTTGCGATTGTTGGTTGATAGTCTATGTCGAGGCGTCCTCGTGAGTGCCGCCATCCTGCTCGAGCCGGGACGAGCCGCAGACCCGACACTTGCAACATACAATGCATGGGGCGGCGAGTAACAAGAGCGGCGAGGCGACGAGCAGAAGTAGCCCGAAACCGGCGAATATTCCGATGACTTGAGTCCTATGCCAAATAACGGAGGCTCGGGAGTGTCCCAGCTTGTTTTTGCATGGTCCCTTGTCGTAGTGGCGCAGCAGAAAATCGTCCTACAAGAGACCGACAATATCGGATAAGTGTACATTTTTTTTAGGCGTATAGAAATACCCTCTTCTCGTTTTAGTTCTCGAGTTGGAACGAAAACTCACGTCTAAGGATGCCAAACAGTACCAGCAAAATACGTGCTTGCATCTCTTGCACATCATTTGCGCGCAACCTTCGTCCTTCTCGATTGGCACCGAGCACATCGGACAGCACTTTATGTGATCGCTGTCGAACGGTATACCGAGCGGAAGATTGGGGCATGGACCGTTGTGCCATGGCTCTCGGCATACGGAACAAAAATCCGTCGAACAATTGGGACAGTGAACCGGTCCCGGCGACACTCCACCACTTTCGCCACTCGTCACTGAACAAATAGTCTCACAGCCAGCGCGCGGGCACCACGCGCGTTCTTTGTCCATCGATACATCTGAGACAGAACAAAAGCAAATCGGTTATTGTCACTGAAAAAAAGGTAATTAAAAGAACGCTCTCGAGAATTTTATGATTTTTTTTGTGATGTTATTTTCGTTATTTCGAACGTTAAAACAATACTCACCTCTGTTGAGACGAAATTTATGATGTTTATCCATCAAATCGGGACTGACGATGCTAGCTATTTCCTTCAAGGATAAAACACTCGCCCAATCACATTGCGCGTCTGGACAGCTTATTTCATAAGCGCCCTCCTCAATTTCAAATTCAACGTAGTCTTTCATACACTGAAACAAACGAAACATTTTAGATCCTTTTTTAGATACGGAGATATGAAGGCGTTACTCTCGCAACTTTGGTTTATGGAGTAACGTTTTTTTAACAGTCCAGTAAATCGTTCATTGGTAAGCATAATTTGGAGCAAATTATTCAGAATTCAGTCCAGATTAATTTCATAAAAATTTAAGCCATACATCAGTTTGTCACTTAAACAATAGACTCCTGATGAATCCATGAACATTGAATATCGAACCTTGAGTCTAGTGTAGCTCTAAGATTGGGAATGAAAATAAAATTTTAAGGATAATAGAGAATAATAATGAATACTATATTATGCTACAAGGGAGGAAAGGGCGTCTTTTCACCGAGTGCGAAGTTTGATGACTGAGCAAAGCAAGGACAGAAATTCACACAAGGCAAAAAGGTACTTCCTCCCAAGTGGCATACGTTATTTTTTTCCGACTATGCTAAAAAGTGACCATATTTCTATGTTGGCAATGAGAATGGGCCATATCCCACCCTCGTTGCGGGAATGAAATAGGGCCTTTTTAGCGTATTTGGAAGAAATGATAATTATTAAAGATCATACACAACTGGTCGTGATCCCTCCTCAAAAGTACTCGTAATTTTTTACACAAAAAGTAATTAGCCTCAATCATATATATTATTATACATAAATTGTTACTACTGTACCAACGACCACTTAGTAAATTGTCAACTATTAAAAAAAAAAAAAAAACTTGTCTAATAAAATGAATTAAGCGAAAATAAAATAAAATAATGAGAATGCAACAATGCAATTTTTTGCATCTAGGATCTCTGCCAGACTCACGTCTTTGCAGTAGAAGCAGCCGCACCCCTCAATCCTGAATATTTTTGAAAGGGATACATCGGCAAGGCAAAGTTTGCAAAGAAACTGGCCGGCGGTTTGTTGCGATGCGGCCGGAACAAAGCTGCCAGCTGCGAGACTGTAGCGCGAACTGGAGGCGAGGGACAAAAGGCTGGAGCACCTGGAACATACCCGGCTGCGATTGATGGGTCTGCTCTCCAGAGCGAGCGTACTTAATCCAACTGCAGTTTCACACTTCCTTAGAGCTCCCGGACCAAGGCTGAGCCAGCTTTCCCCTCGGGCTTCCAGACTGGCGCTGCTCTCCGGCCTCAGAAGAGGAGCATCCACACCTTTGCCTGCTTGATTTCTCTCTGCCAGCGAAAGATTTATCGCGCTTGTCTCTTTTCTCAACAGCGGCAATTTTATACCAGCCAGTTTGTTGGTCTTGTCAATTTTTTTCTGGCTCGAGCCATTCTTTGACGGAGGATTGACGGATGTCACGGAACTCGTCGCCGTACCCATATCCATCGGGGTTGCTCGTCGTACGACGAGCGGGTGTAGGCTAGGCATCCCCCGATGCGTACGTTTGTTTGTCTCAATTCCCCAGACTTTTATTTTTCTTTAAATTTCAATTAAAAAATGTTTGTACCAGTGATAGTTACTTCTGTCTAGGCGCATTGGTACGGTGTGCTCCGTGCAATGACTCCTAGCACAATTGGCTTGACTAGCCTCGAAAATTAGCCAGTGGCTCGTTGTCTTTTTTGATAGAGAAAATTAACGAGTATTCCGCTCCTTCGTCTATTTTGGCACATTGGGTATTCGTATTTCCGATTCGGAACGGAAATATTGCATCACGGGTGTGGAAAAAAAACAACAGAGAAAAAAGACGTATTCGTTTCGGGCAATTCAACACAGCTGAGAGGGACACTCTATTCGCGTATTGTTTTGTTGTCTACAGTCTTCGTCATGCCGTTTCGTGTTCCGAGAAAAACGAGCGGGGTTGACGAAACAAAAGAGAAAACAACGAGATCGAGCGGTTCGTCGATATATTTCGGGGAGGAGAATAATAATAATGGGTAACGGTGAGACAGGTAAAGCGAAAGAGTTTCGTTTGGAATCCGAGTGTATTTGCCAATGGTTCAACACTGCTGATGTATTGACAAATACGATAGACGGAAAACGTTGTATCGCGTACGAGACGAAGATAATCTTACCGAGGATACAACTAGAGACTCGATACAATAGATACAATACGCGCGAGATGCCGTAGCAGTGAGGTGGAAACGTTGTTTGACTTTAGTCGAGATCCTCGCTCGCACTCTAAGGGTTGAACAGTACGATTCGCTTTTCTTCATCGGTGTCGGTGCTTGACATAGTTGGCTGCTTGTCGCACTCACAACTGTGTGTGTGTGTGTGTGTGTGTGTTCGCGCGCGCGCGTGTGTGTGTGTGGGCACGCGCGCGCGCGCGCGCGCGTGTGTGTGTGCGTGGCGTATGCGTGCGTGCGAGCGAGCGTGTATCGCGTGTGCGACGGTAGGATATATCGCACTGCTCACCGTGGATAGAACAGAGTAGTCTCTCGGGTAGGTAAAACACTAGCGTATAATTCCGACAGCTACTTTCACTGGTGGTTCGATGGTCGAAGCACAGATGCTCCGCGGCACACTCGGTACTGCGTCTCGAACATTTCTCGAACCACAAGGTATTTGCAACAGCGCTGATACATTGACACAGACGAGAAATCCATCAAAGAGAAGAATGAAAAAATCATATATCTCACTTCGGTCCAGTGCTAGAGGGCACGCGAGGATATATGCTAACGGCAACGATTAACTGCGCTTCCGAGCCATTCCCGGTAGTCCCAACCGTACACACGACATCGTAGTAACTTTACGATTCTTATTAGTTTCGATAAGACCGCAACACACCTCTCGTTTCTTTCTTTGAATTTGGAGAAACGCAAGAAAATATTGGTAACAATTCGCGATGGTGAGAGATATCTCGTGCGCTACAGCTCCCCCCCCCCCCCCCCACCCCGCTTCGATCCCGCGGCCTTTCGGTTGTTTATGCAGCTAATCCGATTAAGTGACGAATGAAATTTCAACTTTGGTAGCTTTGGACTTTCGTTGGAAACTTGGTTAGTTTTGTACATTGTTTTCAAACAATTTGCTTCCGTTTAAACCTCGCTCTCGGTCGTGGTGCGGCCTCGATCGTCCACATGTGTATCCGAGGTTCATGATCTTGCGTTTCTTCTTTCTTTTTTTTCTTCCTTTGCTTTTGGTTTCCCCTGCAGAAAGCGCAGATTCGTGGTTTACCGCAACTGACTGCTCCCGCAGTTGCGATATTGTTATGCCAATACTACTTGATCGAAGTATCCTAGTCTACTGGCAGAGCTTCTGGTTGTACGACAAGGACAAACTGTTTACGAGATAGTACGCTTGACACCCGCACGAGTTCACTCCCAGTGCGAACGAATGGGAGAACCACAAGAACGAATCGCAGACGGTCGAACGCCCGGTCGTGAGGGGACAAAGCGGAAAGTTACGAGTTATGACTTAGGGAGAAAGTGATGAGCAAAGCGTTTCGTACACACAAGTAAAATCGATCTGTACAGTGAACAAGAAAAAAACAACAACGCATTGTATCGAGCACGATGTAGTACGGAAAAAAAACTTGTCTATATTTAGTCTCGTCGAGATTTTTTTTTCTTTTTGCATACAATCAATCGCGGCAAGTGAATGCGATTAATATCCTAACAGCTACATATACACCTAGGACAAAAACATTTTAAGGTATATCGAGTTGGGTATTTTTTTTTCTCAGCAGACCCTAAACGCTGTTCGACTGTACATTCCATTCACACAGTATAAATATAAAAAAATTGAGCTATTCATAATTAAAAAAAAAATATATATATATATCATTAAAGCAATAAGATCCGTTGGATTTGGAGAGTATTGAAAGTCAATTAAAAATTCGGAAGAGCCGGATGAGTAAATGTCCAGGAAGGGAGGGGGGGGGGGGGCGTAAAGAAGCATCATCCTATGGTGGGAAATTATCGTAAGATCTTTGTATGTGTATAGCCTTCGTTCAGAATTGCTCATAGCATATTTAACAGCATTAGACTCGAGAATCTTGCTAATCCTTTTTTCTTTTCATATTGTATCTTTCGCAAGTTACAAATTTCATCTTAAATATCTACATCGAGACTCGCCCGCCGTTTCGATCTCAACGTATCCCAACGCGAGTAATGAAGTTAAAAAATAAATAAAAAAATACAAAATAAAAAGTAAAACGGAAAATATTAGTTGTCTGAAATTTTGTCGCTACTCATAGACCATTCAGTTTAGTATCGGGTTTTGTTTTTGTTTTTCGCATTTTGTTTTTGTATTTTTTTTTTGTTCGCATAAAATATTAAACCTATTTATATTTCATCGAAAGATTGGAATAAAAAAACTCCCGGGATACGATGTCCCGTCGTCAAGTATAAGATAATACAATGACAAAACTTCAGACGGAGCCGGCAGGGGGGGGGGGGGGGGGGGGGTGGTCACAATATCGTAGACTCCGATGCGGAATTAATGAATAATTGAATAAATTAATATTTTAATATCTCGGAGGAAGAAACGAATTCGTATATCACATATTACGGAAAAAAAGCAGCTTGAGAGATGTGTTGATTCGTCGTTGTCCGCAGGACAACTGGTTGGTGTTGGAACACGCATTTTACAATTATATACATTTCATTTGGGCGGACACGCGCGACGCCTCGCGGACCACTAGTTTCTGAAAGTAAGTTGCGTATATACACGGTAAAACCGATGAACGCCTTCGAGCCGTTGCCTTGTTCGCTCGTATCGCGCAACTTTACAATGAATCGCAGGTCGCTAGGGCTGGGATGCGTTACGGTAAAATAAAAAAAAAAAATCAGTCTAACGCTCCCGTCGTGCGTACATAAAACAAAGTGGGGGCGATGGTACATATATGTGTTTTAAATAGAAAAAAAGTATATTACTGATTTGATTGTTACAACGAGATGTTTCCAGGCTGACTGTACTGTCCGAGTCTGGAATGCCTATCGACCGCTCTGACTGCAAAGTAGTAATTGTTTCCTTCCGAGAACTAAAAAATAAAAGTACAAAATCATGAACGAGATTTATGGTTCAAACGATCGTCAACGCAATTTCATTCTCGATTCGTTCAGAAAATCGTTTTTCAGTTTCTTACCTGCGTAAGGGTGCACGCCATCGGAAGGGGCAGAGCCCGCACGTCTCCGACTTTCTTCCACAGTGTCGAACTCGGCGGTATACCGGAAACTTCTTGATAAGCGTATAGCTGATAACTTGCTATGTCCGCAAATTTGTCGGAGAGCGCCATGTTCCACGACAAAACGATTCCTGCAACGACGCACGACGATTGAAAAAGTTAAAATATAACGAAAATCGATTAACATTACCGAACGTAATTCGGACGTCTTACCATTGGCGACTTTGGATATTTTTAACGAAGGCGCCGGAGGTGGAAGTTTCCATGATGGATTGGGCAGAGGATTTATGGGTTCCGGTAGAGATGCTGGATGCTAAAATACGAAGAACCAAAAAGTCATAAACATTCATTTCTCAATCCGTAACATAAGACAATTGGAACTATCTACAGTGTGTCCAGCGATTTTCTTACCTTGCAAACTTGCAGAGTCGCCGTCGTACTCGTCGGTATAACTCTAACTGTGCCATTCGTTATCGTCCCGCTGATCGGGAACGCCGCTCTGATGGGTCGGTTTTGATGATCGGGGGCAGGCCGAATCTAAAAATTAACGAGTCAGAGAAAGAACCCCCTGTAGCAAAATTTTGGAAATTGTGCGTCGGAGCGAAACTCATATAACATCGAGGACTCACCGGTGTGGGAGCAGATGTGATAACTACTTGTCTAGGTCCTCCTATTCCGCCTTGCATGACGTATGCTAATCTCGGAGCATTCATGTTGTTCTGGAACAAGACATCGTCATCAAAAGAAAAAAGAAAAAAAAAAAAATTCACATTTACCCTATCGTGGTAAAGCCTTTTAAATGTGAAAACAAAAACTCACAACTAAGGCTGTTGGGGTTGGCTGGCTCGAGGGTTGCACCACTCTAATGCCCGACGGAGCGGTTATCGCGACGCTACCGGGTATCGTCTGGATAACAGTGTGGTACCGTTGCTGAATGTTGGAAACATTTGTGACAGTGGACGAGGCTTCCGCCAACGCAGTCGTCAATATTGCGTTCTGCGGTATCACGGTGGCTGCAAGTGAAGATAAAAAATGTTATATCACTAAATGCCGATAGAAAAAAGCGTATGGTCATATCCATCTTATCGTATCCTCAGAGACCGTCGATGATTCTGGTAACACACTTTTTATTTTCTCTTCCTCCTGGGTGAGGTCGATGAGGTCACTGTTGTTTTTCACTTTGGACATTTGTATCGTCGTCTGGCGAACGGGTGTATTCGACAGTCCATTGACGAGGATGGTTTGCTGCAAGTTAACGACAACGATCGATAGTGTCTCGGTCGGCAATTGTCGACAGCGGAAGGAAAAAAAAAATAAAAATCTACCGCTCGATACTCACGTTGGAGGCCATGAGCTGTGAAATATTTGTCTGTTGAACAGTGGTGGTAACAGATGGCCGGGTGTCCTGCATGCTCTTGGGGACGACCAATGCCGCCGGTGTGATGTTCGAGATAATCGGTTGATTATGAACAGGCGATGGTACGGTGATCGGGGCTGCGGGTGAGACCGGATCCGGTCGTCTCGGGGAACGAATTTTTACGGTTCGCTTTACGACTGAATTAGGGTTGGGGGATTGCTCGATTCTCTGCGGCGGGGTGACACCGTTCACGATCGGTGGGGCCGTTTTTTGAACCTGTCCCAGCTGACGCAGATTTTGAATTCCGTGATCCTGATCGAGAATATTTCACGCTGATGAAGTTTGTGTCGACCCAAAGAGAATAACGATATAATACAATGAGGATGCATAAGGTTGTGCATACCGTTACGAAGTTGACTTGCAGACCGACTGACCGGTTGATCTTTATCGGAACCACGGTTTTGTCCGGATTAGAGCGACGGTCGCTGTGATAACGATTCAGTACCATCTCGAAATCCTTTATCTGCTTCGATAACTGCAGACACCTCAAACGCGTGGCTTCCTGATTGCGCTCCGAAATCTTGGCTTGCTCCCGCAACTTTCCGATCTCGTCGCGCATCGTTATAGTCTCCACTACCTTCTGTATGAGCAGCTCCTCGAGTTCCTAGATCGAAGAATTATAGTTACTTGGTGAATTATAGTTTTACTTGGCCCGGTACAATGGGATCGGTGTACGATGGAGCTAGGGCGCCATTTAAGGGAGCCGACCGTTTTTTGAGGTGGTACATCAGTTCTTCTTTTAGGACCGAAATAGTGGATATACAGGGCATATCCGTTATGGGGGCGCTGGAAGAACTGACCAGTGCTCGGTACTTCAAGTACTTGGTACATCAAGTACTTAGGGTATTTGTCCAATTCTGGTTTGATATACCGAATCGTAAAATTGATCGCACTGGTTCGCTCACCTCCTGTTTTAGCTTGGCCAATTCTCCGGTGTTGTCCCTCCGGAAAAATTGTCTTACGTGCCGAAGCGTCTGTACTTTGTCGTCCCGCGCAACCGTATCGACTTTCGGGACGTCGCCGTTTATCTCCAAGTCCTGTTTCAATTTCTTGACGAACTTCGGCTCGATCTTGTCATCCTCCTCAATGTGATTGCGCTTGAGGGATGGTGGCGAGGCCGCCCGTAAATCGTTGCTATTCTTCTTGTAATTAACAGCGACAAATTTGCCGGCACTGTCGGTCGAGTCCGAATCGCTGTTACCCAGAAACTCCTTGCGTATTATTTCCTCGGCGTTTTTTGCTGTACGACGCTTCTGCCTGACGTTCTCCTTTTCTGCAATATAAATACGACTGTCAGTCCACGAACAGCCACGCGGCGCACTACTGGTATAAAGATATCTATATATCGCCAACTATTTAATATGAAAATGGAACACCGTGACTTTTAAAAATTCTACTGGAAAATCAATGAGAAAGGACGGACGACAGAAAACATTGGTATAATTATTTGCTGTGCAATTTTACATTTAATCTCATTTTGTTCCACTACCGCAGACAATAAGCTTGAGAATACTCGCGGGGTACACCCCTGAGACCAACTCGGTCTCTCATGTAACAATGAAACGGGGTAAACAAAAATAAGAACCCCGCGGGTACTCCCGAATTTATAAGCATGATAATAATCGTTTTCGTCCAGGCTGCAGCTGAATTCATTAGCATCCATCATTCAAATTTAAACAAAACCTCCACTCGTTAAGATTACGTCAGTAACTAACGAAACACAAATCCTCGTGCAATAATCATCATTAATTTTTTTTTCTTTTTTTTCCATAAATAACTACGAGATAACGTCGATGTTCGTTTATTCTCTTGATATGTGCATGCTCATGATTTCATCCAAGTCACCTTCGAGTGCAAATTGTAATTTTTCAAACTATAAAAATCATCGTCGGCCACCACGCGTGGAAATCTCGATGTTCCATTAGTGTAGGTCGTACATTTTTGTTTTCTTTTTCATTTCCATGCACATGATTTTTTTTGATCTCACTGTTGCCAATCGTAAGAAAAAATCAATAATTCAAAATAAGAAAAAAAAGCTTTTGCCATTCCAGCGCCAACTTCTATTATCTTACGCCAAGTGAATAACCGGATTCAATGCCTACCTTGTGTGTCTTCTTGGCTACCAACTGTGTCTTGCAAATTTTGCAACGACCTTCTAACACGCTTTTGCTTTCGTTTCGCGGGTACTTCAATCAGCACGCAGTCATCGATTTTTTCTTTGTCATCGTAATCATCGTCATCGACGAACTCGGGCTCGATCGATTTTTCTTGCTCAGCCTTTGCATCGATCGCCGATGACTCTACAACGTTATTACTCATAACGCCCGTTTTAAATTTGAAAACCGACTTAGTGTCAGCGACGCTGTTAGTTGTGGAATTAACGATTGAGCCATTGTCCTTGAAAGTTTCATCGGCAATCTTAATTTTCTCGCTTGCCAAGACAACCGCGGAATCGTTATCCTTCGATAGTCCGAATTCGCTCGAGTCGTTTGTTTTTTTACGCTGTATACGCATTCTCTTAGACAGCTCCATCTCGTCGAGGAATTCCGTGGACATTCGTTTCAGCGAACTGTGAACCGTTACATTGCTGCCATCGTTATCCTCGTCCGTTGACGATTCCTTCTCGTCCGGCAGATCAGCTATACTGTCTTCGATCAACGATGTTTTAGGCTCCGCCGCTGTTTCCCCGTCAAATGTGTCAATACATTTTTCTACTGTTTCGCTATCCTCAATGGCAACCGACCGTGAATCTCCGACGACGCGTTCCGATTTAATGTCGCTCAATCGTTTCTCAGTGAATTCCAGGCCGCTTTCAGCCACGACAGTGGATCGTTGATCGTTGGATTTTTCAGCCTGAGCGCTCGGGGATACGTCCCGCTTTTGAGGCTGCGATAGACCGTCGGAACTTTCTTCGATAGTTTCGTTATCATCTTTACCGTGATTATCGTTGATTTTTGATTGTTCGGCTGCCACGATTTCCTCCATTTCCTTGGAAGTGGCCATACCACTCTCGACAATGGACTCGATTTCCATCTCCGTTTTTACAAAGTCCTTGTTCGAGACTATGCCATCCTCGGTTTTTTTCGACACTGTCGTTGCCACATTGGTCGGTCGTTCGTTCGATTCCTCCTCTGGGAAATTTTTATCTTTCTTCTCTGTTTTTTCTACCTCCCCGTCTACCTTTTGCGTTTCATCATTATCTGTCTCGTTTTTGCTCGATTTTAGTTTCTCCTCGGAGGACTTGCTCTCCATCTCCGTTGAGGGTTGTTTCTTCTCATCCTCACTGAAATTTCCGGCGATATCGTTGGCATCGTCGGCGATCAGTGTGTCATCGCTTCCGACACTGACGTTGCAATTCTCAATTTCCTCTCTCTTTCCATCGGGCTGGTCCGACACGTTTTTGACAATTGCACCAGTGATCGAATCTTTGCGAGTGGCTGGATCATTGGCAGATACTTGATCGGTACTATCTACGCTATCGGGAGCTGACTCGACATTGTCATTTTTAAAAAATTCTTTAGTATCTTCCACTTCGGATTCGCGATTATGGTTGGAACCTTTCAGTTCGTCCAGTGTGATATGACTCGCGTCCATATGGGTCGTTTCCGAAATATCGGCTAGATCATAACTGGTATACTCAGTTTTTATCTTCGCATCCTGCGATAAATCAGTGTTTCGTAGATTTTCAATTTCTTTCTTTGAATCCTCCGAAGGAAGGGTACCGGCAGAGTCGCCGAGTAATGATTCTCTGAGGCGAGCATTGTATCCTCCACCGGATAGCTTGCTGCGGCCATAATGATTGTTTCTATTGTAGTAGTATCTATTGTTATAAGAATTGGTTACGTATCTGTTCGCCTGCGAGTGTGACGGTCGAACGCGTGTGTTTCTGTTTGTACGTCTGAAATAGTCTGTCACTGGATTTCTATTGACTGGTCTATGTGTCGCCGATCCACTGAAAAATGAACTTTTCTTTTTCTTGGTTTCTCCCCTGTCGCCATTGAGGTAATTGGCTCCACCCGCTATCGGCAATGTGTCTGATGCAAAATCGGCACTCGATACTTGATCCTCTTCGTCAACGTGGCTTTGATTACTTTCATCGAATGTTAAATGTCCATTCGTTACATTTTCACTTCTCAACATGCTCTTATGTTCCAAGATATCATTCGCAGTAACGTCAGATCCCATTTCTGCAATAAATAATTCAACCTGATCTTACTCATATTATTGGACAATTGTTCTTAATGAGATTATTATTAATGTATGGTTCGCCAAAGAATTCCCCCCCCCCCCCCCCCCCCAATGCGGAAGTTCCTCACCAGACATATATGTTGGTTTTATGACACAATCCTAAACTAAACTGGAGATCCCAAGAATCCCTAGTTAGATCGGACCCATTACTTAATGTCGGCCATTCAGCTTGCACAATTGATCTGTGCTTCGAACGATCGATCGTTCTTCCCACACAATGACGACTTGGATCCAACAATTTACACACGTTCGAGATACGTGCCACTGAGCGAAAACTCGATAAAAATCGGTGCCTAGTGACGCGCGATTTAAATAGCGAGTTATTTTTGCCACATTTCAAGCGTTGCGTTAACGTGAAATTATCAGTTGCAGCCTGACTCGGAACGATTTACAGTGTTCAGAGAAAAACAATGATCTATCGAGCTCGCAAAGTATCCGTTACTGTTGACGCGTTGTTTTTTTTCTTCTTTCTTTCTATTAGATTATAAAAAATGAGGTCACGACAGATACAAATTTATTTACCGAAATAATTAAAGAGTGATGGTCTGCGATCAAAATTACGGTGGAAAGTTGCGAAAATAAGTACCTTATTGATTAGAAGAACGGAGGCAACGGTCGACAAGATGGCGAGTACACGGTCAAAAACAAAATGGATATCGCGTGCGAGAGACCCTGGTGTCGCGAGGGAACAAACAATATGGACTTACCCATATTCATGCTCTTCGGCTCGGTTTCGTCGTTGTTTATACATTCAGAAGGTGATCTCTCGTCGAGATCGGCCTCATCATCTGAAACTCTCAATCGGATACTATCGTCTGACAGAGCGTCTTCATCATCGCCGTCTTCAATGTTGCCATACAATAGCTCCTCCTCTTTTTCCTTAGTTATCTCTCCACTTTTCTTCGTTTTAGAACAAGTTAGACTAGAGCAAAGAGTCTTTGTTTCGGTAACATGCATTGCTGTATCATTTACTGTCTCCATTATTTTGAAGCCAGCTGATGCTTGTACTCGATCTCAGGTTCACTCAACATGAGAATTGAACAGTAATCAACACTGCAAATACCCAGAAATAGGAAACCCATTGAAACTTTGTTAGTATGAGGTTTTCATTTGAGAAAAAATAAATAAATAAATTTTAAACAAGAAATTTCTTTTCATTAGAAACTTACAGATTCTCTAACAAAAATGTACTATTTAAAGTAACATCGTTTATATATATATATATATATATATATATATATGAGGTATTCCATGTGAAATCGAACGGTGAAAAACCCGACCCTTTCCAAAAAAAGTTGTAATTTCACCACAATTCATGATTGATACAAGGGATTTTTGTAATTTTTTTCAGAATTTTTTAGTCGTATTTTTTTGAGATATCGAAATATTGAATGTTTTAAACAATCCCCCATATCTTAAAAACTATTAGTCGTACAAAAAAAAGTTTAAAACATAAAAGTTGCAGTTTTTTAATTATCTTTTGAAAACAAAAATTTGTAAATTTTTTTCAATGCAATAAACGTCAATTTCTATGAAAAACAGACTAAAATATATATTTTCAGCCAATACGTATATACAATACGTATATACGCGCGCGTGCGCGCGTGCGCGTGCGCGTGCGTGTGCGTGTGCGTGTGCGTGTGTGAAATGTACCTGCGGAAGATAATTAATTTTATGACGATTAACACGAAGCACCGATATATATATCACATTCCGTTGTTCCTTTTCGGAATAGAACAGCCGGTCTAGAACAGAGAAAAATAGTAAAAAAAAAAAAATTGAATGCCATGAGTTCACACAGTCTTGCTTCGTTTTTCAACATAATCTTTTAATTGATCTCGTGTGATTCGTATTATTCTCGGCCAATGAAAATTTTAATTTCATTCGGAATGAAAAGTAAATCGAAGTTGAAATCGAAAGAAGCTTCGGTAAATCTTGATTATCGCTGTACTATCGATTACCTAGACCGCGACTGTTTGGCCTCTGAATAGCCAAACCCATTTTAGTTGGTGTGTTAATTTAATGAATATTAGTTGGCGTTATACCTTGAATTGTTACTGTATATACAATCGTTAATCTGTTGACTGTTCGGGATACTCGACGATAGCATTCACCGATCGATTTCACCACACGAGGTCAGCACTTGTGAACGTTGCCCGAGGTACTGTTATAAAACGCTTCGGTGCCGCAAACTAACCACATTAGCGATACGAAAATGCGTGTTAAAAATTATAAGGCGACGGTAAATGCAATCCGAATAATATTTATGCGAAACGATGTAAAACTTTTGTTTTTGAGTATCGCCGATACCCGACTACCGCAGGGGTTCTTGTATTCGCCGCCCCTGGCCCAGGAGCAGCTGAAAGTAAAAGTCGACGGACCGAACTGGCGCTTGGGGGATTCAGACGCTCGGCGTTAGCGTCGGTATGTCTCGCCACGATGGCATGGGAGTGTTTTCTTTTTCTTTTTCTCTACGTTATTTACGAAATCTATTGAAGACGAGTCAGCGGATGTAACCCAGATAAGCTTAGAAGCCTTGTGTTTCCGACTGTCCTGACGATACGTAGAATTATTCGAACTAATACCGGTAGGAATAAAATGGCGTCTTTCTACGCTAGGGCAGGTTTATTGACGGATTCTCTCAATGTACGTGGAATACTGAATCCAGGCCCGGAGTACGACGGCGAAGTTACCCGAACGGGCACGAAGCAGGGAATGTGTCGCAACCGACAGCATTATTATACCCTGGGTAGATCCACTTCGATCGAAGTCACCCAACCCCGATCTATTCTATAACTCTCGGTCGCACGAAACAAATCTTGAAATTAATCATTTGCTCTTTTTCGTTGGAACGTTAAATGCATCTCGACCCAGATAGACAAGCGTCACGAAAAGTAGCAGTTGACGCAATAATTGCGACACATGCTACACATGTCGCAAATACTCCGCCAATATTGCAACTTTTCATGGCGGTTGTCTATCTGGGCATATCTTAATCAGATTTTTGCATTTCGATAACTTTGCAATAATTGTATTTATTGTCACTGTCACTGTCACTGTCACTGTCACTGTCACTGTCACTGTCACTGTCACTGTCACTGTCACTGTCACTGTCACTGTCACTGTCACTGTCACTGTCACTGTCACTGTCACTGTCACTGTCACTGTCACTGTCACTGTCACTGTCACTGTCACTGTCACTGTCACTGTCACTGTCACTGTCACTGTCACTGTCACTGTCACTGTCACTGTCACTGTCACTGTCACTGTCACTGTCACTGTCACTGTCACTGTCACTGTCACTGTCACTGTCACTGTCACTGTCACTGTCACTGTCACTGTCACTGTCACTGTCACTGTCACTGTCACTGTCACTGTCACTGTCACTGTCACTGTCACTGTCACTGTCACTGTCACTGTCACTGTCACTGTCACTGTCACTGTCACTGTCACTGTCACTGTCACTGTCACTGTCATTGTCATTGTCATTGTCATTGTCATTGTTATTGTTATTGTCTCAGTAATGGATAAATGATTGTTTCTGCTGTTTAAAAATTGTTTTTTAACGATTGAGAATTATCGTTGAAAAATGTTGATCACCACATTGCGAATTTATTGACGAAAAATATTTAACACACATCTCGAATTATTTGATTGCAATTATTCGTTAAAAATCGTCTTAAAAACAACCATAAGCAGTTTGGAGAATCTGGAAGACGTACGAAGACTACAGAAGCCAAATGGTTAAACCCTTTCGATATGGGAAGATTATTGAGCCCAGTTTACTTATCGAAAAGGTTCTCATCCACTCGAACGCCGAGCATTAGGGCGTTCGAGTCCGGCATCCGGCAAGAAGGCCGGATTATTTGTCAAGTCGGGCCGTCCCTCTCAAAGCGGTAGCTTGTAACAAAGTTCTGTGTATTTGTTTGTCTCAAGAGGATTGTCATGTTGGAGACGATACTCGAGCGTGTCTCAAATCGAACCGGGTTTGACCGGGCCCATGACTTGTGAGACAAAATGCCTTACCCCCGGAGTCCTCGAGTCGTTTCTGACCCAATTTTACACGCGCGCTATTTGATTGATTGGTTCTCTCAGACAAACTTAGGACAAAATTTTTCCGGTTTGACGATTAAAATTTTTACAAATTTCGTTAGACGGATATAAATTAAAGCTCAAAAACACACTGCGTTCAGTTGATCGATCAAGCTCCCTCCGGTGGAGTCGAGTTTTTGCGTGACGCGCAGATGCTGTGTAGGCTTGCCGCTAATGGCATCTGGGCTACACACGCCCCCGTCCCACCTCCGCGTCCGTTCCATAGAGAAACAATAAAAATGCGAATAAAAATTCCCTGATACGCTATCGATATCAAAGAAACAGACATATATTTTTATTATTTTTTTTTTTCGATATCACTCGAAACTCCATTTTGGCAGTAAATGAGAATCATCTTGCCCCACTTATGAATACGCAAATTCCATTGGTTCAGGCGCGAATATCGATCGAACAGTCGCCGGATATCTTGATTTCTATGTAATAACGCAGTACTTAGTTAATTGAGACGCGAACAACTAAATCACTATGCATCCCAGGAGCCGTTATAACAGTACATAGTTCAACGTCTCGACACTAGGTGACGCGGAGCAGCTTCAACGTATCTTTGTTCGTTTCATTATTTTATCATTGTTTTTTGTTTTCCGTATTGTCGGACAACAATACACCGGACCCGATGACATTCTATCAGGACAATGCGGAGTTAGGTTGGGGAAAAAAAACAAAACAAAACAAAACAAAACAAAACAAAAGAAAACAAAAGAAAAATGCGATCGATACGCCAGGTATCTCGTGAAACTGCACAACGGCAATTCGTCGCTGCAGCGCTGCTACTAATCAATCGATTCACGCAGTTTTGCAGTGACGTCACTATTCGTACTATGTAACGGGATATGTAACGGGAAAGTCGAGGAAAATTATTAAAGTCTGCAAGAGATATACGATCCGATCTCGAATGTTTGAAGAGAAAATAAAGTAAGTCCCGTTTACCTGCATATGCTACTGTTTACGCGGGATCACGTGACACACTGAACCCTCACAGGCCCAGTCCGTACCGAGCTTACTGCGTGGCTCGTAAACGGTTATCACGATCGATAATTATACGACTTAAACATACGACCAATAACAATTTTCGTCGAGCTTCCGGCACTTGAATCGTGTTCGACAGCTTCCTTTTCAAGCTAATCCGAAACGTCATGGTCATATATCGCCTGCCAATTTCGCCACCCATGCTGTGTTAACGCCCGATGACAAAATGGTGTCTACATCACACATGCGTGACTGTAAACTCAGTTGTCTATCGAAACTTCATTTTATTTTATTGCATATTTCTAGTTACAGTGCTATCATCGTTTTCGTTTTTAAAGCCAAAAGCGAAAATGACAAATTCCATTCTTATCGCCCAAATTGCGAAATCACTGCAATCAGGCCGATTGGGCGATTGCAACTTGCACAATTATTACTTATTGAATGACATTGGAATCAAAAGTTACAAAAATCCAAAAACAACGAATCCCGAACAATGTCAGAAAAATATATTTAATCATGACCAATTTGTGACGTAATATTTTTGAGATTTTTCTAACCTAGAATAGTCGATATCGAAATTGTTTTGTTTTTTTTTCTCGCAAAAATTCGGATTACTGATCGATGCATGCGCGTACATATAGATCAGAAGTACACATAACCATCGACAACGTTATTGATTAACGGTAAATCCGGCATACAAACAAATTCGAACGTGGGTTGCTAGCTGAGAACAACCATAACCGCGAGGCCGTGCGCAGTGAGTCGATGCCAGACTGCTCGGCCATGTTCTCAACGCGACGGATTTTTTTCGACAACACGATAATATTCAACCAAGTACAATATAACTTACGTATACTCGTGATCAACCCCAGTGGATACGCGTGATTACCGATGTGCACACTTTTTTTCATCAACAAAAATGACACAGTGTTTTGGACGAACCTCCAGGGGCGAGGGGGACCGATGCCGATACATCGAGCAACTTCAACACTGTAGGACAAACAACTAACAAGCGAGGCGCAACGTTGCCAAGTGTCCGGTCACGCATCGGCGTTACATACGTAGGATCTCAGTGCACTTGACACACTTCACTGCCGATTTTATTTTCGCATTCAATTATCTTTTACCTGTCCGATTCATTCTTTTGTACTCTTTGAGTTTACCCTCACGAATTTTTTTTTTTTTTTTTTTTTTTTTTTTAAATGGCATAAACTGATGTTACGGCAGGTCGGCGCGATATTGTGCGCGCTTGCATACTTTTTCCGATAACAAATTTGCTTGAATTAGAGATCGCCGGACGATTTTTTACTAAGTTTTTTTTTTTTATTTTTTTTATTTTAGTCTACAGTACGATCAATCCTTCGGTAATTTGTTTTCTTCTGTATTGCTTTGTTCCTTCGTCACGCTACTCAGGACATCCGATACTTTGTTGCATTCGAACATAACGTCGAAGCAATACCAACGACTTTCGTTACAATCAATATAGTTGATATTCCTCAAACGAGTTAACCCATAAACAAGTGTTAACCCTGTAAATTTCTGACTCATTGCTTCGTGGGCCGCCGTAACGCGACGAATTACCTGTCCGTACGTATAAATTGACCGCTGTGATTCATTCAATGCCGTGCAGTGGATGTTGATGCATCACGTAACAAATTATATTTTTTACGTGTCGCGTTGTTGCTTGTTTTTTTTTTTTTTTTTTTTTTTTTTCGCTCGTCCGAATCAAACCAATACAAAAGAAAAAAAAAACCGTTCGACAACCGAACCTCGCCCTCGAGAGTATGTTAACATAGGACACGAAGAAAATCTGCTTTCCTGCGATTACGAGTACGAATGAATGTTTTTATAAAGAAAGAAAGCGAGCGTTTTGATACTGACTTATGGGGTTGCGCGGTTGCCACCTCTCGTTGCTCACACGTTGCTACCGTCATTGTAGTTCGAGCGTTCTAACCACGTGGTGCTTCGTCCGGAACGCTTTAGGAACGGCGGAATCAATAATATCTACATTTTACCCGTTTTGTATTTTTTTTTTCAGTGTATCACAGTTTGATGTCGCATAATTGTAATCGAAAGTTATTTTCGTACCGATGAAAAATATGTCGACCGCGTTGGAGGATGGTCAGTTCAGCGACGCCGACGAAAATGAACAGAAGCAAGTATTCGCTTCATCGCCCATTATTGGTTAGAAAATTCAGTCGCGGCACGGTGGAATAACAATGCGCAACACGGATCAACCCAGCGTGTTGGAAAAAATCATAATGATAATATTTTTTTCGATAATTTTTTTATGCCTTTTTTGTTTTTTTGTTTTTTTGTTTTTTTTTTTTAACAAGAATAACAATTGGATCGCGATGAAAGAATTTTAACAGTTATGTAATTGTGTGACAGGTTAAATTCGTCGAGCGGCAAGCTTTCTTGGCAACAGGAACGGACACAGGCAATGAACAGTCTTGTGGCCGAGAACAAAGCAGAGAACGATTATCGGGTCGAGGACGATTATCAGGAGGACAGCGAGGACGAGTGGGACATCGAGGAGGATGCATCCGGTCAAAAGACCAGAGACAGGCTCATAAATTCCAAAGGTCGCAATGCCCAAGGTATCTCGTACAAGATAACAAACTATCAACCTGCGGACAAGCTGTTGAGGCGTTACTTCAACAAAATCAATGTAGAGATGTATGAAGGTCCTGCTTTGCCGCACAATGCCGCAAATTCACTCATAGAGAACGGCAAGAGGGCTGAGAAGGATCGTATGAGAACAAAGGACAAACATGATCGGGCTACCGTCGAACAAGTAATGGATCCACGAACGAGAATGATACTTTTCAAGCTTTTGAATCAGGGCATTATACAGGAAATAAATGGTTGCATATCGACTGGCAAAGAGGCGAATGTGTACCACGCGATCTCGAAAACTGGACTCGAATTTGCTATTAAAATTTACAAGACGTCGATACTGCAGTTCAAGGATCGCGATAAATACGTGAGTGGCGAGTTTCGTTTTCGACATGGTTACTGCCGTCACAATCCTCGTAAAATGGTGAGAACATGGGCAGAGAAGGAAATGCGTAATTTGATACGGCTCAATCAAGCCGGGGTCTCAGCGCCGAGAACCATTCTTTTACGGAGTCATGTGCTCCTTATGGATTTCATCGGCAGTGATGGGTGGCCTGCTCCGAAACTTAAAGAAGCAATTCTCAGCTCATCAAAGCCAAGAACCCTCTATCGCGAATGCATCGAAATTATGTGGCGTCTTTACAACAAGTGTAAACTCGTTCACGCCGATCTAAGCGAGTACAATTTGCTATACCACGAGGGATCGATCGTTGTTATTGACGTTTCACAGTCAGTCGAGCATGATCATCCGCTCGCGCTTGAATTCCTCAGGAAGGATTGCACGAATATCACCGGTATGGAATAAAACAAAAAAATTCAATGATATCTCGGCAAAATTTTTTTTTTTCCCGACATTGTAAAACTTAGATGTAAAACTCGATTTTTCAGAATTTTTCAAGAAGAATCAAGTAGCCGTTATGAGTATGAAGGAGCTGTTCGATTTCATCACCGATCCCACGGTAACTGAGGACAACATGGATAATTATCTCGACAGAGTTTCGGACCGGGTGGCTCATAGTACGTACGAGGAAGCCGATCCGGAGCGGCAAGTGAAAGAGGGAGTCTTCAAGAAAGCCTACATTCCCCAGAGATTGGCTCAGGTACGACATCGAAGAGTTATAAATAAACTGCAATAAAATCGACGATGCCGATAATTTGTTTCCCGAAGGTAATCGACATTGAGCGAGATATCAAGCTCGCGAAAGCCGGAAAGGAGGAGTTGATCTACAAGACAGTGGTGGGTCTGAGAGCGGACTTATCGAAGCCCCAGGAGACTCCGGAGATTCTTGCCGGAGATCGAGAGTCCAAGTCCGACGGCGAGCTCTTTAACTTGCGAGTTTCATCGGGAGAGGAAGACAGCGACCCCTCGAACAGTAGCGACGAGGAAAGGTCCGACGATGATTCGAGCGTAAACGAAGGGGGCACGAAATTCGTTAGTTCAGCTCGTCCGCGAAACGAAACCGTCGAGGACAAGAGGGCCCGGAAGAAAGCTGTCAAGGATCAGCGAGCGGAGAAACGAAAGAGCAAAGTGAAGAAACACATAAAGAAGAGGAAAGAGAGAGTTCTGAACAAGAAATAATGATAGACTCAACCATCCACAAAATCGAAGAAATAAACAATTTGTAAATAATAACGAGTGTTAGTGAAGGAGCCCGTAACCCTTAGGGGATCGGTGTAATCACACAATACCCAATAATAACGACTGTTGTTGAATGCTTTTTGTTTTCATTTTATTTGAAAGAAATTTATAAAAACAATTCTGGAGAAAGTTGTTTCCTGGATGGGAAGCTGGACTGAGTGCCGGTCTTCAGTACGCTCTGGGTGGCTATCTGACAGGCTCTTTTTATGCTCTCCTTCATCGGCAGTGCCGGATGATAAGCCGTAAAGTAAGCGAAGGCTCCGAGAAACGCGTCTCCGGCTCCCTGAAAGTTTAAACAAAAATTTGAAATTCGATGTACCATTAACTGCGTCGAAAAACGGAGTTTAACAGTACACACAGTAGTATCCACAGGCGTTACTTTTTCCGTAGAAACGTGAATGATCTTTCGACTATCATCATCGACTCGAGATGCGAAAACGGCACCTGCAGCCCCGAGTGTAAGAATCACTGTGTTGCAGCCCTTATCCAGTAGACAATCGACCGCTTCTTGAGCGTTGGACAACGCTAACGGTCTTATTCCCGTCATAAGCTCAGCCTATGAAAATAATAAATTAATGAATCGCCCTTGCTTAGAGAATCTCGTTAGACACAATGACAATATAGAATCGTCGAGTATTCTTCACCTCAGTCTCATTCACACAGAAGATATCGCAAGTCTTGAACAATTCGGGATCGGGTTTTTGTATGGCGGGTGCTCCGTTCAGGATGGATATGCCTGTTGGACGATCATTCTGTATTCGGAAATTGAACCGAGGTATCTTTTTTTTTTTTTTTTTTTTTTTTTTAATTACATAGACTGACCATGTCCTTTGTGAAGCTTCAAAGCATAAAGGGTTGTCTCTATGCAACTTTCGAACTGGCATAGCAAAACCGAAGCGCTTCTAATCGTATCCGCCGCGACATCCACGTCTTTCGTGCTCAGCAAAGCATTGGCTCCCATAACTATAACTATACTGTTTTCGCCTGTACATAATTTTTTATTTTGTTATTACAGATTTATTATTTTTCCCCGATTATGAGGTGAATATTATTATTAATTAACAATATCGTTAATTAGTAAATAATAAATCAATAAATTAATCGTTTGGTATGATTATTCAATTAGTAATTACGGTAAGTGCTAATTAATTAAAATGAATTTTTAATGTTTATTGCTTAAGTAAAAATATACTTTCATATGCAATGACCCTCCAATAAATTACATACATTCATATATATTATTGAAAAACATGAAAAAACATGCCAACATTGAATTTGATGTTGATTTCAGTTCAGAACGATCGATGACTCACCGTTCTCAGCTATGAGTATTTGAGCGGTACCACTGCTGACATCTTCTTTGACTTTAACATACGAGACATTGACATTCTCAGATTTCAACAGTTTTAAGTAATCTGTGCCAAAAATATCGGCTCCCAGCTGTGAAACGAAATATCATTTAATTAGTTAATTATTATTTTAAGAAAATGTCTGCCGATAAATAATAGGCTTGTTCCTGGATCCCTGGTCCTGTCGTATAATAAATCACTATAGCTATACGTACCGAAGCAACCAGGGAAGTCGAGGCGCCGAGCCTGGCTGCGGTGACGCATTGATTTGCTCCCTTTCCACCGTAACCCCTCTCAAACTTTGTTCCGCAAAGGGTCTCACCAGGCAAGGGTAATCTTTCGGCGTAACTGTGGAAAATTTGTTTTTCACAATTGACCGAAAATGCGAGCAAAAAGATTTTATAAAAGAAGTTGCCAAATTTTTATAGATTCAAACTGGTATTTATATTCGTTTTCGAGTACGAAGGCGGTATCGTTTACGGAACAGATTATATAATTACGATGTCAATCTTTACGAGATCTTTAATAATATTAGTTATTCTTTTTATTTATATTATTTATGATAGGTAGGTTATAAGAGTAGTATAAGGGATCGAGATCGCGAACACGCGTATGATAGAGCTTATGCGACCCGCACAAGGTGCTCGAAAGAAAAGAAATAGTGCATTTGCGAAACAAGAACTGTGGCCTCCGAGATTCAAAAATATGAAATCAAACAATACATTATTTCGCATTACACATTATTTTTTTTACCCTGTTTATATATTTTCTTGCATCTCTGCTGACTCTATAATAATATCAGAGTTCCATGACCCCTGTTTCCAGTTGGAATAACCAAAGTGTCACACTTACCTAGAAAAGTCAATCATGCACGACCCAACGACGACTATACCTTCGGACATTGTTTGAGCGTTTGTGCTTGAGTTGAAAAAACAACAACAACAAAATCTACGTACGATGTATACGCGAGAGTATTTAGTCAACTGTAAATCGTCACGTTTCGTGATTTTTATGTATAAATAACATGACATCTACCTAAAGAGACGTGCTAATCTGCTATACACGTCAACTTCTTTTCATAATCTCACAATTCGTACGGCCTTCCAGTCATTCAATATTCTATGTCACAATCGCGAAAAGATAATGATATACTATCAAAGAACAAATGTCAGAATGTCAATGTTTGCCCTCCCTCTTGCTCCTTCTCCCGTTCTGGGTAAAGTTGATGAGCGAGAACTTCCAAGATCTCGAGACAACTGTGTTGACCGAGCTGTAAGACTCGAACACGCGTTGTTTAACCTCGAACAAAAATATGTGCATGCCAAAGTGAAACAGTAGGAGTATCTAAACTTGGTGATGGGCGATGTTCACACTCGATGTTCTGAAAACGCGTTGCATCGATTATTTAATTAATTCTCGCGATGTTTTAATGCATCGATTCATCGAAACATAATCGATTACTAAGGCACATAATTCGATGTTTTTTCCTGTAAATGTGCAGGCGCAGTAGGCAATGAAATTTTTTTAATTCAGAGGGTCGACGGCGAAGATTTCTTTGTCGTTTTGATTACGGCTTACTCATTGGGCAATTGCATAATATCTTTGACTGATCGTTTCACGTCGGGTGTACTCTTTGCACCTTTGACTATTCCGCTTTCAGCATGCACTATGCCGTGCAATTCTCACGGCGCATGAAGTGTTAAACAAGTCATCATATTGTGCAGATCAGAGCTACACTCTACAAAAGAATTGTAAATTTAATGTACCGCACTGGAAGTTTTTATGTAAAAAGTGATACATTAAGTTTAATGTACAATTGTGATGAAAAATAAATATACTTTTCCATTCAAATTGAAATCAATTATTAAAAATAAAATATTCCCAATGTTTTTAATACACTGAACATTACTTTTTCATCACAATTGTACATGAAATTTAATGAACGAATTTGTGAAATTGATAGATTAAAAATCGCCTTAAAACGACCAATTACGAAAATTTCACGTAGCGACTTCTTACAATAAATTTTGCCGTAAATTTTGGTCGTTTAAATTTTATGAAATATACAACTATATTTCTATACAACATATCTACAACTTTCATTACTTATCTTACTTTAGCTTTCTTTACTCTTTCGTCAAGGTTTTCCATGTTGTACTTATGAAAGTGCAACATTTCGTTTTTCTTGTAAATGTCGCGTTTAAATGAATTCAGACTTTTTCTAATTAAACGATGCAGCGAATCTACATCGATGTTTTTGAAAAAAAAAAAAAAAAATCGCATCTGAACCATCGATTTCTTTTGTAAGCGATTATTTAAGCATCGATGTTTTTTTTTTTTAACATCGCCCATCACTACACTTGTAACCGTGTCGCGGTGTCGGATGCACCCTAGAGCATCCAGGCCACAGCATCCACACAACGATTATACCGTCGAATAGGGGACTTCGAGACTGTATCTAGTCTCGATCGAATTTAAGTCGAGTTTCGGGCCAAAGATTCGAAAAAGCGCGACGATTGAATATAACAAAAAGTAACTAGTTCGTCTCAGGGACGTGTGGCGTTCGATAGAATGCCTGCGGCCCGACCCTTTGAAATCCCACTAGCGTCTACCTTCGCGCCGTTCTCCTCTGTCAATCATGGCGTAAATACGTAGATGCAACATGGCCGAAGAGAACGGAACAGCGAGTTTTTCCTGCCCGGTTATACATTGCACGATATTTCGACGAGAATCACGATACATTCTGTGTGAAATAATCGGATAATCGCGGTTAGAAAAAGTTTAGCCAATCGTTTGTATTGCCGGTACGATTGTCGTTCGACCCGGTGGTGATTGGAGCCGTTAAACACGGAAATCGTTTTATTTATATGAACTGTTCATCGGAGGAGACACGAAACGCTTCTGGCCACTGTTGGAGATGTTTTTATTTGTCATATGGAAATTTATGTGCGGTCGGGTATGCTGCCGTCGACATTTATGAGATGCAATGATATGCCAATGACCGTTTCGTTGAACCGGAGACATCGCTCGATGTAGCGGCTATCAGATGCGGCTTTCTCGTTTCACGCTGTTATTATTATTATGTTGGGTTTTCATTAAAATCGCGATGTTGCTCTGACGACGATAAATTGACGACCGTGTGGATATAATGGAGATCGAGGTGGAAGCCATCAAAGTCGAGGGTGGTGGCGACACGAGTCCCGGATGCTCCGGTTACTCTGGTATGGTGCACAGCAAAAAAGTTATAAAGCATGCGCTCAGACAGCAGGCCAAGAGACGAAGAAAAAACACTACGATAGCGTCGGGTAACTCTCGCACTCTGCCGCGCATAGTTGTCAAACCTCTGGCTCCGCCGCCGCCTAACGAACCTCCTTCGCCCCCTGTGCCAGTAACACAGCACGTAAATATTGGTAATCGAGCCATACTTGTTCATTTTCTTTTTTTCATTCTTTCTATTTATATGTATTATATTTAAATTGACAACTCGTTTTTGATAGTTTCAGTCGAAGAGCCTGCTGCCACTATGAGGGAAGTACTGGCCAGTTTGCCGGGTTTCAGTTTCAAGTCGGGACGCAGACGTTCCACCAAAAGATTGTCCGCGGCGGCGCAGCTCGAAGCTGGTCTGGTGGATCTTGAAACACCGGCTAGCATACTCGCCAGCACGAGCCTCAGAGCTTTGCTCAACAGGCACACCTTTCAGGGCCTTCCGCCTCTCTATCAGAGAAAACTTGCTCAGCTTTTGCCCGGTGTCGACAGACAGGTACCCTTCCCTTTGCACCCTTTTCTTCGTTTAATTTCCATCGGAGATTGTATTATTATTATTATTATTATTATTATTATTATTATTATTATTATTATTATTATTATTATTATTAACTACTACTACTACTACTACTACTACTACTACTACTATTTTTTAAAAAATAATCTTTTAAAACAATTTTTGGACTGGTGGGCCTGCCTAAAAACAGACGATAAAAATTGTATAAAAAAATTTCAGGATGCGGCAACTTCCGGCCTGAACAATGAATTCTTCGCGCGGGCCTGTCTGGAATGGCGAAAGCGTCTGGCCGAGGGTGAATTCACGCCGGAGAATCAGCAGCGTCTTAAGATGGAAGCCGAGAAGGACAAGAACAAGCTGGATCCATGGAAATTGAAGCACTTTGAGCCGATATGGGGTGACAAGCGGGAGCCGAAGCTCCGGCTGGGATTGCACTGTGTGCCAGAAACGCGAACCGGCGGAGCTGTGACGCGTTCGAGTCTACGACTGCGATTGGAGTCGTCAGCCGAGCACATAGCCTCGGAGCTTTTCTGTCGTGCGAGTTCGTTGAACGCAGAAAAGGTAGCATCGGAGAACGACGTTGTCGCTGACGCGGGTGATCGAGCAGTCGCGAACAAGAGTGTCGAGGAGAACGGACCGGAGGAGGAGGGGAGAGCCGAATCGTTGCCCGAGTACGACGATAATCCGAGACGGTCACCGGAAATCGATAATCGTCTGGAGACCGAGACGAAGGAGAACAACACCGCTGATGAGATTACGGCGATGGGCAACGGAATCCCCGTCGAGTACTCGAGCGAAGATCAACAGCCCGAAGAGGAGGAAGAGGAAGAGGAGGAAACGACAACGATCGTCTCGGAGCCCCGAGTCTCGACGGAGGCGCAAGATCAACGTCAAATCATTCGCGAAGAGTCCATGCAGATAGAGGAGGAGGAGCAGGAGGATGAGGAGGAGGAGGAGGAGGAGGAAGATGAAGACGAAGAGGAAGCGGAGGAGGAGGAGGAGGAGGAGGAGGGGGGGGAGGAAGAGGAGGAAGAGGAGGAGGAAGAAGCCGAAGAGGAGGAGGAAGCGCCATCGGATTCCCCGACGGGGCACCCTAGCAACGAAGAAATAATGGAGATTCCGGAGGCTTCGATAGACAAGGAATCCACGGAGTTGTCGGAGCCGCGGGCGACGACGGTGTCCGAAATGCAGATCGAGTGCTCGTCGGAACTGATCGCCGATCCGATAAGTGAGATATCGGTCGCACTGTCCCACGTGGAGGATTCACAGGTCCTTCAGGTAGCGGACAAGAATCGTAACGGCGGTATCATCGAAGCTGACGATACCAAGATCTTCGAGATATCGGAGTGCGAGAACGCGGCGGCGATCGAGAGTATATCCGAGCGCGTAGAATCGCCGGAGGAACTCTCGGAGGAGCATGCCGCAATAACTGGCCGGATCGTCGAGCACGGCGAAGGTATAAGACCGAGCGCCACAGACGCTGAGCCACAGATTCCCGAATGCATGGAGATCGACAGTGAAACGCTCCAGCGTATTCACGAACTCGAGGTATTGGAATCGTTAGCGGGAATTTACAAGAGTCAGCAGCAGCAGCAGCAGCAGCGGCGGCAGCGGCAGCAGCAGGCGCGTTTCAATAATCGAATTCAATCGACGAGGTTCGTATGCCTATGTTGCAGGTGCGCGGCGAGATGCGGGAAGCCTACGAAGAGATTTCGGGCTGTCCGGAGGAGATCATTTATCCAATTCTCGGAGCTATGGAGATGGACTCGAGCGTGTCGGAGGAAACTGACCCTCAAGTCGTACCCGAGCCGGTCGTCGAGGACGCAGTAGAACCACCTGATGTTATGAACGTCGTTAACGTCGACGACGAGCTTCGGGACGCTAACAATTACGTGTGCTCCGAGATGCTGGAATGCAGCTGGCCCGTAGATGCGACAGTCAACAGCCGAGTTAATAACAATAATACTAACATTAATAACAGTCCGGTAAGTGTATGCTAAGTAAAAAAGAAATTCAAAAAATTATCTCTGCCTCAATCAATCTCTGTTGATAACTTTGGATTAAAAAAAAAGAAACAAAATAACAATTAAAAATAAACTCACGGTTAATCGTACGAATATTTCGTAACCGGCGACTTGGACGAAGGCGCACGAAGATTTGCAGGTGCCTTGGCCGCTCGTCGCTGCGGCTCTTGATGGCACGGTTGCGGCCAACATCACGGTTACGACGCAGGACGAGTGCAGCGATACTTCGACGACCACCGACGTTTCGATGTCGACGACCGCCAGCGGCCAGCAGCAGTATGTCAATCCCGAGCTGAGCGGCGACTCTATCAATTGCATACAACTTCCAGTTGTGCAAGCGTGCTCGCCGTTTCAATCGGCCGAAACTTTGACGATAAACGCACCTTCAACGCCCGTCGCCGTGTCCACGTGTCTAATGAAGACCGTACAGTCGCCGAGTCCACCGATAATAGCGTTTCCCTCGTTGCAATCGATACGCTTCGTTCAAACGAGATTTCACCCTGGTCAACAAAATGCCGCACAGACATTGACAGGAACGAACTCTATGTCGGCGCAAATTCAGAGTCAGCACAATCCTCAGACCCATCGTGTCAGTATAGTCAGGCCGACGGAGGAAATCGTTCAGCTAGCGGCGGGCCAGCAGCAGAGCAACAACGTGGTCGTCCGTACCACGGTGCCGAATAATATCGGTGTGAGAAACGCGGTACAGGCGAGCGTCGTCCAAGCGACGGTCGGATTGCCGACGCAGGTACATCAACATAGTGGAATAGTGGTGCAGCATCAGACACCTATAGTAAACTCTCAGTCACGGCAAATAGTCGCAAATATGCAGGCTCAGCAGTACACGACGGCGACGGTACCGGTTAGAACGGCGCGTGGCAATGGCCAAGGAACTTATCGGGGATCGAGAAGCAGCAATAAAGAGCAGGGCGGTGGACGATCGAGAAGTTCGACAAAGGAACCACCCGGCGCTGTAAACCTGGAGCGTAGCTATCAGATTTGTCAAGCTGTAAGCCGCGTTAAATTAACATATATTTATTCACGGAGGAGATTATCTGTTGTACATCGTTTCGTGTCCATTTTATTAGGTAATTCAAAGTTCCCCGAACCGGGATCAGCTCAAGGCCCATCTCAAACCACCACCGAGTTTGCTTGCTCGTGGCGACAGCGCATTCATCACGAGTAAATCCGGCGGACGGACCATAACAACGGTAAAAACGCAGAAGCATCAGCAATCGCCTCAACACGGCAAACAGACGCAGAACAAGACTCAAGCGGTTATGCTGAGACAGGTCTTCGCCACGGCTCGACAAGCCGCACCTGTCGAGGTGCACTTATTTATTTACTTACTAACGTTATATGGCCCACACAATTTAGAAACCGAACATTTATATCTCCGGAGATTTACCGCAAGTGCTGGCTTACCGAGAGTGACCTCGTACTAGCTTTTTTTTTTTTTTTTTTACTGTAACAAATTTTTAGGTCGCGGACAGCAACGCAGTGGCGCAGTTGAGTTCGAACGGAACCGGGGCTTTCGGGCAGTACATTCTCGTGCAACGAACCGGAGTCAGTGACGGAGCACCGAGAGCATCTTCGGCTCCGCCGTTGCCACCTCAGATCGCAGGTATCGGAGTTCACCTGGTGCGCGGAAGACCGGCGAGCGCGGGCGAAGGTTCCCATCAGGCGGTAACCCTGAAGGCTCGAGGGACGCCCGATGGCCGCGGCGGTGGTGGTGCGGAGCCCGGTGCGCCGGGCGTCATAATGGGGGGTGATCCACCGCCTCCATGCGAATGTAACATGCGAGGGGCTATGGTGATATGTCGTCAGTGTGGTGCGTTCTGCCACGACGATTGCATCGGCCCTCAGCGAATCTGTGCCACTTGTCTCATACGTTGACCCACGTATAAAGTTTCACGCAGTTAGTGCATGAAAGAACTCGATCTAATAATCGTTGGTCTCGCATGGCCATCGTGGAAAATTAATCTAGGAGACTAATCCGTGCTGGAACCTCGCACCTCGCGCGATATCTGAACAAGCATGTTAGGCGAACGAAATCGGAAGCAACGAGAAGTGACTGACACGGATTAAACCACGAAACAAATGAAAAATCCTTTTCGTAATGTCGACGTGCTCTGTCGTCGACTGGTAGGAAAAACAGCGTTCGATACTCGACACGAGAGTTACGAAGGGGAAGGGGGGGGGGGGAGAGCGTAGAACTGTTCGCATCGTAGCGATTTTAGACGAATAATTTCTTCGCAAGAATGAACGTCAATTCTTCGAAAAGATCTTTTTCCACGCACAACAAAAAATATCCTTGCCCGTAAAACAATGTTCTTTCCACGCATGTTCACAACACTAAGTTATTTATCCTATTCATCGATTTGTCATTGATTAAGTGTCCGCATCGTTGATCCTCGTGCATCTATAGCCCTGGAAAAATTAACCCTCGTCCCTCCCGACTCTCCGGTTGTGGTGGGTCATTACGCGATCCGTACGTGACAAACGTAGTCGTTAAATTATGAAAAAAAAAGAAAAATTAACAAAAAAAAAAGCAATTGTATAAAGTTCGAACTCATTTTTTCTAATTATCATAATATACCGATGTTTGGGGTCCTATACCGGAGACTAAGCAGAGAATGATAAGCCGGCAACGCATGCTATTAAAGATAAGAAAATGATACAAACAAAATAAAAACTCAATTCCGTGTTAGTCAAACGCGACGATGTCCATCGTTACGCGTAAAACCGTACGCTATATACAGAATCACCTCTCGAGAGTCTGAGCGGTCTTTCTTTACTTTATTTTGATTTTATTTTATTTTTTATCACCTATTTTATCGCATGCTTGACGCGCCAAAGCTCAACATCAAGCCAAGTAAGAGGTTTATATATATTTAAAATTTCGCATCTGCCGGCCACGGGCCGTAAATCGAATTGGGCCAACATGTAAATATATCCCATTCGCTTTACGCCTAACATTACTAATTAAACAAAGAAAATTTTAAAAAATGAATAATAATAAAAATACTATTACGAGATGCATTGTTCACGAGAGATATCGAAAAAAGAGAAATAAACACGGAGAGAGAGAGAGTGAGAGAAAGAGAGAAAGAGACGCATAAAAGAAATGATAAATCTCGACTCCTGACAATTACACATGACAAATAGTACAACCGCGTATACAATTATAAACTGTATACCTACGATTAGAAATGAACAAATTAAAAACTACTTAAATAAACATTATGCAAAGATTCCTTCATTGATTACTTCACGGACGATACGTTTATTCTAAAGTTTCATGCAGCATTTAGATATATATATAGCATACGATATCGCATTTGTCGTTACAGATTTTTTTTAAGAGAACGATGACTGACGAGATGGTGAAATGAAAGAAAATTATATATTGTTTTCGATGTAGATCCTATTTATTGTGTCGAATTCCTCGATAAAATTAAGGAATCCGCTCTTTTCTCCCGCGCTCTAGGTATTGTCGAGGCAGGTGAGTGTTTTTACGGAAATTCGATGTTATAATGCAGAGATTGAAAGCCACGCGCGCGCGCGCTTGTGTGTATGTGAAAGTGTATTTCGAGGAAGTATTTATCCTGCTGAATGAGGAAACATCCAGCTTGTATCAAATAATTAAGTCGATCGACTGTTTTTTGTAACTAATTGTAGAAGATAAATCATTTCTAACGCGTACAATAATAACGGTAAAGAAAAAAAGAAAAAATGAAAATACTTCATGTTTTTCTTATTACTAGTCTTTTACTAGCGTAACGGTGGACTAATTGTGATCGAAAATGACTGCGGTAAATAATGTAAAAATCGTATCTCGAATGGTACATACGTTGTGTTAACGCGATTAATTTATTTTACATGATTGGCTTTTTCTAAGTAACATTTAAAATTGGAAAGGTCGATCGACGTGGCTCGCTCGGTTGTTTATTCTTTTTTTTCGTGTTTCACATTGGATTTTTATTTCTTCACCGAGATACATCGTGAACCCGAAGATTGATTCACCGATAAATACTCTAGCGTAAAAATGGAAACGGAGATAATAATTTATCGCTAAACATCGTGGGTATAATCTCGATCGAAAAAAAAATCTAGCGGAAAAAATCGTCACGATGCACGCAGAGTGAGTGAAGATCATAGAAAAATAACATCTACGAACTGCGTATGACTGGTAAAACGATACTAAATATTGAGAAGATCGACTATAAATAGAAATACGCAATTCGAAACGATTGTATGGCACCTTGCAAGGTTGGCTAGTCGGATAAAAAAATAAATAAAAAATTTTATCATCTGAAGCAATAAATTAACGATAAACAAGTACGTATTTATATATTGACCAATTCCTTTGGTATCGACAAGTGTAAAAAAAAAAAAAAAAACGGAAACAACAACAGATGAGACACCATTAAAGCATTCGGTACCATCCGCGCAGTTCGCAATGTATCTCGCGTTAAATCATTCGGCTTAAATTCGATGAATTATCATCTAGTTTTCCTACGATAAGAGTTATTGGGCTCAGACAGCAAGAACACCTTTTACACTTAATATACATTACATGCAAATTATCCATAAACGGAACGTTTGATCTCCATCCGTACAACCTTATGCTAAATAATACGTTTTTTTATACTCGGTTGTACTTTCGCTATTCTATCTGATTCTTTTTTCGTTCGGTCAACAGCGATATATTAAAGACATCGGGGCCTGCCCATAATCTTTGCGGAGAATCATAAGCTCAATCCACTCAAATCAGCTCTCGAGTCTCAAATGAACGTTGGGGTGATTGTATCGGAAAAATAAAATAAAATGATCGGTCGACACAGAAGCGTGCGTATGTCTCTCTCTCTCTCTCTCTCTCTCTCTCTCTCTCACACACACACACACACGCGCGCGCGCGCGTGCGCGCGCGCACACACACACACGCACACTATTTCATCCTATCAATCTCTCGAGTTCGGAGGGAAGGTAGCGAAGCGTACGCGAGTGGATTGACCAAATCAGGAAAGGCTAAAAGTTCCTTACTATCATCGATCGTGTATATCCACTAATTTACGATCCTTTGTTACGAGCTCTTCAAGTTCGGTCACTGTGTCATAATGAGGGCCGCAGCGCCGTACCGATCAGTGTGTCACTACACATAGTTTTCGTTTGCCGAGACGACTTTTCCTCGTATCCCGCTCATTATTTATCACCAATTTTGTTTGTAATACCCGTCAGTAGTTCGTAAAAGACTACAATAGTTATACATTATATTATCCGACGTGCCTTGTGCCAAATCAAATAGTACAGGAGACGCCTAAAACTACCGGCACATCGTCAGACAAATATTTATTTTTCTTTTTTTCATTTAGACTTTACCATTAATAATCCTTGTTTCTTCGTTAGGCCATCGTCGTCTCTATCCGCGCACCAGTGCCGCCCCCCCCCCCCCCACCCCCACTTCGAAAGTTTAGCAGTAGTAAAATAGAACTCTACAAACAAGGAAAACGGGCTTCGGAGCATGCACGGTCGTCGCACCGGAAATGCTCGACACGTATCGTGTCCGTCGATTTTGTTATTTTTCCCCTCATACGACACAATTTTTTTTCTCACGTTTCCAAAAATATTCTCGAATCTCGCAAGTTTGCTTGGAAAAAAAAGTTGTGGAATTCCTTCGTATTCTTGGGCCCCATTAATATCTACAATATCGACAACCACCAATATCGCGCACCACCGGAAACCCATACTCGTTTCTATGTCTAATCATCGGTTATTCTAATTATATTACAGTAATAATTTTGTATAGCATATACCTCTATGTCGAGTATCGGTGTTTGTATATGTATGTATGTGTTATATGTATTATAGTATCTTAACATATAGTAACTTAAACATAGGCGGGTGAGAGATTTAGGGTGAGTCGTGAGATAACATTGTTGCGTATCGTTGCGCGTGTCGTTCGCGAACTCTTGATTATCTGTATCACCATGATACGACAATCGTGACATACAACCATTGCGACGCCGCGCAATCGTTCTGCCACAAGTCGCTGATCCGCGTTGTGACCACCGAGGGCACCAAACGCACTGTTTGTCAACAGCCTGCTCGGACTTCCGCCGATCCTTTGATATCTGTTCAGGGATTAAGAAATTCGGTCAGTCCGAATAACCGTCAATCTTTTACGATTACCAATTATTCTTTACCGACCTTCTCTCGGCAGCCTGAAGTTCGTTGGGTGTCGAGCCAGGTGTAGTATTTTCCGCGGGAGTGCTATTGGGGGTAGAGACCGGGGTAGCATTGTTCAACCCAGGATCCCGACGCCTCGGGGCCGGTGAGGCGGGAGCGGAGCCAACGGCACCACCTGGTCGGGGCCACGGACTTCTGGTACCGGATTCGGGTTCGGGATTCGAGGGAGACATCAGAAGTCCCGGCGACAATAGCACTACTGGCACGTGTGCGAAATGTTCCGTGGGTATTCGCATCTGCATCGAGGGAGAGTCAAAAAAACGATCAGATCGAATATCTACTATATACAAAAACTCCCCGAAGATATCTGCGTGAGACTAAATTTCATCAAGTTATAACGGCTGTGTTGTGCATCGTACAAACTCCGCTCGGCTAAGTTCACTTAGAGAATAAAATTCTACAAGTGAACGATTTTTTTGTTCTTCCTAAAGCAGTGCATTGACAGAGGCGTGCCAAAGATAAACTTCCATGTCATAGAGATATCTTCAAGGTCATTGTAGAAAGCACGGTGAGTGTCCTCGGAAACTCGCTACGCGTGCACGAGACGAATTGACGAAAAAAATTTCCAAAAATTACCTTAGAGTAACATTTTACGCAAACGGTTCTCTCACAGAGCCGACAACGCTGGCCCCACGGTCCCAAAAGGCCGAAACGAGTTTTAAGACAGAGGAAGCACACGCGTCTCTTCTCGACGTCCTCCTTGACGCGGCCCTCGACCGGCAGGGACTCCAATTCCGCTTTGGTAAGAACGCTTCGTATGTGAACTATTTCCTCGAGGGTCAACGACAGTCGCTCGTCGAGGAACATGTCTCCCAGTGAAGCTTTCTGTGACAAAAAGACAAATAAAAATGATATAAAAGCACGCAAGCGTATGTGTATTTTGTGGAAGCTATGGAACTTGGCTAAAAAGCTTTGCCATACTTGGGAGCTCTGATCGACGCTTTGATCGTGAAACTCCGATGAAGCGATTCCGTGACCTTTGAGCGAGGCTCTTTCGCGAGGTCGCGGACTTAGACTCGGAGTCGGACTCACGCTCGCGCTCCGACTGGGGCTTAAATTGCTTCTCAGATCGGAATCAATCAAACCAGCGTGCTGACGACTGTGCGGCCTCGAATGTGGCACCGACGATGTACCGGTTAATGAAAGAAACGAGACTGTACTGCCCCTGCCGGTGTGTTTGCGGATGGAAGCTCGCCTCGATGGGCACTGGGTCGCCAAGTCGTAGGCTGTAAGAAAAAAAAAAAAAAAGAAAAAAAAACCAAAAAACCACGATTAATATTGATAAGAAAAATTTCTACGCAACGTCGACGAAAGAAAAAAAAATTATCAAATTTACACTCGAGTTGGGCATCACAAAAGCGATGATATTCGTTTCGCGTTAATCGAAGACCGCCGGTCTTTCGCCAAGGATTCGCCGAGCTCTTGTCCTCGTCCTCGTCCTCGTCGCAGCAGCCTCCGGCTCTCGCGCTTACGCCCGGCCGATACGCGGCTTCCTTCGATTCCCACACCTTTGTGGCCTCCTCCTCGTCCTCGAACCTCGTCACGGTGTACTCCTCGTCGTCCTCGTCGTCGTCATCCTCGTCGTCTTCCTCAACATCGAGCTATAAACGAGAAACACCAAATCTTCTCGTAATTCGTGTATATATACGTGTAAGAATTTTATAATCATCGGCGGCATATTAATTCGAAAAAAAGGATTGAAGGGAAAAATATATCGTTACCTTAAGATCGAAATCCACGGGTATGAGCTTCCGCGGTTGTTTCATAGTCGAGCGCTCAGTCTCGGACGATTCACGACGAGATTTCGGAGTTATACCTTCGTTCTCCTTTATATGCGAACTATCCTGCGTGTTCTCTGTAAAAAGAAAAAAAAAAAAAAAAATAGCTGCAGGCTTCTTTTGTTCAAAGTAACCCAACACACAACGACACTACTGGCGGTAGTGAAATTATTTTTTTTTTATTTAAAAAATACCCTGCTGCTCCATCGGTTAAGACAAGTCTGACGAAAAAAAATTCTCCTAAATTCTCATGACTATGACGATGCAATCGTGCAATATAGTATTTCGGGATGTCGTGCAAAGTTTGAAAAATATGAATATAAGAGAGAAAGAAAAAGAAACTCCAAACGAAATGAAGCAAAAAGTAAGAGTGTACGATTAGGACGATTGTGATCAATGAGTATGATTACCTGAAACCCTAAAGCGCCTTCTACAAGACTTACGATTCCCAATTCCGCGAGCCCGAGCTTCTGGTCCCTTGCCAGTACGCTGACGAGGCTGCGGTACAGGAAACGAGGCCTGACCTTCCGGATGCCGCCACTGCGCCGCGACATCCTGAGCAGGCTCTTGCTCTTGTTCGGGTTTAGCCGGTGGCACTTCACCGAGGACGATCCTCCGAGATTCTCCGCCAACTGCCAGCAGCATCGTCCCTCAGCTTCTCTCGCGACCCGTTAAATCAGTTATCCCAGCGAGCCTCATAACATCGACCTACTCTCCCACTTTTCGCCGCTCTACCGCGCTCACGAGCGATCATCTGTTCCGGAGTCAACCAAGGTGGCGAGCTTCGACCCTTCGTGCGACGGTTAAACTCTCACCCCCACTTGTATCGACGATTAATTTTTTTATATCCTTTTTTCACATTGAAAAAAAAAGATGCAATCGGAGCGTTTTTAATTAAATACAAAGGTCAGAACCTTCGTCCTCTATCGATTCACCGTGCACGACTATTCCCCTTCGCATTAACAAAACTTCACGTCTCCTTTCAGCCTCGTGGCAGAAGTTTTAACAAAAAAAAAAAAAAAAGAAGAGAATTTAAAAAATCCGAGACTCGCCTTATGACGGGGCCTGAGGCGACCGGCAACGTACGCGAGACGATAACTGTCGAACGGCATACATTGTAGTTTAACCGTGAAATAAACAACTGTACATCGCGGTGCGCGCGTCGTAGTGAAATTGTATCTATGAGTAATATCTTATTTTACACACCCTCGCGGGCTGCTCCCCCTTACGTGCGGGCGCGCATGGCAAACGTTCTTGACGTTTCCACGCCTACGGAGGATTATTGATCGGCGATGACTGTGCGCGGTCACGAGCCACTACCACCGCGTCAAACGGGACACCCTTACTTGGGCCGATTTACCGAAGCTTGAGAATTTACGACTCACGGAAAAGCCCACCCTCGATACATGCGCTATACACGAACACAGCCGCCTGTCTCGACCTGGCAATCGTTTAAGAGATTACCGACGATGTGCAATCACGCGGATCTTTACGTCGATGCCTGTACTTACGGAAGCATTCATTTTTATTCACTGGGGCAGTGATTAGTGACCATTGGTCCGATCCATTTTTGCAAAGAGTTCGATCCCTATTTTTTCACTTGGGCGAAGCATCGTCGATGGCTGGCGTGTTCGACACTACGAATAAGCTGAGGTTGTTTATCGGAGGAACACTTATTGCTCCGACATTTTTTTGTTTATCCTATCGACGAGTGGAAAGTTTTCACTTCGCCGAGAGACGAAGAAACAACGGGTCGTACGAAAGCATTCTTCCGATAAATCGGTATTTAGCCTATGCAAAGCCACTCTTCTAACGAAAAATTCGTCAACGTGCATAATTGTGTAGGTTGGAATACGAAGGGATGCAGCAGGGCTTTCGATACTGCGTGAGCAAACCTTGTTCGCTACGCATGATTATTTGCTGTGCAAACTATTTACTAACAATATATTCGCAACGATTGATGATGCACGAAAAACTGTGAGGTTATAGTATAGTGAAACATCGTGCATTTTTTTTTTCGCGCAAGCGGTGCCTCGGCTCACCTTGCTGCAAATTTAGCGAATGATGATTTAGCTTTGTTTGTGGCTGGAGGTGATGACTGCAGGATCTCAGTGGTCTCGGAGGCTTCTTTATGCTCTCCATCAGTAACTCGCGATCGGTGCACTGCTTTTTTATCGGTGGCAGCTGTCTGTCGGAAGCCTTGAAGAAAAAATAATGAGAGAAGATTCATAAAATTTATGTGCGAATTTACAATTTGTAGGAATACACACACACACACACACACACACACACACACACACACACACACACACACACACACACACACACACACACATATATATATATATATATATATATATATATATATATATATAAATTGTAAATTCGCACATATATATATACATATTACACATGATACTTTTTTCAGAGGCGGCCTGCTCCTTATGAAATCGAGGACCATAGTTCTCGCGTCTTTTCTAGTGTGCGAAGATGGTGCCGGTGCCTTTCTCAAACGATACCGACGCTCTCTGATATCGTCCATGAGTATTTCGTACGGTGTTAGCTCAAACTCGGCCCCTCTTCCTCTGCCGCGGGATCGACTGCGCTTTCCCAGGTTTGCCTCGACCTTCTTCAATTTCACGCCTCGTCGCAGCTCGCCTATCACCTGTACCCAGAACCTTGCCTGTGGAAATAAACATTGTTTACAGACCCGATCGATTGATTATGCGTAAATTGGTCGACGATGCAAGACCGATTAACGTTCGGTCACGATTTATGATAACGCAGCAGCGGGCCGCTCAAGAATGATTTAAGACCAATATAAATGATCCATCAGCGGCTATCGATCGCATGCATACACTTGTAAATCACAGTACAGGCAGGCATAATCTACGCTGCTTACGTACTTGTATCGCTCGCCAAATCCTAATGTCTGTCTATAAACAAACATAATAATTGGATAGAAAATTTTTTTAATACCTGAACGGTTTTTCATTATCCTTTTTTCGTGAGTGAAATAAATTCGAATGTTCGATCTTACCCAGTCGTCGAAATTCAGCGTTGTCAAATGCTGCGACGACGTGGCATTGTGCCGAGGGCCGGCGGCGCTCGAGAAATTTTTCAGATTCGTCTGTTTCCTTTCGTTGGTGACTTTTTCGAGAAACTGTGAAAGCTCCAGAGCCTCCGATACGAACGCGCGTATAACGGCGCGATAGTGGGCATCGGCTTGGTCTTCGGTGCCCTTTATGTGCCTCACACACATCTGCAAGTCAGTAAGACGACGTCGTGATATTATGATACGTCATAATATCACGAATTAAAACAGTTTCGAAGGTCGAACGAGACCCGAGGCTCGACAGTTGCGTTACCTGAATTATAGTTTTCAAGCTACAGCGGTAAGAATTTTTTGCGTTACCGCCGTTGCTCTTCGCCATCGGCAACTCGTCCATCTCAACGTCGCCCGAATCACGCTCAATTCCCTCGTCGTCCGTTTCCTGCAGTCGCTCCTCCGTGTCTGGTTCGCATTCTGTAAGAGACGAACGATAGTAAACGATTGAAGAGCGCATCGTCTCGCCGATATGTCACCCGATACGGCATTTTATAAGCGACCTTCGTCCCCTTGAGTCATCGTTGTTATGAGATCTTCGAGATCGGGCGAAAGCGGCGTTTCTTCTCGTTCGTCCATGGCAAAATCAAGGGCGTTGAATATCAAGATGCCAAGAGAGAAAACGACCTGCAAAAAATGGAAATTTTTTAAGCATGAAAATCTAATTTTTTTTAAATTCATTAAAAATTAATGCCCTTCTCTTGCATACCTTTTTCTCGGTTGGCGATGTGCTCTGCGATCCTGAAACAGAAAGTAATCGAGTCGTTTACTCCAGGCTAGCAAACATGTGAATATTAAAAAAAAATTTAATGTGCAACACAGATGGAAAGTAAATATTCATTCGCCTTGAATAACATTTTTATTTTACGTATTAATATTTTTACTTTTTTATAATTTTTTTTTTGTAATGCTAAACGAATGTATTCTAACGTAAATTTAGTACCTTTTGGCATTTCCAGAACGATATGTCCGTCTTTGTGTAGTACAATATCTGAGAGCTCGGAGAGCTCTCGCAAGTCATCGGATGGTAGATTGGACAAAGTCCTGGCTGTTTGATGACAGAGCGCCCAGGCTTGCTCCCGTCTGATCGGCCCGTTGAAGCAGACCAGGATTTCGTGAAGATTAAGGCCGTCGTTGGCGTTCAATTTGCAATTGCCTCTGCGCACCCTTTTCGTCTTGGTCTTTGTTCTGGCGTCGTTGTCGTGCTTTTCCATCTGCACCGCTTCCCCAACTCTGGAACTATCTTGGCCGCTAATGCCGCTTGATTGAAATTGGGCCATTGCGCTGCTGTGTGATTCTATCAATGATCAACGGGCTGTCGTTTTTTTTTACCCTGTCCACGAAAACATCCAGATCTAATAATAATTCCACGTTAAATTTATCCGGCTTAAAGATCTCTTCATTTCACGAAAAAAGCGCTCGGCATTAGCGCTCGAGCCGAAAACGATTCGTGACTGGAAAAAAATCACCCTGTTCGGTGAAAAACGCGTAGACGGTACGAGAGAGGTCGAACAACGGCAAACGATAAATAATACACGACCGAACCGGTGACCATCAACGAACTGCGAATTACTGCTGTACGACGAATAAACGGTATATCATCAACAATAATTGCGTGTACGAAGTTCGGATCCGAGATGAGGATGTAACGTACACATACTGAGATCTTTTTGTTCTTGTTGTTTTTGTTTTTTTCTTTCTTCTTTTTACTCGTAATCCCGACGGTGTGACACAACGCGAGTGACCGTTGCTCGACCGAGGATGGCAATGTTTATCTTTGCCCGTAGCTTAATACTGGTTTTGTAGGTGGTAGGTGTGCAAATTGTAATGCCGTATGAACAGCGAGTTGTAGCGTGTAATAACGTGCGCGGTTCGAGTCACGCCCCCCACGCCCTCGCGGCCCTCACAATTGACTGCGGCAACCAGCAGCTGATTCCCATTATTCGGCTCTCGCTCCTCGGGTAATATCGCCAAGTTTACATCGGAACGTAGGAGAATGTAGGTAGAGACGCGGGCTGTAAGCGTGATCAGTGATTTTTTACCGTATTTAATTAATGAATTTGATTCCCGTATAATTCCGTTATCTACATTTTATCACAATTTCAGATTTATATTGTAACGGTAAAATTATCAACAGTATTTTCGTATCCGAATGGTGACGAATGTTGTCGATTTTTAACGATAACGAACGATGAAAGGTAATCTTGCTCTCGTGACAGTAAATTGAAGGGGAAACAAATGTGACCGGTATTTTGACGTACGGTTCCGGTAAGTGTGTAATATTCATACTTGCGAATATACACTCGCGAATATACGGAGAAAAGGGGCAAAGCCCCTTTTCTCCGCAACTCTGTTCTCTACAATCCCAATTCTCCGCATGACTCTCTATACCGAGGGACGCCTTCAAACGTATACCATTCAAACGAACGCAAGTTCACCATAACACTACTACACGACGAATTTGTATCAAACGATTTTCTAATATCTTACAAACAGTAAATCGCAAATTTACTACACTTCAAAAAGCTTTAACATTTTAAATTACCACATTCAAAATTTAACGACATTATTTTGTAACAATCGCGAAATGTAACAATTTGAAAAGCTTACAAGTAAAATTTGTAACAAGACGTTGAATCTTATTTACGCCCGTACAATTTTACACGGATTAACAGGGAACGGGGCGGCACTGCTACTATGCCAGGTTAAATGGACTTCACAGGGTTAACGTGCGAAAATTGCTTGTTGTGAAGTCGAGAGAACCTATTCCGGTCACAGTTTTATTGCGTACACGTCGAAATAGTGCACACAACTTTTGGGCACACACCAGTTGTGCACAATGATATGGTGCACAGACACTTTGTGCACACGATGATTTCACCCAACGCTCTTTAGTGCACATACATTTTGGGCACAAAATCCATCGTTTGGGGCACAAGGTTTTTTGTGCACATTACCTTAGGCACAACAATATTCAGTAAATTTCATGCACGCCTCAGTAGTGCACAACATCATTGTGCACAGTTCGATAATGCACATTCACTTTTGTACACACCGTTATTGTGCACATTGTTATAGTGCACATGCAAACGAGTGGCCCGTGATAAAAAAAAAATTCTTTCGTTGAGACACTTGGTATTTCGTATTTCGTATTTGGTGCCGTGTCCAAGTGGCACATATTCGTTTGCATATGCAGTATAACAATGTGCACAATACGGTGTGTACAAAAACAATGTGCATTATCGAACTGTGCACAATGATGTTGTGCACTACGGAGCCGTGCATGAAATTTACTGAATATTGTTGTGCAGTAAGGCAATGCGCACAATAATACATGTACACAATGATATTGTGCACTACTGAACCCCGTACTAAACTTATTGAATATTTTTGGATACTACGGTAATATGCATAATAATACATGTGCACAAAAAAAGCACCTTTTGTGCACAATATGGTTGTGCCCTCAAAAAAATCGTGCGCAATAATGCTGTGCACAACTTTGCTGTGTACTATCGCAAAGTGCCCAAAAAGGATGTGCACAAAATGGCCGTGGACAAAAAAAACTGTGACCGGAAACTACCATCTCGTGAAGTCTATTTAACCCCCCGCATAATAGCAGTGGTTGTCATCAGCGACATTTTCGATCCGTCCACTTCCCTCTCTGATAGCCACGTGGTACGAAACGGACGCAGTTGGAGCAATATTTGCGACATGTGCTGCACATGTCGCAAATATTGCTCCAACTGCGTCCGTTTCGTGGCGTGTGGCTATCAGGGCTGTTAAAAGCATGTGAAACACATTCTCAGTGTGTCTCTCCCGCTCCGCCGAGAACGCCACTGATGTTATCTCTCTCGCACTTAGTGTTGTGAATTTACCGGTTAATAACTTTCGCAACCATTTTTACCGGTAAAGTTACCGGTAAAACAACCGGTTATTTAAGTAACGACAATGCTACCAACAAGCGCGCTCTAACTTTCAATTTAAATTTGATAAAATTTCCGCGTTATTGCGAATAATTTAATCAACGTTTAACTTCTTCAATAAAATACTGATAATTACTATTAAACGATACTTATTCCTTGGAAGTTATTAAGGACTGGTTAATTTTTTTATTCAGCAAAAAGAATGTAATACGATCAAACATTAAAAATTAAGTGTTTGTACTGTCTATAATAACGACGTTATGGGGAACGAACGGGTTAAATCAAGATACATTTATGGAGTAAGGATGCGTGATTGAAGCGGGAACAGCGTAAGAAAGCATCTTGCACATGTAATTTTCGCCGGGTTCGGTATAGTGCCAACCACAGAATAAGTTAACGTCAGTAAAATACGATAGTAGCTGCGGTTAATTAACCGGTTATTTACCGAGCTATTTAACCGGTTATTTAGGCAGTATATCACGTGGACACAGAAAAAGTTTACACAAAGACAACTGGACACAAATACTGTAAACCATGGATGTGGACACGTGAACATATGACCACGAATAGACTGTACACCAAGTCAAATCTACACCGAGACAGTGGACACATAACCAACTGTGAACACCCCAAAAACTGAGCACAAGACAAGTCAACACAAGCGCACACTACTTCAGATAACTGAGTCCAATGCCCATTCCTTATTGCGACAATATAAAGAGGCATTAGTTCGCAACGCAGTGACACGTAGTCCATTTTAATGACTGTTCCATACCAGATGTCTTTTTACTACCCACATAGCATGGAAATATTTTTGAAAGGTTTCAAAAATATTTTGTTGAAGTATTGAAAATATTTTTACAAAATTTTATATTGAAACATATTGTTGACATTTTTCAGAATAGTTTTAGAAAATATTTCAACAAAAAGGGAATGGTTGCATTGCCAGTCCAACTGTCATATACACACCCGCATAAACACCGAAACATTTGTATGTGAGGTCCGGAATATCTTATATCGTACAAAATAGATGCTGTTGAAATTCTGAGTGGCTATATTGTGTTGCGCGACAATCCGTTCTATTAGAATTTTCTTCATTTCCTGGACGTTTTGAACCGAAATTCAAGCGCCGAAGCATTTATGGCCAGTATTGCAGTCCTGCAAAATACTGCGTGGCATATTAATGGTCATAATCTATCACTGGAGAATAGCTCCCCGAAGTATGCGGTCATCGGTGTCCAGTTGTCGAGTGTTCACTGGTCTTCGGTTATAGAGTTGACTCGGTGTACAGTCTATTCGTGGTCATATGTTTGCGTGGCCACATTCACGGTGTACAGTCTTCGTGTTCAGTTGTCTTCGTGTCGACTTTTTCTGTGTACACCTGATATACTGCCGTTATTTACCGACTCATATCACTACTCGCACTCCATAGTGTTTCACATGCTCTTAACCGATGTACGATTGCACGGGTATAAGATTCAACGATTCAACGTCTGTTTAAATTTACGGCGAAGCGAGTGTAGTAAAAATGTTAGAACTTTAACTCATCGATTATCGGAGTTAAACTGTCGGTCATCACGAGCTTTACAATGGCAAAATAGATTTTCGGGCAAATAAGACGTCGAGTGAATGGATTTCGGGCAATCGATGTTTCGGTATATTAATCCGTCGGGATTATGGTAAGTCGGCAAGGTCGGCAAAATAATATTCCGCCATCTTGAACATTCGGACGAATGAAGATATTCGGTCGTCTAGACCTTCGGTAGATTATTATTACGGGTAAACGTTACATCAGATGAATGAATTTCGGGCGTTTGGCGCGTTCGGGATTATGAGATTTAGGACAAGTGACGGCAAGCCGACGAAAGAAACCCAGTGGTGGGGGGAGAGTTCGTAACACGGCATTGACGGCATCCATATGCGAGTAACTTTTGACGTTTGTCGTCATCCAGTGACATCGCCAGCGAGTGTCTTCTGAAAAATTCGCCTGATAAATCTTTCGTTTACTATTGACACAGTCCCGAACGAAAGTGATCGTCGGGTACGTTGACTTTTAATGGTTTTTTTTCTTTTTTTTTTTTTTTTTTAAATAACCAACGAAACCGTAACATCCGAAAAGATGGAGGCAGTGCCGAGGTTGCCGATGATATCGTTTCAATTGAAAGTCAGTCCGGAGATAACGGCGTTCGGTCCTAAATTGAAACAGGTGAGATCTTTAAAAACAATTATAAACAAAAAAAAATGCTCACGAAATAATTGATTGCGCGCTAACGAGATCCCCGTTCGGGCAATTTTCCGTGCGCCTGAAACAAACCCAACATGGTCCTGCATTAGCGAACGGGATTTAATGTCGCATACTAAATTAACTCGTTACGCATTATTCTCGCTTATTTTTATACTAATCGGAATGATCGTATTTTTATTTCTTTTTTTTTCACTCAGTACATCCGCGATTTTTACAATGAAGAGCCGGAATCTTATTCAAACGAGATACACCAATTGGAAAATTTGAGAGCCATGGCGGTCAGGCCACCTATAGCAGTCACCGGATGCTCTCTGCTGCAGAAATACTATTGTCAGTTGCACTTTCTGCAAAGCAGGTTTCCCATGGGACCCGACGAGGCTGCCGCTGTCATGTTTACCTGGTACGTCACGACTCCAATAGCGATTTCTAATGTAAATGTATTCTAAATGTAAATAAAAAAAAAAAATTCAGGAAAGACACCTACGCGAATATGGTATGCTCTCTGGCGAACATACGCTTTGAGATAATATCGATATTGTATAACATCGGTGCTGTTCACACGCAATTGGGAGCCAAGACAGAGAGAACCACGGCGGAGGGCATGAAAATGGCTTGTTCGCATTTTCAATGGGCCGCCTGGGCCTTCGAGCACTCACAGAGCAATCTGTCCGGTCTTGATCTGGCACCGGAACTCATGACATTCATGCACCAGCTCAGTCTTGCCCAAGCTCAGGAGTGTATTCTGGAAAAGAGTATGCTGGACAATAGAAAACCTACTATCGTGGGTATGTGTCCTAATGTGCTCGATTTGGATGACTCATTTACTACGCCAATATATATATATTATCAACAGCTAAAGTTGCCAAGCAGATAGTGGATTATTACTCTCAGGCTCTGGGGACCTTGGAGCCGAACAGCAGCGACGATAATCAGGTGTCTGATACAGTAGGCTCCAAAATATACAAGGTGGAACATTATATTTTGAAAGTTGAAAAAAAAAAAAAACCATATTGTGAAACTTGTTACTGATAGAGCGTGGGTTCTTAAGAATACAGTAGTTTCTTTTGTTTATCGTGGAAACTGAGGCCGATTGTTTATTTCCAAACAGAATTGGAAGAGGTACGTCAAGTTCAAGAGAGCCTACCATTTAGCGGTGACTCAGCTCTATCAGGGTCTCGCGGCCGAGGAGCAGCAGAAGATGGGTGAGCGCGTGGCATTTTACAATGCTTCGCTAATGGCACTGAACGACGCTCGTTCGATGTACACGAGCGCAAAGGGAGCTATGGGAATAACCGGCATCGCCGGCGAGAAGGAGGCCATCGAGGAGGCGTTAACCTTCACGAATGACGTTATCGAGGGAAAACGCAAAGCCGCCAAAAACGAGAACGAATTTATTTATCACGAGGAAGTACCGGAGAAAGATGTTCTTCCGACCGTAAACGGTGCCTCGCTCGTAAAGGGAATTCCGTTCAGTGTCAACGATCCCGATGTATCCGGTCCTGATATATTTGCCAGGTAAAAAAAAAGTCAGACGAACAATTTCCTCCGATCGTTTTTCAGTAATAAAAAATATCGCGTCTCACGTCTATGCGATTACATTCTCCACTGTCCTCTCGCAGATTAGTACCGATGAAAGTACACGAAGCGAGTTCCCTCTACTCAGAGGAGAAGGCAAAAATCCTTCGCTCTGTCGGCATGAAGATCGAAGAGAAAGATCAGCAGCTCGACTCCTATCTTTCATCCCTGAAACTTCAGCATCTTAGCCTTTGGGATCCGGATGCGCCGGATTCTGAATCGGATTATTTGCCGCTACCGGAGGAATTGGCGGAGCGTTGCGCCGCTCTGAACGCAAGGCCAAACGCTATACAGGATCTCGTCGACATAATGGGAAAGCTTTCGGACACGTACAGAGACGTTGAGGGGATGCTGAAAGAAATCGATACCATGTTGAACGAGGAGGAACTGCGGTAATTGTCACGATATCTTTTAATGTTCGAATAATCGACGATCAATGTTTTATAGCAATGGTATTTTCCTTCTTTTAGCGAAAAGCAGTATCAGGAAGCGATGGGCAAGAGACCCCCGACGATAGTTGCGACAGATTTGACGAGGGAAGCCAAAAAGTACGAGGAAGCTCACGCTAAAGCCTCGGAGAGCAATCAGGCACTTCACAGAGCGATGACGCTGCATGTTAACAACTTACAAGTGCTGGCTCAACCGCTTTCAGATCTCATTGTGAACATTCCTTCGCCGAGCGCGAATATTTCAGGTATATCATAAGCGACTGAAACAATGTATGTACTCACGAAAAGAAAAATAACAAAAATAATAATATTGTTAATCAACAGGTCAGAAGAAGAGCGATGCCGAGAACGGCAAAGCTCACGCCAGGGAGTTGAAAAGAATACTGGGTAAAGTTGACGAGATGCAGCGTCAAAGAAACGAATTGCACGCGAAACTTCGTGACTCGGTGGCCCAAGACGATTTGACGCGACTGCTCGTAACCGCGACCGCAGAATCTGTTTCCCTCGAGGCTCTGTTCGCCGAGCAAATAGGAAAGCATCAGTCGCTAGTCAGTCTGATAGATCAGAATCTATCGGCCCAGGAGAACATTCTCGCTGCCCTGACGGACGCTTACGCTCGTACAGCAGACACGCGCAAAGCCGTCGACGAGGTGCTGAAGCGTCGCGACTCGACGATCTCATCTCTTATAACGTCCTACGACGCTTACGAGGATCTGCTGGCAAAATCGACGAAGGGTCTCGAATTTTACCGGAAACTGGAGGTGAACGTGACTAAACTACTTCAGCGCGTCAAGAGCACGTGCCGAGTGCAGGAGGAGGAGAGAGAGCAGATTCTCGCGAGAAATGATAAGACAATGTACGGCTCCGCGGAAGCACCGATCGCTCCAACCGACACGGAGAGAAAAGCAGGATCCGGTATGAAGTTGCGAGATCACTTGGTCGCCAGATTGAAAAATAACAATCTCGGAAATTACCACGAGAATCATTACGGGGCGGAGAAGCACTCGATCCCGGTGGCTCCGATCCAGCCGAATCCCCACAGCTCGATGAAACCGACCTACCCAATAGATCCGACGGGTGGCCAAGACCCTAGCGGAATTCCCGTTAACGCGGTTCCACCGATAACATCCGAGCTCCAACCGATCAATCAGCAACCACTGCAGATTTATCAGCAATATTACCCGAGCGATTACTCGGGCTACTACATGGCTCAGCGGCAACAGGCTCAGTATCATCCTCAAAGGTACCAGTATGGCGAGGAGCCGAGTCTCACTAACGGTGGCGGTATTCAGAGTTTTCCAAAGACCAGTACGACCAACACCGACAGCATGTATCGACAAGCCACTGGAAATTCCTCCGGCGGCACCGAAGTCTCGAGCAACAGTTCGATATATGCCGGTTACAACAACACACGTACCAATCAAGTTTCGGCTTCTCCAATCGTCGCTCATTCGTCTCGGTATCCGGTTGGAGCGGTATACGACAGCACGGATTACACGCAATACCCGAGCGATTACAGAACCGTACAGGATCCGGATGGTGGTTATCAGGTGCACAGCTCGATGTCCGCGCAGCCCGCCGCTACCACTGGATACCACAGCGTTCAACCTGCCGTTCAGCCAACTTACAACCCGGGGGTTAACATCGATCAATCCCCGTCTCACGTTCAGCAGACTTCGTCACAGCAAATCTCCGCCTCGTGCGCTTATCGCGGCGAGGAGGTTAGTCAGGACGCGCAGCAGCCACAAGCCCAGGACGTGCTCCAGCAAGCCCAGCAGCCATACACTCATCCTTATCGGGTCGTTCCGCAGGCTTCGCAGCAGCCGCAGATGCAACAACATCCTCAGTCCTCGGAAAGTCCGGCGGCTCATGGCTATCCCGCTTCTCGGGTCAATCAAATTCCTCACGTTCCACCGAGCAACTCTCCGTACTCGATGGCCGATCAGTACATTCAGCACAAAGCGGCGATATCGACGAGCAATGCCTCGATTCACTCGTCCATGTATCCGGCTAACGTGAGCAATGTTCCTGGACAGAATCCCATTGGCAATGTTTACTACGGTAATACCGTTTCGAACACCCAGCCGCAAGTTTCTACCGATTATGCCAATCAGCCGCAGCAAAATTATCCGGATGGCGCCAATCCGCAGAGTATGCACGTGTCGCCCGTTCAGACTTACACAAGTCATACTTACGGAAGCTATCAGCCCGAGGCTGGCGGTCATCGATATCCGATCGTGAGCTCGGTACCATCGCAGGTTGGCGGAGTCGGCTATTCGAACGGCACGGAGATGATTCAGAGTCACACCAAATCAACGAGCAATCACGGATACCTGCAGAATTATCAGTACCCGAGTATACACGGACACAATTCCGGTATCATGCAGTATCCAAATTACTCTCAGGCCTACGGGAACACTTACGCCAACTCCTCCCAGGCGGCGCCGGGGTTTGACGGTTCGTTAACCGACTCGTACAAGGGGCATCCCGGATACGCCTACGATCCGTCTTCCGGCGGCTATTCGTACAGTTCGGGTTATCAGGATTCTCATAATGGAAACGCCGACAGAACCAACGATGGTACATTCTCGTTGCCCCAGGAGGCGGCTGCGGTTTCGGTTGCGGTTGCAGCTGCGGCTGCAGCTGATCAACAGGGACAGGTTTACGTACAGCCGGAAAGCTGCGCGATCTCGAGATACACCAACGCCGGCAACGGGGCGACAACAAATCTGACCCCTTCATCCCAGTATTCCAATAGTTCTTATCAATCGCTCACGGCGGATCAGAATGACTACACCAATGCTTACGGGCCACAATCTCAGAGTGACAGTGAGTCAAATCTTTTAAAATTTTATGAATATTCGAATTATTTTTTAAGAGGCATCGATGCTTTGTAATGTTCTTTCAGGCACTACAGCATCGAACAACAACCAGCCGGGCAGCAACGTTCAGCCTTACATGCAACGACCCAATGCCGAGATGAGCAGCGCGGCGCCCGAAAAACCGAAAGCATCGGAAAAGCCTGCGCGTAAATCGCAAGCTCCCAAATCCAATCTGGACCTTCTGTCAGAGCTTGATCTGACAATAAACCATGCACCGCTTGTACCTGAAGTACATTCCGTCGACAAGCTGCGGAAGGATATCGCGGCAATGTCGCTCTCCGTTTTGCCGGAGAAGATTGAGATAATGCAGGATAGCCTGGAATTAGGGCAGCATCAAATCCTCGAGGACAAACACGATAATCTACAGATAGTGTGGGACACCTGGTACACGGATGTACAACCGAAGAGAGATCCTCTCGGTGATCCCGCAGCTCTACAAAAATTCCTCACCGACATTGAAAAGTACGAAAAATTCGTTGAGAGTCTGACGGTGAAGACCCTTAGCGGTTCGACCAATTTGGATATCAAGTGGAGCGAGATAAGCGACGTTGAGGCAAGACATCTCTACGCTGATAAATAACCATGCTCGTAACAGGTTTACTGTGTTACTGATTTCTTTTCTTTTCTTCTTTTTAGGCGCGAGAAATGAAAAGACAAACGAGTTATGTGGCCCAGGCTCATTCAACCGCGAACAGAACGACGAATTTAGTCCCCTACGACTCAACCAGAGTAAGACTGACGGCGCCAAATTTGTCGTCCAATTATATCAACGCGTCGCACGTTAATGATTTGACGCAGTGGACACCGGCAGCTTTTATCGTGGCGCAAGCACCAAAGCCCGAATCGTACGAGGCATTCTGGACGATGATTTGGGAACAGGGATGCGAAGTTGTAGCCTGCTTGGCTACTGACACGCAGGTACGTGTTCAAGCTGCTGTTGTTTTTTATTTTAGTTTTTTTGTTTTTTTATCGACTAGCAGCAATATTGAAATATTAAAACATCGGAATAATTTCTATTTGTCTTGTTTGTTTGTTGGTTGTTGTTGTTGTTTTTTTTTTTAATAGTTGAAGAACGAGACGTACTGGCCTATGAGTAAAGAAACCAACTTGACTGTCGGCAATTTCACGATATCACTGAAGAGTTCGGCAAATCACACCTCTTACGTGCAGAGAGTTATTTCGATCACGCAGGCGGAGCGCGGGATCGAAAGAGTCGTGGTTCACATGCAATATATTGCTTGGCCATCGACGTGAGTCGTATGCCCTGATATTCATTTTCCTCGTGACAAAGACAAACTAACGATTGTGTAAAATTTTTCAGAGGATTGCCGTGTAGCCCCGGTTCTCTGCTGACATTCGCCACTGACATACTATCCGAACAAGCTCTGAGACATTGTTCGCCGAAACCGATAGCCGTGCACTGCTTGCTCGGTGGTTCTCTCAGTGGGTTGTTCCTCTTGGCCGCCGCCGCCGTATGTCACGTTCGCGCCGGTCACGGAGCCGTCGATGTGCCACTAGTATTCTCTACCCTCGTAAAATATCGAAGATGTATGATAGATAGAGACTCTCTATTGTTCGGCTATCGGATGGTACTCTATCACGCTCAGGATACTCTTATGAAACGTGAGTGCAATCGACAGCCATGTTAAGAGCATTGAAAATACCGCGGTTGGTAATGAAAACTGTAATCAATTCTTTCAACGACTGACCTTGGATAGTCGAAAGCAAATTTTAACATGAACCTGAATTGATATCCTGCGACATACAAGAATTTGCTTTTGGCGGTACATCGCCGATACTCATGAATAACAATAACAATAACAATAACAATAACAATAACAATAGCAATAGCAATAAGTACAGTTTTTGTTGCTGACCGGGGCCAGATCGGGCGACCGGATGAGGTGTCGCATTTGGAAAATTACATTAAACTATTGCAAATTAATGCTATTCATTAAATTATTCTGTAGGAGGAATACTATCGTCGACGCGATCAACTTTCCAGTGTTTTGAAAGCATGAAAGACAGTAAGGGTCGAGCGATGAAGAAGCAACAGCATTGTCATCCGTCGGACGATTTTCTTCACAATCTCGGAGTCGGCATGCAGCATGGTATCACGAGGCAGCAAGGTACGTTCCGATAAAGCTCTAAGCTTCGGGGAATTTGTCATAATTCTATGGTACGTTTTTCTGGAAATCTTACAGGAGAACAAGCGATCGGACAGACCAGCTCGCAAGCGAAGATCGCAATGGCGTCGCAAGAGAAGACCGACAAGATTGATCCACTTAGTCAGCTGGATCCTCTGTGGTCGATTCGAAGATAGTCTGAAAGTTATTAATAATATGACCATCGTGTCCTTCCAACGGATTAATACCATACATTCTAAACTTAACGTTTTAATAAGGTAAACAAATGAGGATATGGAAAATTCGTATTGTCAAAGAGGATAGTATATGCTGCTCATGATCGTAATTAAATTTGTACAGACACCGAAATAGTATAAGAAGAATTGTGGAAGAGAGTTTGAATAAAGGCAATGTGTTATTCAGCCGTTGAGCTTGAATCGCTTTTCATTACCAAACAAATATACCGAAAGCAGTAGCGAATGTCGATAGTCATACCGGTAATACGTCATTTCGGCTTTGAAAATCTAATTTTTCGATCGGATGTGACGTATTTTCGGTATGACCTCACTTCCTATCGAAAATTTCGCCCAAGTTACATCGAACTTTTGCAGCTAATATTGAAACGCGACCATTGAAATCCGCTCGGAGTCGCTTCCTTCACGAGTCGCTGCGTACCCTGTGTACAAAAACATAACCTATAAACAGTGTCATCATCCAAGTTTCGTTGTCAGTCCGCTTTCGATTACCGAAAACTATTTCAATTAACACACAATGTCGGACACGAAGACCGACAAGTCAAAGGTAGACTTGGGACTCCTCGAGGAGGACGACGAGTTCGAAGAATTCCCTACTGAAGGTAATTTATTTTGTTTGTCATTATTTATCGATCCAACTCGTACCCCTGTAACCTCCAATTTGCTGATTCATTATCGTAAGATTGGACGGCCAAGGATGAGGATAACGAGGATATCAGCGTCTGGGAAGACAACTGGGACGACGATGACGTCGAGGACGATTTCAATCAACAGTTAAGGTAAAGACGATTATTGAACCGTCGTTCTATCTTTGACACGAGTAATTCAAAGGAATCGTTAGTTATCCAATTTGACCTTGCATTGTTTCAGAGCGCAGTTGGAGAAACAGAAGGCTCAGAGTGACACGGCTGCCAAGGATAACTAATCTCTGATTACTCCGACTACTTTACCTTATGATAAATATAATTGATTTTGATTAAAAAGGGATTCGTACATCATTCTGTCTATTCAGTGTCTTATATATATATATATATATATATATATGGTTTATATTATCTTTGGATTATAACAAAGCATTTAATGCACTAGGTTTTTCACAGATAATTCATAAACTGATTTAACAATCTTTTTTCTCTTTTTTGTACAAATCTAATAATTGAATTATATATTATGAAGATACGGCTATGGCTACTCGGAGAATAATATAACGCGTAAAGAGCAATATTTAGATTCTCTAAATATCCGTGAAAGGAAAACAAAAAAGCAGCAATTAATGCCAAATATAACATCACAGTGCACTGTACATTCAGGTACCCAGATTATGATCGTATCTTAATAATAGCGTTATGTTAAAGTTTTTTTTTTCTTATAAATCATAGCGCCGTATTACCGTGACTGAGTCTGCACGAGGCCAAAAGCTCCGAGGCCAGAATATCGATTACCTGAAGTATCAGATCAAGATTAATTTTTCTGTGCTCGAACGAGCTCAGGATGAACTTGATTATGTCGCGGGTGTCGTCTTCGCCAAACGCTCGTTTCACCGCAGTAGCAACTTCCGCCTCAAGCAGCAGCGACAATTTGTCCTTCACGCTTCCGATCGGCTCATCGGGATTGTCGATCTGCACGTTAGAGGAGAGGACCAGATCATTCAGATACGCAGACAGTCGCGAGATGAGGCACTGGAAAATTTTGAACGTAAAAAATAATAAAATCGGCTATTCAGATAGAATCGAATCGCATCGAGCTCGCGGGATTCGTACTTGGATGAGTGGTTCCGTGATGTTTCCAAAGAACAGTTTTGACCACCTAACGACAGCCTCCTGCTGCATCGTGTTGTTGCTGCCGATCCCGGCGAGAATTTCGCACAGAAGATCTATCGAGACACAGGTCATGCTCAAACGACAGTCGAGCTCTTCGAGTTCCTCTGAAAGATATACGATAACTGTACGGTGACATTGATTCGAGAAAGTTTCGTGCGGTAGGTGATACGGACCATCATACGGAGCGTTCGCAGTATCCCACCAGAGAGCGAGCATCTCGGAGTCACCGCTTCCCTCCATGGAATCAACCGCCTCGTAGGCCGTGTCGACCGAGCAATAATCGATCCTCTCCGCGACCAACTGTTGCAACTCGAGCGCCAAACTCTTCTGCAACAAGACTGATTAGTTGGATTGAAAAAAATTAAGAAAATCCATCGCTCCGCAAAGGCAACTCACAGCTTTCGTGTTTTCGACGAATCGCCAAGGAATATCCGACAAGGGCATTAACGTCGGGAGAGGTTGTATATCTTCCTCTTGCTCCATCTCGAAGCCGGGAACGACTGTTCTCAGGGTATTGAAAACGCCGGTAACAGTTTTAGCGAGAAATCGGTCGAGCCGAGGTGCAACTGCATCCGCTTTTTTGCCAGCCCCGCTGCTAGGCCTCAGAAAATGACGAAGTTGAGGGGGCGATTCGGTCGAAAGTCTCATGCACACGGTTCTCAGATAATGCTCCATATCCGCGCGGCCACCGCCCTCCGGCAAATGAATCTCCGACATTATAGCGCAGAACGAAGGTACCTGCCGAGAGTCGCACCAGTCGAGCACAAATTTAAAAAATAAGAGAAATGCATAAGTAAATATTTTATACCTCCTCCAAGTTGGCGTGAAGCGCTGCAAAGTCCGTGTACTGTCTCCTCACCGTTGCCGTTGTAGTCTCGAACGTATCGACGCCGTGCTGTTCAATGTCGTCGAATTGTATGCAGTAGAGCAGCTGCTGCGAACCATCCGGAGCGGTATAAAATTCCGTCCAAGGTATCGCCAAATTCGTGAATTGGTTTCCTTCGTATACGACGTACGATTTTTCTTCCGATTGTCTGAAAAAAGAAGAAATATAAAACAATCGACGGTATCAGTGAGTTTAAAAAAATGTTACACTTAAAAAAAATAGGAAGTTTAGATAGGAAACCCAATGTTATTGTTTGCCAAAAAAAAAGAAAGAAAAATAGCGATGCTTACAGTGGAGTCGTAGCGGTGGATTTCTGTTGAAGCAAGTTTCGTAGCCTCGCTATCGTAGTCGCAAAGTCGGTAGGTTCTTCGTAGACCGGCGATATTCTTTCGTCATCCCCTTCGTCATCAGCTTGAGAGACGTTAACGTCCGCCCACAAGCCTCTGTGAACCATAGACGTCAAGCCGTCCAGGCTGAGTGAATCCTTTCGCGAATTCGGCAGAGACTTTCCGTCATTGTTCTCAGACAAACTGTTGACGGAAGCCAATTTCTCCTCATCGGTCGAAAATGGTAGAGGACGAGGAACAACCGCTGCTGTCGCCGATTCAATACCCTCTCCGAGGGCCTTAGACACGATGCCCTGTAAGAGAAAATTGAATATTCCTCCGTCGTGATTTCATTGTTGTTTTTATTTTCAATAAAACGCGAATGCCTTGATATCTTGAAAGCCTTACGTTCTTCTCAACGCTATCCGAAAAGACATGACTTTCTTTCTTGCCGGCGGAGCGCAACAGGGCAATCCAGTTTTCGAATATCCAGCGGGGACACCCGATTGCCTGCACCCCGAGCAGGAGCCGTTTGGCGAGAACAGAAAGAAGCAACTTGCACGGTAACGAACTTGTCAGCTCCCACTGGAGGAATTCACCCGCCAGAACAGTAACCAGTCGATGAAGCGTGTGTTGGAGCGTCGAAGTACTTCGGGTGCCCGGATGCGCGCATCTGTAAGCCTCCTCCACATTGGCAGTCGTGCCTTTCTCCACTCGTCGCAGAGCTCTACGGTACTCCTTCAGATGCAGCAATAAAATGTCTGCCAACTTGTGCGCCAGACGCATTTCGTCGATTGATGATATTTCGAAGGAAATTTTCTTCAACAATTTACCGAGTAGCTTGTTTGCCTCCTCCGTGAATGCTCTATCGTCGCTCACCTCGTTGTACCACAGCCCCATGAATTTTATCTCAATTTCATTTATTATTTTATCCAAGTCCATGCCAAACAGGGAATGCGATTTGACTTCATTGCTTCTCTCCGAGAGAATGCAATCTTTTGAGTTCCAAAAAAATGTTATCGTCTTTTTTTTCCATTCGCAATCTCTGTTGGAAATGTTTTTACTGCGATCTATCCCATCCGCCCCAGTGAGATTTGACTTTTCTGATGTATCTTTATTAATGATGTCCAGTTTTAAGTAGGAAGTTATCATTTTTTGGATCCACGGTGTTACAGGGGTTATGTAGAACGGAGCACTGGCTTTCAGAGTCTTCTTGAGGAGGAAGAAGCTCAGCCATGTAGAGACTACGGTGACCAGCAGAGCCCATAGAATGGGCACGTAAATCGGCAGCGAAGTTAAGCCGGCGCATTGTTCCACTGTCAGACAAAATGCTGCGCAGGCGAGGCTAGCGAACAGTAAAATTTTGTTCCACCAGCTAGTGGGCACTACTCGCTCCATCGTCGAAACTGGTGGAAAACTCTTTCTTGGCTGTGGGAAATGATTTTTTTTCGAGTAAAACTCTACATCTGAAAAAAATTGAACAGCGATCGGTGATTATATCATTTCGTCGGGGAACTGTGGCATTAACAGTGTTTACCTTTAATTTAATTCGAGAGTCATTTCGGAGCATCCCTGGGTCTCGTTGCTCCTATATCGCGAGTTCGACCACACAGCCAGAATTATTGTCCTATCGATCGCGTCAAAGTGATTCCTTTACTAGATGAGAACATTATTTTTTCTCGTATCTCTGGGAAATAGTTAAAGCTCTCGGTAAACATATCGTAGGGATGACTGCACAGTCAGCGGCTGTCAGGTCTCCGCAAAAAGCTTGAGTCCCGTCGCCGATACTTTTGGGAAACCGAGTTTATTCTCGTATCGACTGTTAACGTAAAGTAGAAATCTCCCTTATCGGCTGTGAAAAAACAGCGCCATCCTTTCGCCGGTCGTTGCCGGCGCGCGCAACCAATGATTCGGCAGCATTTTTCGCGCTACCTGTTACAAAACAATCGGACGAACGAGACCGTGAACCGCGTGTTTCTTTCATTTATATATATATTCCACGATTTATTCCACGATCGCCAAATGGGATAATTTCAATCCAATCGATGATAGTTCCCCAATTCAAGACCGGCTTGAGCACTAACGAAAATATTCGCGTTTCTCGTGGCACGATTGCGTCGGGTCCGCGGTGAGCGAGGGGGGCGGGGTGGGGGTTGGGGAAACACACACACACGCACATGACACGGACAGAGAGAGAGAGAGAGAATAGAGCTCCGGTGGCGAACGTTATAATTCGCGCGCGCACGATCGAGGAGAAAGTGGCGTGTGCGAGCGAGAGAGTAAAAAAGTGTGTGTGTGTGTGTGTGTGCGTGCGTGTGTGTGTGTGTGTGTGTGTGTGTGTGTGTGTGTGTGTGTGTGTGTGTGAGAGACCGAGCACACACACACAGCAAATGCGCAAGCGGCCATTTTATGTTAGTATGACGTAGAGGCTGGGTGTAACAGCTTCGCGTTAAAAACGTTTCGTGTTATAATTTGTAAAGAAAAAAAAAGTCCAAGAAATAACGTTGTTACAAACTGATGCCACACGGTGTCGAGGTAAATGAACGAAGTAATAAACAGACGTGTGATTTATAAATTATACTGTAGTAAGGCAAAGTTGGGAGGTAACAGTGAGGGTAGGCTGGTTCGCTGAAGGGAAGCAGAGACGAGCATGAGTGAAGAAAGCCATCCCCGTACGCTTTACGTGGGAAATCTAGACGCTTCGGTGTCCGACGAACTTTTGTGCGCGTTATTTTCACAAATTGGAGCGGTGAAAGGCTCCAAGATAATACGCGAGCCCGGCAACGATCCCTATGCTTTTGTCGAATTTACGAATCATCAATGCGCGGCTACGGCACTGGCCGCCATGAACAAGAGATCCTTTCTGGATAGGGAGATGAAGGTTAACTGGGCCACGAGCCCCGGTAACCAACCCAAACTCGACACGAGCAATCATCACCACATATTCGTCGGCGACTTGTCCCCCGAAATTGATACCGACACCCTGAAAGAGGCGTTCGCGCCATTCGGTGAAATAAGCAATTGCAGGATTGTGCGGGACGCCCAGACCAACAAGAGCAAAGGTTACGCATTCGTCTCCTTCGTTAAAAAATCTGAGGCCGAAGCAGCTATAAATGCAATGAATGGACAGTGGCTTGGATCGCGTAGCATTAGGACAAACTGGTCCACCAGAAAACCGCCACCGCCTAGATCGGAGAGGCCGAGGCACTCCAACAATAGCAAACCTAACTACGACGAGGTATAAACAGAGAACTTGCATGGATATTTTGTATTTGTCAAATGTGCCTCACAGGGCCTTAAGGGTTTTCCAATTCAGAATCAGAAATCAATTGGATTTGGAAAAATGAATCAATGTTATTAGAATTAACATGTTACACTTTCCAAAAAAAATTTATTATATATACAGTTTCGTGTAAGAAATCAGAGGTGGAATTTGAAACTAGTTTATAGCAAAAAAAAAAAAAAGAAGTTATAAAATCGATTTTTTTGTTCATTATTACTATTATTATTATTTAAATAATAAAAACAAAATTGCACATGGATCGCCATGCCATGCCATGCCACTTTACATTATTTGCTAAAAAAAAGTATATTTTTGACAACTTTGAAAAGACACAATTTTTACAAAAATGTTTGCAACTGCCTTCAATTGCCAAGATCTCAGTGTTTTGGAGAAATTAGCTTTGTAAAACGAGCAGAATTTGCAAATGCTGAATGACTTGTTGCTTTGCTCCAGTATAAACTATAAGCTTACTGTTTTTGGACTCTGATAACATTGACTCTTGTGCAACTAATAAGTCCCTCATTTTATGAGTTACAGCATAGCCATTTAAATCAAATCAGATATAAAAAATTTATAAGTTTTTTAAGACCTCTCCCAAGCAATAAAAATTCGATCCTGTAGTTAGAACTAGCCGTTGTTTTTCTTGTGATAATACATTTTAATATCGATTGTATTTCTGCAAAAAAAAAAAAAAAACGATCAAACCAGGTATACAACCAAAGCAGCCCGACAAACTGCACTGTTTACTGCGGCGGCTTCACAAACGGCATAACGGACGAGCTGATAACAAAAACATTCTCGCCATTCGGTACAATCCAGGATATTCGAGTTTTCAAGGATAAGGGTTATGCTTTCATAAAATTTACGACCAAGGAGGCCGCTACGCACGCGATTGAGGCAACGCATAATACGGAGATCAACGGCAGTATCGTCAAAAGCTTTTGGGGAAAGGAAAACGGCGATCCGAACAGCGTAGGGCCCAATGCTAATCAGCAGGCTCAGCAGGTATTGAAAGAACTTGTACGAATCGCCACTCATTATTTCTTTCTTCAATAACTCGCAGACTACGTCTGCGAGGCCATCATAGGGTGAAGGCAACAGGTGAATGATCATATTCTATAGTTGCTTTTTTTTTCTTACCGGCCGATTCTCGTGTATCCGATCGTTTTTATAAAAATAATAGCACGTTACTCGAACACGGCGCCGTTATTGGTGGTCCGAAAACGTGTTAGCACACGTTGAAATCCATTTTTTGTTGTCCAATCCAACTGAAAACGCAAATTGCAATAGTGATCATTGACCGGATGAAACCACCCTAAATCGTCAGAATAACGTGGATATCACATAAAAATGAAAAATTGTTACGACAACAGGTGACCGCCGGAGCTGGACAGTATCCTTACGGATACGGTCAACAAATGCCGAGCTACTGGTATCCTCAGGGTTATCCACAGATGCAGAGCCAGTTCTTGCAGCCGGCTCAATATTACGGCCAGTACTACGGTCAGCAGGCCCAGTACATGAATAGCATGAGGATGCAAGCACCGGCAGCGGGCACATGGCAGCCAGGACAAGCGACCGCCGCACCGCCGACGGCGACGGCACCCCTTCAACCCGGCCAACAACCGGCGATGGTAACTTACACCATGCCGCAGTATCCTACGCAATGAAAACGATAAAAACAACAACATCAACAACAAAACATGCAAGACAGAATGAAATAGCGGAGACTTTACGTACGGAACACGCGACAGGGAGCTACTTCGAAATCGTTCTCAACTTATAACCATTTAAGCGATCACGTCTGCGCTTCGATCGATATAAAAATACACCAACATACAAATACAAGTATAAAAAACAAACAAACAAACAAAAAAAAAAACAAAAAGAAACACGTTATCGCAATATACCGACACCGACACGCAACATTCAACAGAATATTGAAATAAGACAAGAAGAGCAGTAAAACATCTTGTCCTAATGTTACGTTGTTCCGAAACACACTCTGCATATCTAAATCGCTCGTATTCTTTACCTCCAACGAAACGCCGAAACGTGCGAACGTTATAAAAAAATTGGGAATACAGAAAAAAAAGAAAAGAAAGAAACATAAGAATGGAATCAGTGTCTCGAGGAGCTTGCGGTCTGAAGTTTATTTTCTTTCATTTTCGATGTGCATTTTTCTTCCGTTTGTAAGTTCTGATCAATAGACGAAAATGAAGATACTTCCTGAGCTTTTGCGAACGCAAACAAAATTTCCTAGTTTAACGTTTTTGAGAATGGATAATTCCATCGTTTCGCGGAATGTTTTTGCCATTCCTGTCGTTGAGTTTCGTCGATTAAATAGTCACACTCTAAGGTTCGATTCTTTGGGGGGGGGGCTTGCGTCAGTCCTGCGCCGTGTCGGGTCGTGTCACCTAACTGCATGGCTCCAATCTTATACGGTAATTGCAAAGTTGTAATTACAATTTTTTTTTGTTTTTTTTAAGCGATATTTTTTTCCCACGAGGCTTTGGTTTTATTTTCGAGGCGAGTGAGTGAGAGTGAGTGAGAGCGAGCGAGCGTGCGTGCGTGCGTGCGTCCGTGCGTGCGTGCGTGCGTGCGTGCGTGCGTGCGTGCGTGCGTGCGTGCGTGAAAGGGAGAGGCGAAGAAGATCTTCGAACGCGACTGTATTTCGATGTCGAATGCCATTTGGGCATGACAGCCAGTCACCGCGCGGCGATTGTGCGACTGTTAACGAGCGCGCGCAATGTTAAGTATGCAGGGCGAACCATTTATATTAGAGATCGACAAAAAAACAAAAAAAAAGGTCGACGAATCGTCGAATTTCGCAACCCTATCGTCGGTGGTTTGCCCACCATTTTTTCTCACCCCCTCCCCCCCCCTCCGGTCCGTATTCCAAATCGTCAACAATTTAACGACGCCGTTGAGTTTTTTGAATCAATTTAATCATTGAAATTTATTTTGGTTTCGATGAAAATAATTATATCGGATAAAAAACAAAAAAATAAATCGAGTTGATGTTTAGAATAAAGTATGATGTAAGCTTGGAAACAGCCGGATCCATTCTTCCACCGAACAATCACATCCTATTGTCAGGATTGGATGCCTAATCGTTAAGAAACGAAAGTAATATCTCTGAATATATATTCCTTTCGCCGTTGTACAGAGAAAGTCAAGGTAGAACGGTTTTTTCCGTTTCGTACTCCTCGCCCCTAACACAAATAAAATAGATAAATACGTTTTTCTCATCGGACAGAGGGTAGATTGTAAATTTTTCAGTGCGGAAAAGTTCATCGTCGTGTGAGGATGTTCATTCCGCCAATCGTGATTTCTCGCGTCTCTTTATTTTCGCGAGGGGCTTTTACGATACCGGAGGAAAAGTTACGTCTCTGTATCCATTCGTGTCTTCCAATAAATGTATAACGCGGGGTTGCATTATCGTCGATTTACGTAAATGAGAAGTATCGTAGAAAATGTACTTCTATCGTCGAGCGGTTTGCAATTAGCTTTAATATTTATTTAATTTTCTTTCTTCTTTTTTGTTTTGTTGTTTTTTTTTTGTTCCTCGACGAGCTCCGAGCGTGATAATTATTTGGGTCTCTTCGCCAATATTCACATCACTTTGATATTCATATCATTCCGACAAAAAGCATTCGATCAATTTTTATTTTCATCTCCGATCTCCATAGGACTTAACCGGATATAGTGTAAGCAGCAGAATGGTTTTTTACGTCAGCATGGATTATATATATCGTTAAATCGAATTTAAAGAAAATATTTGCGGTATGTCACACATATGGTTGAGGTGTATTAATGTGCGAATGAGTATCAGGCGCAATATGCAACCACCGACGATAGAAAGTCTTGAAGAGTCCCCCTCCATATCGCTAACAAGGGTAAAGCAAGAACGAAGAAAAAAAGGACGTCTTACCCGATACTAAAAGATGAAAAAAAAAAGAATTAAGAAACGACGACACGACAACTGAACATAGCAAAGGCATAAAAAGCAGAGGAAAAAAAGGAAAATAAGTTGAGTATGGAACAGTGACGCGGAAGTGGCGAACGTATGAGAATCTTTGATTATGGATAACTTAATCAGTGAAGCGATGGAAGACATAAAGTAAAGAATGTTATATAAAGAGTAATTTAGGTACGGCAGGGTGAGAAACCCCCTCGACAATGCATAGGATAATGTTATCTTATAATAATAAAAATGAAAAAAAAAAAACAAATTGTCCTTTGAATGAAAAAAAGGAATAAATATTTAAAATACATTGCTACCATCTAAAATTTGACCTGGCGAAGCCCATTACTTTTTATTTCTCACGTTAAAGAAAAAAAAACGATCTATAAGTTTTTCTCACCGGGCACAGCTAAGTGTTTATAAAGTTCGAGCCGTCGTATAATTTATTGTCGATCATTGATGGCTCCCGTATATTTTTATAATTAGAATGATAGTAATGAAATGCGTGAAAAAATTTACATTTTGTAAGATACAATTCGTCGGAAAATTCGGTAACATTTTTTTGTGTTATCGGACTAGGTGGGAAGAAAAAAAGGGGGAAAAAAGATCATAAAGGTGTCGCGTTTTCAAATGGAATTTAACTTTATTCAGCCATTAATATTGTACAATGAAAACTTTTTTGTTCGGAATGCAGCCGTCGTTCGCAATTACTTGCTTCTTCGTTTTATTTTGCTCAACAATTGAGCGATATTGATCGAAAGAGATTCGTATCTACCAGTGAGGTAACTCTTGTGTATCTTGCTGCATTTAATATACGTAAGTTCTTTCGTGAAACTCACTCGATTCGCTTTATATAGAGGAGTTTACTTATAACAACGCAACGATGCAACGTAAAATATACAAATATCGAATGGGGTCCAACTATGTCAATTATAAAAGATTTTTTTTTCTCTCGACTTTCATGGTCGTATTACGATCTACGTGGAAGTGGAACACGAATATATATATATATATATATATATATTCGTATACGTGTATGCCGAAAACTATCTCTAGTCGCTACGTACTGGAAGTCAAAGACAGAAACGTTTTACTTGGCGTATATCCTGTAGATTCTATATACTGCTAAAGAATCTATACTAAGAATAATCGCAACGCGCAAAATTTACACACTGGCGCGATAGTAGGTATTTACATCAGAGTTGGGCATTTTTTTTCATTCGCTACTCCATACAAGGAATATAATATAAAGGTAACAATTCGAATAATTATTACGATAGTCACTCGTACTACTAGTTATATGTTCTACGAGGCAAAAATTGGAGTATCTCGACAATGGATTTTGGTATGCGATTATTAACAGTACAAGGTCGTACGAGACTATGGTGCAACGTATTGCTTATATAAACTTGGATAACGAATAAATTACAACGAATGAAAAAGTAATTAAAAAATGGCAAAAAAAGTCAATTTAAAAATATTAAATTTGAATGATGGCCAACTCTGATTTACATCGATGAGGCAAATAAACATTTGATGCGTCGAGTAATTTTTTTTTTGTTTTTGTTGTTTTCTCGGAAGAAGAATGGTTGGTAGCGCATGATTTACGCCAAACTTATTTCAATGTCAATTTCAATCATACGTAAAAATACGTATGCGTCTTAGGGGAAAACGTCACTTCCTGTTTGAAAATAAAAAATTTTGACCGGAAGTGACGCATTTTCTGTACGACGTCACTTCTGGTCGAAAACTGATATTTTTAAACCGGAGGCGACGGCGAGCTCTTCCAGCTAATATCGAAACGCGCCCATGGTTTTTCTATAACAAAGTTACTTTTTAGGGAGAGTTACTTTTGGCGTAAATGAGTTCGACGTAAATGATACTCTACCGGATCATTTCGTTGGTATCCAGCCAAAAAACAACCGCGAGACAGTTAACATCCGTCTGCAACAATACTTTTCGTCAATACGACAGGAGATACAATATCGCTTACATTACAGTTCTTATTGTGACCTTATTGCTATGAGTTATAAAAGTAGCAAAATAACCGGATCAAGGCTGAGCTGTTTCACAATCGAAAGGCTGGAAGATCGCGATTAACGTATCTTCGAGTTGTTAATCGATTAAATTCTGTTCTTCACAGCGCAAAAATTGAAACAGAACGAAAAAACGCGTGACAGATTCCGAGCATTTCGGTACTACAGTTATTACATTCTTTTTTTTGTATTATTTTCTATTTTTTTTTTCTTTGCGTTCGGAGATTATCCGTCCGATCGGATAGAAATTATAATAATATAATGAATTACATAAAAAGACGGGCACACATGTTACAAGAAAAACAAACATAAACGGAAGAAAGAAAATCTCATGATTACACTCTTACATCTAAACATGCAATTGTTGTCGAGTAAAATTTCACTAATTATACGTAAATAAGAGTGAACGAGGACGAAGCGATACATTTTATATCATTAAATTTATAACGTATATTAACTGGCGCAGCGGCCATTAAGCAAGCTCGCAAGAACGAAACAAGAAATAACTCATCTCACCTAACTTGTGTTTGTACTGAATTTTTTTTTCTTCTCTAACAGCAAAATCGACTGCCGACTCATAATTATAGCTTAAATTTTTCTCTCGTCGGCATTCGACGGAGCGAGATCCGTTTAAAAAAAATTACGGCACGTTTCGTCGACAAATGTGTCCCATTCTGGGCATCAACTGTTCCGAGTACCTTATTTAATCGATTAGATTTAACGTATGGATAAGGCTTAGCAGCATCACATCGTTCGAATTATGAAAGGAATAACAAGAAACGTAGTTTCTTGTTTTTACACGCCGGCATACAAAAATACTTGACAAACAAAGCTAATCCGACAGTAATAGAGACTTTAACGAAGTATTTTCTTTTTTTAAAATAATATTTGCACGACTATGCGAACCGCACAAAATACCTGACTCCTCGAAGCCCAAGGTTGCAAAAGCAATAACAAACAAAAAAAAAAAATAGGTCGTCGATAATGCGATAGCCGTCGAAGCCCCTGTCTTCCTCACAGCTGAAACGTGCACGACTAGATGCGAGAACAATAAAAAATAAATTGACGAAAAAAAAAATCGATAACATCTACGAGACCTCTGAGAAAAAGTACATCGAGTTTCGTCGCAATCCGATATCACAATAATTTTGACATCGAAATAAACACTTGATCGCGACGAATCGCAATTTTTTTGTTTTGCACTTAAGAACTATATTTTGGGAAAAGACGGGGTTGTTTGTGTCCTTAGTGGATATCTCACGTGTGTGCATTTCGTTGTCGTTGAAGGTTTGCTTTACACCGTTTATCGATCGATTCCAATCTCACTGGTTGCTGCATATCGTACGGCGACGATCAATTGCGCGAGGAATCGATTGATTCGTCGTCGAGTTTTATAATTTAACGTCACCCCCTCCCCCCGGTTTCGTTAGTTTGAGTCTCGCAAGGCCTGTATCGTTTTATTTATTTCATTCGCAAATTACTTTATCCTGACTGCGTATCATTCACACGAAAATCACATATGCAGAGTTGCGATACGATTTGATATAGGTTTTTTGTCTTTTGTACATGAATATCGATTAACTGATAAATACTCGATTAGTTTCTCGTTACTTATCATCTCCTTCGACGCGCGTGCGTGCGTGCGTGCGTGCGTGCGTGCGTGCGTGCGTGCGTGCGTGCGTGCGTGCCCGCGTGTATTTATGTACGTACTTCTTGTTTGTCTTTCCATTTTTTTAAATCTCGAAGTGCTTGAAAAAATGTCGTAAAAACCACGGTGATTCTCTGATATTTTATAATTCAACAAGTCTTTTTTTTTACCATCTCGTCCGAGAGGCATGGCTCGGCGACGGAAGTGGGATTTTACGTTACTCAACAGTCGACAGTGATCGCGCGTCACGGCCCTTTCCTCACCGCCATCTGCTGTACCGTTCATATTGCAGCCGAAGACAAAAAAAGACAAACTTTCCGATTCCCAAACTTAGTGATTTCGACGCCAGAGACGCACAACAATTTTTCACATCATCGATCGTACACTGCCTATACTTACATGATAAATACGCGATTTACAGAGATCAACAAAGCGCGAAGCCCTTTTCGCGGGCACTATCTGAATCAAAGACTCACGTCCCCGTACTCGAGGCTCCACTTCTCGTAACCGGCTAGACTCGCCGGTGATACCGAGCGCCGGATTCTCTTCAACGAATCCAAGAAATCTTGCATTGTTATGTTTCGCACCAAATTCAGATCGAGGGCTTTAACTTGTTCGGGATTGAGCTCTACGTTCGGGGAAGAAAATAAATAAAAAATTAGATTACGGGACAAACATTGAAAAATGAATAAGCATGCTCGTGTTACTGCGCGACTCACCCCTGATAGGTCCGAGGGCCGCGTCCTTGGCCAATCCGGTCAAATCACTGCCGGAATATCCTTCCGTCAATGTCGCCATTTCTTCCAACTCCTCGGTCGTCAAAGGATCGTTGTGCTTTCCCAACAGTCTCATCAGAAGCATTATTCTCGTACGGGCGTCCGGCAGAGTAACGTATACCCGTTTAGTGAATCTTCTCAGTGCGGCTTCATCCAATTCCTGTGGACGATTCGTCGCGGCCATTACCAGAACGCGTTCCTCAGGGCTACATGGCAGACCGTCGAATTCTACCAGGAACTCGGTTTTCAATCGTCTGCAGCGTTAAACATAGTATAGATATCAATTTTCTCCATCGGCGCTCCATTATACGTGTATTTGTTTTTTTATACCTCGACGCTTCGTGCTCGTTGTCACGCCTTTCGCTAAGCAACGAGTCGACTTCATCGACAAAGATAACGGAAGGCTGGAGCTCCCGAGCTATCGCGAATAACGCTCGGACCAATTTTTCACCCTCTCCGACGTACTTAGAAGTTAAACTTGCCGCGGATATCGAGAAAAACGTCGCGTTGCACTGAGTAGCTACGGCACGTGCCAGCAGGGTCTTGCCGTTACCCGGTGGACCGAACAGGAGCAATCCTCGTGCCGGTGTACGCAGTCCCGTAAAAAGTTCCGGTCTCAGCGACGGTAAGATAACCATTTCCTGCAGCGCTTGTTTTGCAATCTAATTTAAAACAAACAAAAAAAATTGGAAAATAAGCTTTATTATTGGCATACATTTCGACAGCATTTTGCAATAATTATTTCCGTTGGCTATTTCTTTCATTATTTAATATGAAACAAATTGTAATATGAAGGGAGAACAAAAAATGAAAAATAAGATTCATAGTGGGTACACATTTGAATAAGAAATGTTTTGGCATCGCAATCATTATTTGCGGTAGCTATTTTATTTTAATTTAATGTGAAATAATGTCTGTACCTCTTGCCCTGCAATGTCTTCCCATTGAACTGCCGTGCTACCCTCGAGTATCTCGTCCAATATAACTTGAGCAAGTTTGGGATCCACACCTTTGAGAATAGGGACTTTTCTCGTCGGAGTTCCACGATTGCTGTGCGTCCCACTCGGGGTTCCAGGTCGACGGATGGGAGAACCGTTGCCGGGTACGGACAGTTGCCGCTTTATCGAAGGCGGTGTCCCCGATGGTTTTATCGGTGTTGTCCTATGGCAGGGAAGAGTCGGCGTCGAGCGTCCCATACTCCGCGGCAAAGTTTGACTCTTGCTCATTACCGAACCCGCGACTCGTTTTCCCGGCACATTCAGTTTTCTTCCGGACGCTACAGCAATAGAAATATCTGGTGGATCAAGTGACTCATTTTAATTATCACTCGGGAAATGTCATACATTTTTTTTTCTGTTTATTTACAATTCCGATGATACATGCAGGATTGCCATGCCAAGCGTCAATACATGCCCACACGCATTTTTGTTTTGTTTTCTAAAAGAGTATCGAAGATAGGCCGGATCTAATCTTCTAGTTACTTTTCGAATAATTGTATTATCATGTATTTTTTTCCTGTCTAACTAAACAATATTGCGCGCGCATTGCGTCCGATCGGGGTTAGCACTGGAGACATTACTAGTAATAATTCACCTCCGGTTTGAAAATGAATTTTTTCCACCGGAAATAACTATTCCGAAATAATTTCCTAATAAGTTTAACGTCTCTATATGTATTGTTTTACTAGCTTCTTCGAGTTAAAATATTGCTCGCATGTCAAAAAATATTGAATGGCAATTAGAAATTCAGATAAACAGGCTATTTCGCTATTATCTACACATTATGATAGCTAATATCTTTGGAAAGCGTTGCTGTCGGTACGTGCAACTGACGTTTTAACCGGTTATTAACTGCAACTTTAACTGGTTCATCTGGGAACTTTATCGACCGCTGATCAACTTCAAAACAACCGACGGCAGCGCCTCTTGCGGTGGCTTCATTCGATCCCGGCCAGCGTCTCTAGAGCGATGCGCTTTAATTCAACGGTTCAACCGCGTTTTTACCAAGGACTAACCGCTCAAATAAGACCGTCGGCAGTTCTTTTCTTACATTTTAACCGCCATATTACCATTGACAATCGCTATTGAAAAATCCGGCGGTTACTTTAAGTTGAATTAACCGCTAAAAAATCGCAGTTCAACTGATGCGAGGGCAATCGAGCGGTTGTTTTTCATTAATTTAACCTCTGAATAACCGCAGTTCAACTGATGCGTAGGGAATCGAGCGGTTATTTTTCATTAATTCAACCGCCGAACACCCGTAGTTTAACTGATGCATAGAGAATCTAGCGGTTGTTCTTCATTAAATTAACCGCTGAAAAACCGCAGTACAACTAATGCGAGGAGAATTGAGCGTATGTACAAAAAAAAAGCTTTGGTAATACTGAAAAAAAAACTGGGTTCACATTGTCATCGTGAATTATATCAATTTAGGATACAATACTATCTTACACATTTCGGAGAAATAAATAAACCTAACGACCTAATGTTGGGCTTGAACCCGGGACCTTTCGCATACTAACCTGGAATCTTAACGCTACGCTACCGCCTATCACTTGAATTGTTTTCATTCCTAGCGAGATTTGAACAAAGCAAAAGTTTTCATATCTGAAGTGAATGGACAATGAATATTTTATTATTTATATATTAATTTACACAAATTGTTACCGAAAAGAAAAGGTATTATACGAGTCCTATGTAAAGTTTCTTTTTATTAGCATTTATTTTTACATGTAATTTACATGAATAAATGCTAAGAAAAAGAAACTGTACACAGCACTCATATAAAGTACCTTTTCTTTTGAGTAATACTTTCAATAAATAAATAAAGTACTCATTATCCATTCACTTTAGATTAGAAAACTTTTGTTACCTTCAAATCTCGCTAGGAATGAAAACAATTTAATTGGTAGGCAGTAGCGTAGCGCTAAGGTTCCAGGTTAGCATGCGAAAGGTCCCGGGTTCAATCCCAACTTTAGGTCGTTAGGTTTATTTATCTCTTCGAATTGCGTAGTATATAGTATTGCTTCCTAAATTGATATAATTCACGATGACAATACGAACCTAGTTTTTTTTTCAATATTACCAAACCTTTTTTTTGTTTGGTACGTCGAGAATCGAGCGGTTGTTTTTCATGAATTCAATCGTCGAACACCCGAAAAGGAAAAAATAACTGGTAGATTCCTTTCGCATCTGTTCAACTACAGTTATTCTGCTTAAATCGGCGACAAAATAACCGATTGTCTCACGTATTACGGTTATTTTGCAGTCAATGATGCGGTTAAAATATCAGAAATGACCGCAGGCCATCTTACGCTGCGGTTTTTTCGAGGTCATATTATGGACGAAGCGTGTGCAAATAACCGCTGCCTTCACAGTTGAGCTAGGGTTATTTGTTGGTTAAAATTCTTGAAAACGACCCTCATGCTTCAAACACGGTCCTGGCTTGCGGTCGGGCAGAAAATGTAGTGGTTAATCTCCGGTGAATGGCGCGTCAAAAAAGTCTCCAGAACAACCGGTTAAATTTCCGGTTAATTTATGGTTGCACGTGCCAACAGGGGTAAGATGAAGGGCAGAAAACATTGTAATATATATGATAACAAAATAAAATACATAAATTATATAAAATGACGTAAGGGAATGGTTTGCACGATACCTTCGGATACGCGGGCATAGCACGTTTTCGGCGACCGCGATCTCGACGTTGGCTTTTGTATCTGTGTATACGTATTGTGCGACGTATTGATTGTTTGTACATTATCAGAGTGTCTGCGATCGTTCGTTAACGACTGTGTCGATCGAGCGACTTGGGTGTGGCGTCTCGCCCTCAGATAGTTGCCCGGGTGCTCGGCCACCGTACATCTTCCGTTAGATCCGCGGCCGTCGTCGTCGGTAATATCCAACTTTCTCAGCTCGCAAACACTCGCTACAAAAAGTAATAAACATTCTCTGCCATGCTTGCAATAGGCACTTGGCCTGAACCAAATAAAATTTTATAGCGATTTTATCTATTAGCAGCTACCGATTTTTTTTTTCTTTCTTCGTGTTCATACGTAGCAGATTTTGTACAAGGGTTTCTATGTACACATTGAATCTAGAGGGTCGGGAATTGGAGTCCTTATTCAGAGAAATAACTTGAACATTTTTTCGTCTCTGGTGTGTATCGAAATTAAAAATCGATAAGCTTTTCTCAGAATTCGAGCTTAAGACCATATAGAACACTTCCCTCGCCATCGATCCCGAACTCAGTCGGTATCCAAAACTGTAATCAACTTTTCTCACGAGTTCTCGTATGTACGGTAAAAAGCAAAGTGACATATCGAAAGCAGAGATTATCTCGGCTTACGATGAGATTTTTAGTTTGATCGTGGATGCCAGAATCCGTGAGAAAAGTTTATTGCAGTTTTTATTATCAACCGCGGTATTGCACATACTCTTAAGGTGAAGTGTCGGTCCTCCTCGGTTGATAACAAAAACTGCTTTTCAACATTTTCTAAGACGGTTAATTTTTAGGGACAAATACGAGAACGGTAAACTATACGTAGTAAATTCTGCACTTCACTATTCTTGTCATTTCCCCAAGAAATGAACCGCTTTTGAGATTTTTGAGTTGCGATATTACAGCTATCTCTCTCACTCATATATATCTGTTACACTTCACCTTAAGACTATGCTCGTTACCAGTCGGTAACAAAAACTGTAATCCATTTTTATTTTATTTTATTTTTTCCAGAGTGCAAAACTTTTCTCAGGAAGAACTGATTATTTTAACCTGCAATTGAACCCTCGAATACAAAAATGAATTACAATTTTCGTTACTAACTGAGTCCGTTTTGGTACTTGGCTCTCAAGCCGTTTCTTTGTTTCTATCTTAAAAAAAAAAAAAAAAAAAAATCATGGAAATGTGATGATCAAAGTATCTATATACATATCTTTGACCCTCAACGATATTATCACAGCGAAATTTAAGTGAACGTCTAGATTCAATGTTGTATCGCAGATGCAAGGTTTCTGTCCATTCGGACTAGTGCCTATGGTAAGTTCCAAGGATAAATTTGAAAACAATATTTTGTTTTTTTACAACAACAATATACACCAATTAATTGAGCAAAATACGTATGTAGCACATTAACATGCCGAGTAAACGATACACGCACAGATAGTTGTACGCTCGACGAACATTAATATTTTTCAAGTAAAATTGGCCAAGCGACAGTCCTGGCAGTGCAATGTACATAGATCACAGGCATATGAAACAGCGATATCCTCGAGGAATTTTTTTGTTGTAAAATATCGAAATGATCTACCTAGAAAATCCAATCGATCCTTCGCCATTGCTAGATTCGTTCTCATCTTGTCGTGAAGTCTTTGAGCGCGTTCCCAAACCTCTCCTCTGCCTCCATTGCACTCCACCGCTACGCCTTTCTCCAACTCGCCGATTCCTTTCTTGTACAATTCGATTGCCATCTCTTTGTGTCCTTAAAATTTTGTATTGATTGATTCGAGGTTACATTAATCGGTATTCATGAAAAAAAAGAGAAAAATAATGTATTTTACCTTCATTTTCTTCGTCAATTTTGAGTGCCTTGCTGATGAATTCAAAGGCCCGTCGATGATGATGTTTTTGTTTGGCCAGAAGGGGATCACCAGGTCCGGGTCCAGCTGGTCGTCTCGGAAGCTGTGACATGTCAGGAGCGTCAGATCTCACGCTCGAGACACCGAGAAGACCTTCCTCGTTCTCCTCTCCGACAACAATCTCCACCTGACAAGTGTTTTTCGCGGCTTGTCTTCGTCTTATAAGATGGGAGGTCGATGCGTAGATGTACTTGAATACGATAAACAGCTGATAGAGCAACGTTCGCAACACGTTGAACAAAAGTATCAACGGAAACGATACGACGTAGAGATTGCGCTTGTGTACGGACGGTTGCGGACTGTCGGCGTAACGATGACCGTAACTTATCGTCGTCGTTGCTTTGTCGCTGTTCTCGGTCTTGGTTACGCGCAATTTTTTAGGCGACTTGGAGCCGGACTTTCGTACCGAACGTCCGCCATCACTGTAAGACATTTCCTTTCGCTGTTGACGAGTTTCGATTATTCGAATCAGCCCACGTCGTCGCGTCGTCGAGCGTGCTCGATTCGAGCAGTCTCGACATCACCGATTCTTCACCGCCGATCGTATTTCACTTTCGTTTTATAATTATTCTTTTTTATTATTTGTCTTGCCTGTATGACACGACAAATTTGGCATTTTTTTTTGTTAACAGATTGTGTTCCTATCGCACCCCGTAACGACCCCCAAATCGCTCGTCGAACTGGCCGAACTTTGCTGACGAGTTTGATACATTATCATAAATCAAACGAAAGCGAGATTTTTTTTTTCGACTACGATGGGAAGCGCGCGCGCGCTTTGTGTGTGTGTGTGTGTGTGTGTGTGTGTGTGCGCGCGCGCGCGCGCGCGCGTGTGTGTGTTTAAAACGGTGTAAGTGATGTGTTTACTGTCATGCTTGGGAGCGTAGAATACAACAATTTCAGGTGACTAAAAAGGGGTGGTGACCGAGCGGGGCACGAGAGCACGAGAATTCCGACACACCCGCGCGTGCCGCCGGCGCCGACGACCCTCCTTGCACTGAAACACTACGTCCCTTTACGCAGAAGCACACGAGTCCTCGAGAATGACTTTTCGATTGCCAAGTTTTGTGTTTTTCTCTGTCGCTGTATGCCTGTAGGTAAAGAAGCTCTCGACGTACACAGGCTCGACCATCGGAGTGAGACGTACGCACACACCTGTGCACTGTTGGATTTATCGGGGACACCGACGACCCGATATGATCTTATTTCCTAATTCGTATAACTATACGTAATGCAATAGATCTACCTGAAACCCACGCATTGTGGACTGTATGGATATAGCATAAAATATTACGCTGTAACTGGACCATTAATTGTTGTTTGAGATAAAAATAATGAGTCCGTCGCGTATTATTTCTCTATTCTCTCTTTCGAGACTTAAATACTTTTTGTCAACGATTTATCATGGATTTTGTTTATTATGGATGTATTGGCCTTCAAGTAATTGGAACCTTTACATTTGATCTCATGTGTAGCGGTAAGATTGTTTTTCGATATCCTTATAAATAAATGCGATGATAAAGTTTCTCTTAAAATTAGTAGATCGCGCCAAAAAAAAGCGCCCGTCTGCGCCTGTCGACATTATCCGCAGTTGATATGTAACAAACGCCATCGATTCTCTATTTTATAAATTGAACCTTTTATTACTGCGAGTAAGGAGAAAATATCTTACTTGAAATCGATGTTGTTCGCCCCGATTTGAATTTAAAGATATCCTGATTGTAAAATGAATGATAGATAAGACCGATAAGACGGAATAATCCTTGGTGGCCAATGACTGGATGCATGTTGTCGGAATATTGCTCAGCGGGACGACTGACGACTTACCGCTGTCCGATTAATTTATTTCTTGGTCAAGACAGTCATCAGTCGCACGATAATGAGTTGCGCCGGTATTTTAGCGGCTTTTTCAAGGTACGCACGATATGAATCTAGCGACGACAATGTCAAAAACTTTTATGAAATGTTGTAATATATTTTTCACTCTAACCTCCAAATGATACATCCTTTTTTTCTTTAATTCTTCGCGTTTCGATAAAATATTTATGTAACAATTATCAGATATTTCTCGAAGCAATATAATGTAACAATAACAAACAATTACTTTCGCTCTAGATTATCGTTGCACAGTTATACTTCTGCTACAAGGAGTATTTCCACAAATGTGAATCCCTTGTGCTTCGGAGCGACAAACGTTTTGTTGTGAGTTACTGACGTTATCAACGGTACATTTTTCCTTTGAGATATTTCAATTTTGAGTGTTACAGCGCCGAGCCATTGAAGAAAAAAAAGAGAATCGATCCAGCTATCGTCAGACAGAGAGAAGAGCGACGCAAGAAGAAGCTTGAGAAACAGATTCGTCGATTGGAGAAAAATGCAAGACAGTTGAAACCTATCGTCGAAGTGGAGATCCCGTTTAAACTGATAGACGAAAGAGAGTACGCTTTTAAAATTACATTGAGAAATGGAAATACCTGGAGATTGATGCATAAAACAAAAAAGATATGCCACATGCCCAATTGATTACTTTATAAATATTTACTTTCAATTGAAAATAAAATCACTATGGCATACTTGAAAATTGATAAAAAAAAAATTAATTGTATGCTCTGATGCTTGTTAATTTCCAATGTTTTAAAATAATTTAAATACGAGCCGGAGGAGTAGTAAATAGTAATTGTTCATTTTAGCAATTATAAATTACTTGATTGCATATAGATGTGGCGAATGCATGCTCCGGCATGTCTGACTGACAATTTAATTATTGAACTCAGGAAACGATTGCGGAAATTGCCGCTGGTCCCAGAGGAGGTGCAGGAGGAGAGAATTCTCCTGGTGAAAGAATGGTCAAGATACAAGCTGAGGCAGCGTGTTGCTGACATACAACTGTTGGATTTCATTTGTTTCTCACAACAAAGAGCTCTGGACGAGTTGCGGAACGAGTCGGAGGAGCTTTATCAGGAAGCGATACAGGTAGTAAATTATTGTCCGTTAATGGTTCTTTTGTTTATCACGTATAAACGTGCTGTTAATGCAATTTCTAGCTCGATCTCGTTCTCGTGCCGTGTACCGTGAGGGGACCGACGTTCACACCTCCGATTAAGGACTATGACAGTCCGGACGGCGAATATGTGGACGTGACGAAAAAGTTCGACGGTGAGGAATGAGTCAACATACATGTTTAACACGAGTTCGACTACAATTACGAAATAAAAATATTTCCGATGAAGAATCGTCCAACAGTTTTAACTCAGTGGAAACAAGTCGTAGCATCGCCGGATATAAATACAAATCGATTGAATAAATTGAGGAGCGTCTTTATTGCAAACAGTCTACTTGCACAAAATTCCTATCTTTTTGTGACACATGAATATTTGTAAGTAGCTCGAAACGCTTCAAGATATTTTCCATCGGTAAACACACTAATGACACGTTAAAAAAAAACACACACACACGCGCGCGCGCGCGCGCGCGCGCACACACACACACACACACACGCGCACGCACACACACACACACACACACACACACACACATATATTCAATGTCTCAACAATTCCGAACATAAACACGAAATTAACGAGAACTTATACAGAAATCAGGTCATCTACGAGTTACATTGGGACGGAATAAATTCAGGTAACAACGTACACAAATATCCGCTAATTTTTTCTGTAAAATTGCGAGAAACAACAAACAAACAAAAATAGTCGTGGATAATTCGTTTCATCGTTTGATTATTTTCCTATCGCGGTACAATTAAGAATGGAATTCTGCAATCATTAAAAAATAAGAGCTACGAATCAATATATCGGATTTAATGCTATAGAAATGTTCGCACTTAGTTTTTTCCCTTTTGTTTATTTGCTTTTTCTCTCGCGTTTCGCTGCCTAAGTAAATTTAATTTTGAGCTCAAGTAAAACAATCGAAGGGGAGAGTGCGATAGCTTTTCATCGTCCAGGCGAGAACAGCCAGAGTAAAATTAAACTAGATGCGACGGAGACGATCGAGTTTGGCTTCGGTGCGGAAGCTGGGTTGCAACCGTCCCCAGTGCAAGTGTACAGGCACGTCCGATACTTCAGAATATCGCCCTGATTCTGCACGTAATCGCAGTAATTTCCCAGGTGTACAGCTGAACAGAAACGCTTCGTTCCGATGCCGTCTGTCAAAACACGAGTATGTTTACCAATTTTGAGAGATGATGAAATTTTTTTTTTTTTCAATTCGAAAATTGATCAGAATTTTTCATTTTTTTGGCATTCGTGCATTTATTTTAGCTATTAGTATTCGTGGATAGAAAAATTATTGTACGAGCTTCGTGCATAAATTCATGCACTTCATGCATTAGCACTTCATGCATTAGACATTGAGTACAAGCATTTTTTTTTTTTTTTTTTTTCTCAAAGACCTCCATATTTTCCCACAGTTTTCACGCAGTATTGCGCCTCGAAGACGTCGTCGCAACTTTTCGGCTCCAGCGCGCTTAACACCAACTCGCTGTCCATGCACTTCCAGTCGTCAGCCGTTGTGCATTGGTAGCAATCCAGAGCCAGAACCGTGACTTTCACGAGATTCAAATGAGATTAGTAAAACTTGGGCGATGATAAACAGAATATATATATATATATATATATATATATATATATATATATATATATATATATATATATATATATATATATTCACGTTAACTTGTCTCCACGGTGAATGACCGTACATAATGTTAATTCTCGATTATTTGAAAATCGTCAATACACAATAAGCTTCGTTTCGAAAAATAATTCCAACTCTTCAGTTTGCGCGATAAAAAAAGGTTTTTTGATCACATACTAACACAATTTCATTCTTCTTAATTTCACTATTTTTTTCGGTTAAAAATACTATACGTAGAAATAAAAAAAATTGTGAAATTAACGAAAAAAATGAATTGTCATTCATTATGGGCAAACAAATTGTTGGGGAATGCACAAACGGTTTTCTAGTGGATAGAATACGATCCCTTAAAAAAATAATTTCAATGTATTGAAAGAGCGTTCTGAAAAGGCGTGTTCGATCGTCTTTGCGAGTAATGTTATATGCTACGAAATTATTATCGAATGAAGGATGAATGGCAGCGATCCGATAATATCTGCCCCGTGGAACATTTAGTCGACCGAGACAGCTGTTGCTCCGCATGATACGATTAGTAAAAGCATCAGATATAGAGTCATGCAAAATATAATTAAAAATATGTACATGCGGTATTCCCTCTTCCGGTTTATGCTGGAATTTTACCCTCGAATCGTCCGACGTGTTTAACGCAATATTGAGCCCCGAAAACTTCGTCGCACGAGGTCGGCGCCATGTCGATATCGCTCGTCAGAAATTCGTTGCACTGAAATGGATGCGAGTTGTTCGTGCTGATGCATTGATAGCACATTATTCCCTCTGCTACATGGAAAATAAATAATTACATACGTAAATAAATAAATATATAAATTAATTAATTAATAAATCTTATATATATATATATATATATATATATATATATATATATTCGAAGAGTTGTTTGCCTCCCTGATTATCCAAAGTTCACCTAGGGACTTCCCTCGCAGGCCCTCATAATAACCATTCCCCGCTTATATTACGCTGATCCTATTATACGGAAATACGTCATCACCAGTCGGAAAATGAGATTTTCAAAGCGGAACTGACGTATTACCGGTTGTAATTTTCATAGTCCATAGCAAGGGAGCAAAGAGCCCGAGATACAACAACCTGCTAGTACGTAGGTAAACAAAAAAAAAAAAAAAGTAAATACATAACACATAGACACATCGATTATCGTATGGAGCACTAAAATATGGAGAAGTATTATACGAAATATGGAGGAGTATTATACGATCCCGCTCGCACCGTTGAGTGGTATTCGGTTCGAAGCGAATATCAGCGAGCTCGTGAAGCGTGAAACCGATAACCGTGCCCCATTGACTCAAAGTTCAGTCAATCGGCTGTGAAAGTACTGATAACCATTGATATGTGTGAAACTCTCATAGGGAGAAAGCTTAATGCAATTTAAAAAAGTAAAAATAAATTAGTAAATGTAATTCTCGGGCGTTATAAAATTGCCGACCGTTTAACTTTTGATCTGGCTCGTCGTCGGAGTCCCCGGGGCACTTAGTTACTCTCAATGAGTGCGGCTTCTCGATCGAAGCTAATTTCCGTAGCTGAACTGTAATTACGGAATTCCAGAGCGAGCGTTCCGATGAGTGGGAAAGCCAGTTGCGGAGTATATGCGATATTCATAAATTCATCATCGAATGCAAGCTCAGATAATCCGCAGAGCGAGTGCATTCTATTCTAGCTTCGCGTGTAAAGAGTCTCGAAAATATCGATGGAAAAACATGTCCAAGATACTACCAAGTTCAAGCACATTGCAATAAAGTAAATTGATAGTTTAAACAAAAGAATACAAATAAAGTCAATTATCAGCTTCCAATAGTTTCATCTATAGTCATGCAAGGAAACAAATTAATTTCAATGGCGTCGATCCCGATCGGCAAACTTAAATGCGATAACCTCATAAGCGACAAAAACATGTCTGCCGTCTTCGCGCATCGAGTCATCAGTGTCCCGAGAAACAGGTGTAAACTAGCTGCGACAGCTTATACACCGAAGAATCGCCCCGCCCAAAATGAACCACCGTAACAAGGAATTTCCCAATTGTACGACGCTAAGCCGAATATATCACGTAGAGAGTCTCTCACCTGGTACGAAGAAGACAGAGAGTAGCGCGACGACGGCGAAGCACTTGATACCGATTCTCTTGGCTCCCATTTTTAATAAGTTTCTGTTTACTCTCTATTCAATCCGCACCGCACAATTTGTCGTTTAGCCAGAGCTCGAAGTTGCAATTCGACGTTGTATAGACGCGCGTTGTCGAACACCTGTTCGGGCTGATAGACACGGTCAGTTCTCCATGCTCCTCCAGCGTCGACGTATCTATGCCGTTTAAACAGTTGAGTGAAACCGTGAGGCCGAGGCAGACTATAGGTGGCCGATTTATACCGCTGACGTCACCGTATCGACAGAGTGGGGCAGCAAGCTTTTCCTATAGCATAATCACCGCATAGTTTTCCTTGTACCTCTAAGTATACAATATCTTGGCTCTTCCACCTACGGATAATTTACCTACGTCGGTACTGTACACACTTTCATTCCCGTTTCGATCGCACCTCTTGTTCTGAGTGTAGGACTGTTTATTTGTCCTGACACTTGGTCACTGGCCTAAAGTCATAAGGAAAGAAGACCATTCTTAGTGCAGTCTCCGAAGCTATGCCGCGATATTTTTTTCATCCGCTCAAGCAAGAAAACCACATCGGTTAAATTACCGAAAATATTAATAAAGTAGACAATTTTATTAGGCAAAAAAAGTGCGTCGACTTTCTTCCGCTGATTATATCAGTCATAGACGCGCGTGCAGTATTTACGATATTCCGATGATATGACATATATATTAGAGGTGTTAAAGAAATCGCGTTTCAATTCCATTTTCGCATTCTAATCTTTCTATATATCGTCATTATGGATGGGTATTATCAATCGTAGAATTATGCTTGCTTGTACGTGATCGTTTTCATTGTATTTTCATTGTATATTGTTGCTCCTATGATTTTTTGTTTTTTGTTTTAAGCACCGCCTCTTGTTTGAACGAAAAGTACTAGAGATCGGTTTAATAGACTTGATGACTAAGGATAATACTCATGTTTTAAATCCCTAATGAGTTTCCGAGCGTTCCTGTTAAACGTAGCAGGAGACGTATCACAGCTGTCTAATTCTTCCTTCTTCATTTTTTTTTTCCTTCGGAGATAATCACCGATATTTGAAAGTAATAAAAATCATCGGGATTTCCACGAAAGATTTCGGTAAAACCTTCATCTAACTCTTCGCCTTCAGCTTAGAAGTCTTTCTCGGTTTCGTTTTATTATTGCCCTTGTGACAAGTTTTTCGACATCTACCGAAAGTCCCCTTAACACTTTGTTTGTTGCGAAATCGTACGACCCTCTGCAATGACGAGGCTAAATTTTCGTCGCTCGTTGCAACCCTCGAAGATTCCCCGATCTCCGGTCGAGTCTTTATTATCCTCGGCGAGACAATCTTCAGTCTCTTCGGGCCTTGCTTTACCGCGGTAGTTTGCTCGTTGGTCACGCTCTGCTCTGTCGACGCTTTGACGATTGTTTTCTTTGCCTGACCTTGAGCCCGCGACAGTGGCGACAACAGGGCCTTACCGACATTATTAAAATTTGACTCGACAGCCACTTGATATCCGATGGGCTTCAGCAGGGTGGCCTTGACCCCGTGATGCGACGATTTAATCGTAGAAATCATCGGACCGTTTTCTGTGTTGGCCGTGCGCTGATTCTTCATGGATTTCCGGTTAACGACTTGTCGCGATGTCTTTGTGCTCTTTACTCTCTTCATCGACGTGTAGAGGGACGTAGTGCGACGAATCATTCGCGGCTTCACCACGATACTTGTCTCGCTCTTTGGTGAATTGTCCGACTCGTCCGGCCGCACGTAATTCATCGACGCAACTATGTCTTCCAGTCGGGGTGCTTCTTTATCGACCGTTCCACTATTGTCCTGCGGGGAGAAAACGCCGTGATGTACAAATAATATTAAAACCTCTCTTTACCATCGTCGAGAAAATGAAACTCTGCAGGTTAACTTTTTGATGTTGTTGTTGTTGTTGTTGTTGTTGTTGTTGTTTAAAGCGAAATATCTTCAAAGCCTTTTTTCACAATCAAACATTAATATCTATATTTAGATTTGTGTATATGTATGTATATACATGAGATTTATGTAGTGCTTATACACACGTATATCGATTGGCATTGAGACAAAACGATCGACAATACGCATGGCACAGACGCTGGAAACGAGAAACAACTTGCCGCACATCGCGCAGCCTAGTATAAACATCAACTACAAACGATTATTAAGAGTTTCACTCGTCGGGAACCGGCCGGGATATAAAAAAACGGGAGCAAAAATAATAACAGAAAAATGTAAGAGTGCTGTGCTAAAAAGACTTTGAATTTATTAACACAGAGATTTATATATTATATATATATATAAGTATATATATATCTCATATAAAATTGTACAATCTTCAACATAGTAAATTAATTAATAGAATTGTTCATTTTACTTTGATTATTGATGTTTATTTTTTCAGCATCCAAAGTAAAGGTTTTTGTTTTTAAATACTTTGAATTGCAATTTAGAGCGTTTCAATGAAATGTGATGTGATATAATGGCAATATTACTTCATTCATGAACAATGGGATCGATTAATGCGCAAAAACTAATTGTCATTAAATGCAATTAATCTTGTTAATTCGCTTAATCGTCGTCGTTCATGCACTTGCGGTTGACGCGTACGGAATGTGGTTTTTTTTTTCCTTTTTTTATTCCATTGACTCATACGATGCACAGCGGATACTTTCAGCACTGTAATATCGAATTTACGACAAAACAATTAAAGAATCTATAGATTTACAAAGGCCAATGGATCAATTGCTTTTCAATCTATAATAAACAAACTAAATTTAATTAAACTTCTCGTGTCGCATCTTTACCGTTTAACTTTTTTTCCAATAAATGATATCCCTATTTACACGTGTCATTTCGCGAATGAACCTTGTCTTTTTTTTTTTAGATTATATATCATGTATCTCTTTAATCACAATCATGAATTGATAACTTTTTTATTTTGATACCGTACAATTGACTGATACCTACTTTAAGCGCACTTTGTCTCAACGAAATGGTATACGGGCTGATGAAGTCTTGCATGAACTCATTACCGACCTATACCGACCTGTACCTGCACAAATTCTATACCGATGAGTATTCGGTGAACCTTTTAATCCGAAGGTAGGGTATACATTTATTTGTAATTTTCATGCTTTATTATCTAACTAATAATAATAATAATAATTAATATTATTTAAAAAACGAAAATTTAATTGTACAGTGCGTATACTGCCGCGATCGAATACTCGAATCGAGTTAAGGAACAGTTAGTAATTAGTCGCAGTCGCAAATCGCAAGAATTATATTGTTGGGGTATTATTGTCATAATTATGAATTCGCGGGATATTCATTGGTCAACAGTTAAACTTGTAATCGAACAAAGAAAACGAAAAAACGTACAACCGGGTACATCGTTGTAGTGAGCTTGACAATTCGGAAATATTGTAACATAATAACACAATTTCATTTTTTATCTCTTCATATGTCCAGAGAAATAAACGACAATTGACCCAGGTTTGATGGAACGATTTTAAGACAGCGAACACTGCTTTATCTCGATATTTATAAGATTTTCAGTACTGTCATTTACCTTGTTGCGGGGCTTGTTGATCGATGCGCTATGACTGTTGACGCACGCGAGTTTCAAGAATGTCTTGACGCCCCTGAGCGAACGATACTGGCTGTTGGGTAGACGGCTGTTGGGGTTGCTGTTTGTTAGATCGAGTATCGAAGGACCTAGTGCCGCTCCAACCTGTGCCAATTTGTTATTATTCTTTTCAACGTTATCGACAGAAATATATAAAATTCGAATATTATTTAATACCGTTATCAATCGTCGATTATTCTCACCTCCTCGAAGACTGTTGGCGTGTATTTCGGTGGAACAAACATGTGGCTAGGAGTCTTGTTGTTACCGTCTCGTATCCGTGCCGGCAGTGTGTTAACCAAACGTCCGGAATTATAATTGCATTCCAGGGTGTAGCTGCGAACGAGTCCCGTCAATTTGTATACGGCAACTCGGCCCGATCCCTCGCGGGACATGCCATCTCTTTTGTCGCTGCAAATTCGAAAAAAAAAAAACAAAGAAAAAAAAATAAACAACAACAACAACATTTTAGAGAGAATATGAGATAACGGAAAAAATGTTTCGATGGACAGGGAAGAAAACTCACATGAGATACATATTTCGCTCCGCGAAACTACAAGAAGTGAAGTGAAAATTTGGATTGTTGATTGACATCATTTTTGGAAGAAGCATACACATTATAGTGTCCTCCGGATCATCGAAATAGTTGCCATACATGAATACGCCCTTCTTCGACGCGTGGCCGTGCAGATCTATGTATAGAAATAGTCCAGAATCCTCGGGATTCTTCGTCGGACACTTGGACTTTTTGTTCAAAAGTTCGCCGGACGTTTCCACGAGCTTGTTGTCGACTTCGAATATCTGCTCGGAGGTGTTTAGTTTGGTGTCGGTGGAAAGTTGTCCAACGATCTGCTCGCGCTTGTTCGTTTCGTCCAGCGTCATCAGAGTCACCTGAAGGACAATGAAGGAAAAGGAAATGCCTTTCGGACGGTAAGAGGCAAGCGTGAAAATAAGAAAAATAAAACGGTAATAAAAAATAAGCAAACGAGGGTAAAGCAAGTACGATAACAAGTACCTGTTGAAGCAATCTGTTGGTGGTGTCCGTTATCGTACTAGTCACTGAACACGTGGGTCCGACGATCGTCACGTCGTCTTTGCTCACTTCCAAATTCACGTTGTCCGGTATATCGGTCTCTTGGGGAACTTGTTCATTCACAACCTCATAGTAGTTGTGATAGTACCTGCAAAATTGTCCAGACAATAGTTGAAACTTATGAAGTCAAATTGCTATTCGATATATATATCAGGTTTCAAGTTTCAAGTTTATTATTAAATTGGTTAAGTACAAACTATTTACATACTATTTACATACTATTTACATACTATTTACATACTATTTACATATATTATATATATGTTTTATATTAATTTTTTTTTTTTAATAAAAAATGACAAATTCTCACCTAATCAAGGATTTTGCGGCAAAGATGGTGGGGTGATCTTTGGGCGAAGGATTCAAATATACTCTGTTGAGATTGACCCCTCTGGTATCCATACGATAGTGTCCACGTGCCACCCCATCAGGATTAAGCATGGGTATCAATTTGAACACATATATACGACGTAGTAGCACTGCTATCGGATCGTCCCGATTGAGCAAGAAATTTAGAAAACCGTTGAACACAAAACTGGATGGTGTTTCGCCTGGATGGACCCTAGCACTCAGGAATATAATTTTTTTCCCACGAAACTTGAACGATCTCTCGTCGTCGGTGTCAGGGAACATGCCGTTCAATCTGTCCTCTCTCTCGTTCAAAATGTTGTGAAAGGAGCTTATTGTCAGCATGTCCAATCTTCGTCCCTCCAACGATTTTGTTGCGCACTCCCGATGGTAATATATATCGTCGGGATGAACGAGGATCCGCTTTGCCATTCGGTTGTCTATTCTGTTTAAATAGCTCTGGAGGTCCTGATAGGTGAAAGGATATGTGAAAGCTAGGTAACTAATGGCTTTAGCATTCTCCGGCATACGATAAAGAAAGGACAATGTAAATTCGCTGCCTTTCTGGTCCATCTACAAGAAAAATTAAAAGAAAATTTAGCAATCGTTGCATCGTGCAGCCATCTACAAAATATATTCGATACAATTAATTTGTATTCAACATTTATATTATATTGTATGAACTTTGATAGTTATTCAACAAAGTACATTGTCATCGAACGACATTCAATTTTAAGGATACCATAGAAAAGTGTATAATTACAGCATAGGTAGGCTTGTCGCGAATCCGCTCCCAGTGCGGATGGCCAGGAATAGTCTTGAAAACCGGACACATTCCTTGGCTGAACATCTTGGACTGCCTGTTGAGATTGACGACATTGAACTTAACGCATATACCAGGTACACCAGGCTTGACACCGAAGTAGAACCAAGTTCTGTTGTTGTTCTGATACTCTGTGCCATGACAATCGTGCTTAGTCCACACATTGAATTCACTGTCAGGTTTTTCTTCCACGCAGTTGGTGTTCGGAGGAAATTTATCCTCTCCGTCCTGAGTCTCCACTGATGAAATTCAATTGGTGTTAAACAAAACAAAAAAATATTTTAGTCACAGTAGTTGCAGTACCGTTTTCCAGCGAGTCGGCGACCTCGACTTGTTCGACCCTTGCCAAATTGGCCGAGTCGAAGTTATTGTAAAATACACAATTCCCGCATGTTATATTTTCCCACGATGTTTCCATGGCCGAAGGGGGGGGGGGGGGAGGGGGAAGTTAGATGGCGATCTGTAATGCGCGAAATTATTAAAATTCGTAGATAATACATACGTAGAGTTGCCAGAAAGGATTGTCGTGTTACGTCATGACTCTTGCCGAGACCAGAAATCGAATGCGGTCGAAATATAATAAAATATACAAAAATAATTTCCGGACTGTTCTATCGATTGAATGTTAAATCTTTGTTGCGATACAACACGCGACATTTGGGAGTTAACGACACATTCCCCGCCTGGCGACTCCGTTGGGGCCGTTCAGAAACTTACTTTGGAAAACGTAGAATGACAGAGAGTGCTGCGATAGTGCGAATGCCAGAGAGAGACGCCAGTTACCCGGTTATAATTTCTGAACGCGGCCTTGACGGATAAGAATGATCATATGATTTTTATTTAGGTCCCTTCTAAAGCGATATTCAGGTCGCTTCCCACGATTCGCTCACCTCACGCATAGCCAAATCCATTTTTATCCAGGCGCATTGAATTTCTTTCGTGTCTGTGTAAAATTGACACTTTAGAATTTACACTCGCAAAAATTCCGATTGTAATCACAACTATATCATTCAGACCCGTCGGCACTTGGGGTGTCTTTATCCTTGCCGCTGGGCGTTCGTGGACATGTAACGATAGGGAATCAAAGTATTGCGATGTATCGTTGGGTTATAGAAGACCAAAGCACACGGTAGTTGGATATGGTCAGGGATCATCTTTGCTAAACTATTCGGCTTGCCGTCACTTATCCTGAATCTCATACTTAATCCCGAACGCTCCAAACGCCCGAAATTCGTTCATCCGATGTAGCTAGTGATGTGAGTCGGTGAATAACCGGTTAAATAGCTCGGCAAATAACCGGTTAATTAACCGCAGCTACTAACGTATTTTACTGACGGTAACTTATTCTGTGGTTGGCACTATACCGAACCCGGCGAAAATTACATGTGCAAGATGCTTTCTTACGCTGTGCCCGCTTCAATCACGCATCCTTACTCCATACATGTATCTTGATTTAACCCGTTCGTTTCCCATAACGTCGTTATTATAAACAGTACAAACACTTAATTTTTAATGTCTGATCGTATTACATTCTTTTTGCTGAATAAAAAAATTAACCAGTCCTTAATAACTTCCAAGGAATAAGTATCGTTTAATAGTAATTATCAGTATTTTATTGAAGAAGTTAAACGTTGATTAAATGATTCGCAATATCGTAGAAATTTTATCAAATTTAAATTGAAAGTTAGAGCGCGCTTGTTGGTAGCATTTAGGCACTGGAGACAACGAAAACAGCACAAAATCGGGAGGCCTCGGTGAAAAGCATACTTAACCCCCGTCTTTTTGCCCTAGCGGGCAGCCGGGAATTAATTAAAAATGCTTTCTCATAGAAGAAGCTTCGCGAATAAAGAAACATTACGAGAAAGCAATATGAAAATCTTAATTTTTTTTTTGTATAAAAAAAATTGATTAAAATGAAATTTTTTAGAATTTATAAAAATGATTTTTTTAATAACCTATAAAAAAAAAAAAAAAATTGCTTATAAAGATTTGACAGTACTCACTCGCCGCTGTGTGTTTTCCGTGCCTCGTCGGTTATTATTATAAATATTCTGAAACGTTTCTCAAAGCGTGCGACCGTTCGCGACTTGATACCGAGAGTGACTGTTCGAAATGACCATTAACGTTCCTAGCAAATACGTCAGATGAATCGGCAATCGTTATCGACCGATTATTTAAAAAAAAAAAAAAAAAAAAAAAAAAAAAAAAAAAAAAAAAAAAAAAACACAAGACGAAACTGGTTCAGCGTAGAGTAAAGTTTGTACCCGTGGAACGTTGAATTCGCATGCGTGAGTGTGTGTGTTTTATTAGGCAGTATATCAGGTGGACATAGAAAAAGTCGACACGAAGACATAAATCACATGAAATTCGTGCATAAAATCGAGACTTTCAATGTCTCACCGTACTTTAGTCCCAAAAAGGCCAGCGGATTCGCGTTCAGCGGAAAAAAATACGTTAAAATACGTGGCAGGTCATTTTAAAAACAGAAACACCAATTCGTCAAAAAATTGCAAGGCCACTCCCTCCGAGTAAATTTTTCGTGTTTTTTAACGTCATGAAAATGGCCAATAAAACGCTTCTAGAACTTCGAACAAGACCCTATATTGTGTATTTTTTCCCCGCTGAATACGAATATCACAATTATTTTTTTCTCCCAGCTCAATATTTTCCATTTTAATCCCAAAAATACGATTTTTTATGCATAAAATCGAGAGCTTTCTCACATTCGACCACTTCACTATATCCATACGTCCCAGATTTAGTTGCTATACATCCAGTCGACCTCCACTCACTACCCCAAGGTCCAGCCGTCGTAGTCCAGTCGATTAGTCTGTTACCAAGGCTTGGAAACGAAGAGTCTGGACGTTTTGTGAAAAATATTGGCCCTGAACAGGGCCGTTTGATTTGAAAATTCATCCCTAAATTTTGTACTCGTAGAACTCCGCCTCTTCCGATTAAGACGAAAAAGTACTTTTTACATTGTGATTTATAAAAGTACTTTAAGTACGGAAAATACTTGGGGTACTTAGTACTTTTTAAGTAATCTTCGGTACTTTGGCCAGCTTTGTGGTGGAATTAGGCGCCCTGGGTATAGCGTTGCGAAACCGCATCTTATATTGTCACAATCAGATCATGGGCATTTGACTCAGTGGCCCGAAGTGTTTCTGCACTTGTTCCAAGTTGTCGAATGTTCAGTTGTTGGGCTCTTCAGTTTATAGGTAGTGTATAGAACCTCTCGGTCTTGACATGACATATGACTTGGTGTACAACCTATTCGTGGTCATAGCTTTGAGTGTCAACATTCTCGGTCTACCCTCGCGGACCAACGAACCGTAAAACTTTGGGTTGGATTTGGCTTGGATTTGGATATTGTTTTCTGAAAAACTACCGCAACTCAACTAGTCGATTGGTGCGCCAAACCGACTTTGTTTCCAACCTTCTGAAGGTAGCTTTTTGGTTGATATCTCAACCAAAAGTTGATACCACCCACTACTCTACTTTTTTTGTGTCCACCTGATATACTTCCATTATCCGTTTGTCCTCGAGAGTCGCCCGTCAGACGTCAGAACAGAGTTCAGAGACAAAAGTTACGATTTTCCGGGCGCGCGTCGCCTTGCCAATCGAGTCTCGCAGATAAATCAAATAAAAACGTTTAAAAAAAAGTGGTGTCTTTCAGGTCGGCGTATCAAGCGAGGCGAATTTTTCTGGGGACTCTGATAGTCGTTGGAATAATCGTAACGATCGCGGCAAATTTTTTCAATGGCGGTAATCTATCGCGCCACTCGGTCGGCAACGAGGAAACGGAAACTCTCGTACCGCCGGATCCGGAAGTGACGCAGCCGCCGACGTGGAGCAAACTCAGGGTCTTCAGGCGCGGCGCCGTCTGCGCCGATGGACCTCCCTGCGCTGAAATTGGCAAGTATGTCGAAACAAAAATTACGTTATTTTGAGGCACGAAAAAAATACGTTATTTCGACGGCATGAAAAAAAATATTTTTTAATGATTTTTATTATTATTATTATTATTATTATTATTATTATTATTATTATTATTATTATTATTATTATTATTATTATTTTAAATGGTAAAACGAGACCATTATGAGGAATTTTGGGGCTCGAAAAATATGTATAGATCCGTTGTCTTATGCGATTTTTAATTTTAATTGGGGATGAATTGAAAGCAATGCTGGCGGTTACTTATCATGACAAATAATATTGTTTGATGTCGAAATAACTTATTTTATTTTTTTATTTATTAGTTGAGAGCAAGTTGAACCAAGATTTATTTATTTATCGTCTACATTACTATTTTTGACATCGATACTAAATTGTTCGGAGATCGATTTATTTAACCTCTGATATTAATTATTACTCTTTTTTATTTCGGTAATAGAACGATCGGATATTTATTAATTTACCGACCGATATCTTTATTATTCTTTTTTTTTCGATGTATAATAAAATGGTCGCAGATTTATTTATTTATTGTCTGATATAAAATTATTATTATTATTATTATTATTATTATTATTATTATTTTAGATCGATGCTGGACCGCAATGGATCGGCAGTCGACGCGGCTTTGGCTGCGATGATATGCAACAGTATGATAAACATGCAGAGCATGTGTATGGGAGGAGGATTTATGATGTCCCTATACGAAAGATCGAGCGGAAAAGCGTATTTTTTGAATTTCCGCGAAACGGCACCGATAAACTCCGCCTACGACATGTTCGAAAACAAGTCAGCTACTGCATCGCGAGTCGGTAATTGTATTAAAATATATATATATATATATTTTAAGATTTTTAATTTTTTATATTTAATTTTTTATAAAATTTTTCGCCGTAGGTGGTCTCGCCATTGGAGTGCCGGGAGAGATAGCCGGCTACTGGGCGGTTCATTGAAAATTCGGCAAACTGCCCTGGGTCGAGTTGTTCCATCCGAGCATCGAGCTGTGCAGAAACGGATACAATCTCACGAAAGCTCAGTACGACGCGCTGACCGCCAATCCACCGACTATACACGACGATCCGACACTGAGGTATCGTTCGAGATTTAATAACGTGCGAAATAACGCGGTCGGTAATAACATACAAGTATTATTACCACGGTCGGTAAAAATGTATTAAAATTATTACCACGGCCGGTAAAAATGTATACTTATTACCTTGGTCGGTAATAATTTACAAGAGTTATTACCACGGTCGGTAACAATGTATAATTATTATTATCGCGGTCGGTGATAATTTATAAAAATTATTACCACAGTCGATAATATAATTCAAAATTATTATCGTGGTCGGTAATAAAAACGCAAATTCTTAGATGAACCTGAATCGACATTCGTTTCCTGTAAAAAGTTGTTTTCAATCAGAAAATGTTTACGCTAGTGAAAGAATAAAATGAATTATTAGTCTTCATTACCGACCGCGACGATAAAAAAATGTATATATAACCAAATATTTGTGAATAGGACAATGTTCGTCGATCCGGAATCGGGAGAGTTCAGAAAGCCAGGCTCGTTGATAAAACCCGGCAAACTCTGCGAGACCATGGAAATGATAGCGACGAATAACGCCTCGGTGCTCTACAACGGGAGTATGGCCGAAAGACTCGTCGAGGATCTGAAGAAACGGGGCAGCATTCTGACGATCAAAGATCTCAATGAGTACAGGCAAGTTTTTTCTTCAAATAAACGAACATTCTCCAAGTTTTGAAAAAAATAAATAAATAAATAAATAAACAAAAATTAAAAAATTACCATTAGTAATGTGAAATAGTAATTACTATTTTCATGTTAGTAGCCACTTCGTGACTTTAGCCACAGCATTTTTAGAATTTTTTCGTTAATGAAATCGGTTGGGAAATATGCCACTTGAAAACAATGGCGGAGGTTTTAATTCGATATCTCGAATTTTTTTTAAAACAAGTGCCGTTTCCCAAAATTTAACATAGGATTTTCTATGCTGGAAATGGTCATTTTTTTAAATTTCGAAAAGAATACAAATTTTCTGCGGAAAAAAATCTGCTTCCGCAGAAATCTGCTTTCGCAGATTTTTTCTGCAGATAATTTGTATTTTTTTGAAAAAAAAAAAAAAAAAACCTTTGTAATCAAGGTAATGGTAAGGGTACCCCCTGAATCACTTCCATATGCTATATTCTCGAGATTTCGGCGTTTATAGCATATGGGAGTGAAATCTGAGAATCCCAAATCCCATATAGGACACGGAAGGGTAATTCGAAATTCGCATCGAAAGTGAGATTCGGTTCCTTAAGAATATATTATCCGGCGATCGCGTTTCAATAGACGAACCATTTATCATAATGTATTGTCAACAATAAATAACACAAATAAACGAATCTAGCGTTTATAATATTTATCCCAGTTGACCAAGTACGACTGTAGTTTTTTCTAATTCTTGTTAACTTTTTTTTCTTCTTTATAGACCGGTGTGGTCGGAGCCGGTGCTAACAAATCTTTCGGACGGTATGAAGCTAATTTCAGGTAGCCTGCCGAGCAGCGGACCCCTCCTCGCTTTCATACTGAACGTCCTACAGGAGTATCGTTTCACCGCCCACAGCCTGGCGGATCTCAATAGCACAATTAAAACTTATCATAGAATAATTGAAACATACAAGTACGCGTACGCGATAAGAACCCACATGGCCGACGGCGATTTCGTCGATCTCAAGCAGGTAAACGATTAAGAACGATCGATAAATCGATTAAAAATGATTGATAAATCGATTAAAAACGATCGATAAATCGATTAAAAACGATCGATTTTATTTAAGTGTACATATTTTTTTTAGCTCATCGAAAAATCGACTTCGAAGGAGTACGCACGTTCTGTGAGGGCCAATATAAGCGACTACGGAACGTCGAACGAGCCGGAGCATTACGGCGCAACGAACTCGGGCTTCCACGATCACGGAACCGCTCACATATCCGTACTTGCACCGAACGGCGACGCTGTTTCCGTTACCAGCAGTATTAATCTCTAGTGAGTCGATAGATTGTACAAAACAAAACTTTATTTTCTTTTTTTTTTGTTCCCCCGGAACGTGTGAACTGGGATTTCGAAACAATTTCGGACATTTTTTAGATCTCTAAATTTTTTTTTTTTTTTTTAGCATTTTGACATATTTCTATAAATTTTCTAGAATCTTATCTTTTTTTAAAGATTTTTTAAAGAATTTTCTGAATATCGATCATTGAAACCGATGTGAGATTTTTTTAAATGTAATTTATGACAATTAAAGAGGGTGAGCGTGGCCGGGTCGATCGGCGCGTGCTTCACACGCAGTAGGCCCGGGTTCGAATCCCGGCAAGCAACAAGAATTTTCTGTGATGTTTTTATCTGCGAAAAAATGGTTCGGAACCCACTATAATAGTAGGTCCAGAGGAAAGGTCCAGCGCCTCGGTATGGGAAACCGAAAGACTGCGGAAAGTGTCGCGTGTTCGATTCCCGAGACTGAAGTCCCGTAGGTGAAAGGAAAACGGACGAGGATGTAGCTCCGGAGATATGACGTACGAACTACGACTATATCCGTATGTCCGGGACTACTGACACCTGACGGGCCGCGACGAAGCTCCGGTCCCAAGAATCGAACTGGCGACAGCGGATAAGGAAGGA
>OY998228.1:48824699-49222199 GCA_963922035.1 Amblyjoppa proteus | reverse complement strand
TCGACGTATTTTTTCCCGCTGATCACGAATATACCAATTATTTTACTCCCAGCCCAATATTTCCACATTTAAAACCCAAAAATACCATTTTTCGTGAATAAAATCGAGATTTTCAATGCCTCACTACACTTTGTCGCCAAAAAGGCCGGTGGATTCGTGTTCAGCGGAAAAAAATACGTCAAGATACATGGCGGTTCAATTTTAAAAAAGTAAAAATTTTTTCCTCAAAAAATTGCAAGGCTACCCCTTTCGAGTCCATTTTTCGCGTTTTTCAACGTCCTCAAACGGCACGATAAAACTCTTTTAAAACTCCGGACGGTACCTTATTTTGTGTATTTTTTCACGCAGAAGACGATGCGCTCCCTGGATTTTGCGTAGCTCCACTGGGAGCCGAGATATCGACCTTTCAAAATCGCGAAAATCGACGTTTCTCAAAAGTAGCTCGAAAATTGAAAAATCGTTATTTACGCGAGTTTTTTTGTTTCAAGGCTATAGTCGACGTATTTTTTCCCGCTGATCACGAATATACCAATTATTTTACTCCCAGCTCAATATTTCCACATTTAAAACCCAAAAATACCATTTTTCGTGAATAAAATCGAGATTTTCAATGCCTCACTACACTTTGTCGCCAAAAAGGCCGGTGGATTCGTGTTCAGCGGAAAAAAATACGTCAAGGTACATGGCGGTTCAATTTTAAAAAAGTAAACATTTTTTCCTCAAAAAATTGCAAGGCTACCCCTTTCGAGTCCATTTTTCGCGTTTTTCAACGTCCTCAAACGGCACGATAAAACTCTTTTAAAACTCCGGACGGTATCTTATTTTGTGTATTTTTTCACGCAGAAGACGATGCGCTCCCTGGATTTTGCGTAGCTCCACTGGGAGCCGAGATATCGACCTTTGAAAATCGCGAAAATCGACGTTTTTCAAAAGTTGCTCGAAAATTGAAAAATCGTTATTTACGCGATTTTTTTTCTTTCAAGGCTATAGTCGACGTATTTTTTCCCGCTGATCACGAATATACCAATTATTTTACTCCCAGCCCAATATTTCCACATTTAAAACCCAAAAATACCATATATCGTGAATAAAATCGAGTTTTTCAATGCCTCACTGCACGTTGTCGCCAAAAAGGCCAGTGGATTCGTGTTCAGCGGAAAAAAATACGTCAAAATACATGGCTGTTCAATTTTAAAAAAGAAAAAATTTTTTCCTCAAAAAATTGCAAGGCTACCCCTTTCGAGTCCATTTTTCGCGTTTTTCAACGTCCTCAAACGGCACGATAAAACTCTTTTAAAACTCCGGACGGTACCTTATTTTGTGTATTTTTTCACGCAGAAGACGATGCGCTCCCTGGATTTTGCGTAGCTCCACTGGGAGCCGAGATATCGACCTTTCAAAATCGCGAAAATCGACGTTTCTCAAAAGTAGCTCGAAAATTGAAAAATCGTTATTTACGCGATTTTTTTTGTTTCAAGGCTATAGTCGACGTATTTTTTCCCGCTGATCACGAATATACCAATTATTTTACTCCCAGCTCAATATTTCCACATTTAAAACCCAAAAATACCATTTTTCGTGAATAAAATCGAGATTTTCAATGCCTCACTGCACTTTGTCGCCAAAAAGGCCGGTGGATTCGTGTTCAGCGGAAAAAAATACGTCAAAATACATGGCGGTTCAATTTTAAAAAAAGAAAAAATTTTTTCCTCAAAAAATTGCAAGGCTACCCCTTTCGAGTCCATTTTTCGCGTTTTTCAACGTCCTCAAACGGCACGATAAAACTCGTTTAAAACTCCGGACGGTACCTTATTTTGTGTATTTTTTCACGCAGAAGACGATGCGCTCCCTGGATTTTGCGTAGCTCCACTGGGAGCCGAGATATCGACCTTTGAAAATCGCGAAAATCGACGTTTTTCAAAAGTGGCTCAAAAATTGAAAAATCGTTATTTACGCGATTTTTTTTGTTTCAAGGCTATAGTCGACGTATTTTTTCCCGCTCATCACGAATATACCAATTATTTTACTCCCAGCTCAATATTTCCACATTTAAAACCCAAAAATACCATTTTTCGTGAATAAAATCGAGATTTTCAATGCCTCACTGCACTTTGTCGCCAAAAAGGCCAGTGGATTCGTGTTCAGCAGAAAAAAATACGTCAAAATACATAGCTGTTTAATTTTAAAAAAAGAAAAAATTTTTTCCTCAAAAAATTGCAAGGCTACCTTTTTCGAGTCCATTTTTCGCCTTTTTCAACGTCCTCAAACGGCACGATAAAACTCTTTTAAAACTCCGGACGGTACCTCATTTTGTGTATTTTTTCACGCAGAAGACGATGCCCTCCCTGGATTTTGCGTAGCTCCACTGGGAGCCGAGATATCGACCTTTGAAAATCGCGAAAATCGACGTTTTTCAAAAGTGGCTCAAAAATTGAAAAATCGTTATTTACGCGATTTTTTTTGTTTCAAGGCTATAGTCGACGTATTTTTTCCCGCTCATCACGAATATACCAATTATTTTACTCCCAGCTCAATATTTCCACATTTAAAACCCAAAAATACCATTTTTCGTGAATAAAATCGAGATTTTCAATGCCTCACTGCACTTTGTCGCCAAAAAGGCCAGTGGATTCGTGTTCAGCAGAAAAAAATACGTCAAAATACATAGCTGTTTAATTTTAAAAAAAGAAAAAATTTTTTCCTCAAAAAATTGCAAGGCTACCTTTTTCGAGTCCATTTTTCGCCTTTTTCAACGTCCTCAAACGGCACGATAAAACTCTTTTAAAACTCCGGACGGTACCTCATTTTGTGTATTTTTTCACGCAGAAGACGATGCCCTCCCTGGATTTTGCGTAGCTCCACTGGGAGCCGAGATATCGACCTTTCAAAATCGCGAAAATCGACGTTTTTCAAAAGTTGCTCAAAAATTGAAAAATCATTATTTACGCGATTTTTTTTGTTTCAAGGCTATAGTCGACGTATTTTTTCCCGCTGATCACGAATATACCAATTATTTTACTCCCAGCTCAATATTTCCACATTTAATACCCAAAAATACCATTTTTCGTGAATAAAATCGAGATTTTCAATGGCTCACTGCACTTTGTCGCCAAAAAGGCCGGTGGATTCGTGTTCAGCGGAAAAAAATACGTCAAAATACATGGCGGTTCAATTTTAAAAAAGAAAAAATTTTTTCCTCAAAAAATTGCAAGGCTACCCCTTTCGAGTCCATTTTTCGCGTTTTTCAACGTCCTCAAACGGCACGATAAAACTCGTTTAAAACTCCGGACGGTACCTTATTTTGTGTATTTTTTCACGCAGAAGACGATGCGCTCCCTGGATTTTGCGTAGCTCCACTGGGAGCCGAGATATCGACCTTTGAAAATCGCGAAAATCGACGTTTTTCAAAAGTGGCTCAAAAATTGAAAAATCGTTATTTACGCGATTTTTTTTGTTTCAAGGCTATAGTCGACGTATTTTTTCCCGCTCATCACGAATATACCAATTATTTTACTCCCAGCTCAATATTTCCACATTTAAAACCCAAAAATACCATTTTTCGTGAATAAAATCGAGATTTTCAATGCCTCACTGCACTTTGTCGCCAAAAAGGCCAGTGGATTCGTGTTCAGCGGAAAAAAATACGTCAAAATACATAGCTGTTCAATTTTAAAAAAAGAAAAAATTTTTTCCTCAAAAAATTGCAATGCTACCCCTTTCGAGTCCATTTTTCGCGTTTTTCAACGTCCTCAAACGGCACGATAAAACTCGTTTAAAACTCCGGACGGTACCTTATTTTGTGTATTTTTTCACGCAGAAGACGATGCGCTCCCTGGATTTTGCGTAGCTCCACTGGGAGCCGAGATATCGACCTTTGAAAATCGCGAAAATCGACGTTTTTCAAAAGTGGCTCAAAAATTGAAAAATCGTTATTTACGCGATTTTTTTTGTTTCAAGGCTATAGTCGACGTATTTTTTCCCGCTCATCACGAATATACCAATTATTTTACTCCCAGCTCAATATTTCCACATTTAATACCCAAAAATACCATTTTTCGTGAATAAAATCGCGATTTTCAATGGCTCACTGCACTTTGTCGCCAAAAAGGCCGGTGGATTCGTGTTCAGCGGAAAAAAATACGTCAAAATACATGGCGGTTCAATTTTAAAAAAGAAAAAATTTTTTCCTCAAAAAATTGCAAGGCTACCCCTTTCGAGTCCATTTTTCGCGTTTTTCAACGTCCTCAAACGGCACGATAAAACTCTTTTAAAACTCCGGACGGTACCTTATTTTGTGTATTTTTTCACGCAGAAGACGATGCGCTCCCTGGATTTTGCGTAGCTCCACTGGGAGCCGAGATATCGACCTTTCAAAATCGCGAAAATCGACGTTTTTCAAAAGTTGCTCGAAAATTGAAAAATCGTTATTTACGCGATTTTTTTTTGTTTCAAGGCTATAGTCGACGTATTTTTTCCCGCTGATCACGAATATACCAATTATTTTACTCCCAGCCCAATATTTCCACATTTAAAACCCAAAAACACCATATTTCGTGAATAAAATCGAGTTTTTCAATGCCTCACTGCACGTTGTCGCCAAAAAGGCCAGTGGATTCGTGTTCAGCGGAAAAAAATACGTCAAAATACATGGCTGTTCAATTTTAAAAAAGAAAAAATTTTTTCCTCAAAAAATTGCAAAGCTACCCCTTTCAAGTCCATTTTTCGCGTTTTTCAACGTCCTCAAACGGCACGATAAAACTCTTTTAAAACTCCGGACGGTACCTTATTTTGTGTATATTTTCACGCAGAAGACGATGCGCTCCCTGGATTTTGCGTAGCTCCACTGGGAGCCGAGATATCGACCTTTCAAAATCGCGAAAATCGACGTTTCTCAAAAGTAGCTCGAAAATTGAAAAATCGTTATTTACGCGAGTTTTTTTGTTTCAAGGCTATAGTCGACGTATTTTTTCCCGCTGATCACGAATATACCAATTATTTTACTCCCAGCCCAATATTTCCACATTTAAAACCCAAAAATACCATATTTCGTGAATAAAATCGAGTTTTTCAATGCCTCACTGCACGTTGTCGCCAAAAAGGCCAGTGGATTCGTGTTCAGCGGAAAAAAATACGTCAAAATACATGGCTGTTCAATTTTAAAAAAGAAAAAATTTTTTCCTCAAAAAATTGCAAGGCTACCCCTTTCGAGTCCATTTTTCGCGTTTTTCAACGTCCTCAAACGGCACGATAAAACTCTTTTAAAACTCCGGACGGTACCTTATTTTGTGTATTTTTTCACGCAGAAGACGATGCGCTCCCTGGATTTTGCGTAGCTCCACTGGGAGCCGAGATATCGACCTTTCAAAATCGCGAAAATCGACGTTTCTCAAAAGTAGCTCGAAAATTGAAAAATCGTTATTTACGCGATTTTTTTTGTTTCAAGGCTATAGTCGACGTATTTTTTCCCGCTGATCACGAATATACCAATTATTTTACTCCCAGCTCAATATTTCCACATTTAAAACCCAAAAATACCATTTTTCGTGAATAAAATCGAGATTTTCAATGCCTCACTACACTTTGTCGCCAAAAAGGCCGGTGGATTCGTGTTCAGCGGAAAAAAATACGTCAAGATACATGGCGGTTCAATTTTAAAAAATTGCAAGGCTACCCCTTTCGAGTCCATTTTTCGCGTTTTTCAACGTCCTCAAACGGCACGATAAAACTCTTTTAAAACTCCGGACGGTATCTTATTTTGTATATTTTTTCACGCAGAAGACGATGCGCTCCCTGGATTTTGCGTAGCTCCACTGGGAGCCGAGATATCGACCTTTCAAAATCGCGAAAATCGACGTTTCTCAAAAGTAGCTCGAAAATTGAAAAATCGTTATTTACGCGATTTTTTTTGTTTCAAGGCTATAGTCGACGTATTTTTTCCCGCTGATCACGAATATACCAATTATTTTACTCCCAGCTCAATATTTCCACATTTAAAACCCAAAAATACCATTTTTCGTGAATACAATCGAGATTTTCAATGCCTCACTACACTTTGTCGCCAAAAAGGCCGGTGGATTCGTGTTCAGCGGAAAAAAATACGTCAAAATACATGGCGGTTCAATTTTAAAAAAGTAAAAATTTTTTCCTCAAAAAATTGCAAGGCTACCCCTTTCGAGTCCATTTTTCGCGTTTTTCAACGTCCTCAAACGGCACGATAAAACTCTTTTAAAACTCCGGACGGTACCTTATTTTGTGTATTTTTTCACGCAGAAGACGATGCGCTCCCTGGATTTTGCGTAGCTCCACTGGGAGCCGAGATATCGACCTTTCAAAATCGCGAAAATCGACGTTTTTCAAAAGTTGCTCGAAAATTGAAAAATCGTTATTTACGCGATTTTTTTTTGTTTCAAGGCTATAGTCGACGTATTTTTTCCCGCTGATCACGAATATACCAATTATTTTACTCCCAGCCCAATATTTCCACATTTAAAACCCAAAAACACCATATTTCGTGAATAAAATCGAGTTTTTCAATGCCTCACTTCACGTTGTCGCCAAAAAGGCCAGTGGATTCGTGTTCAGCGGAAAAAAATACGTCAAAATACATGGCTGTTCAATTTTAAAAAAGAAAAAATTTTTTCCTCAAAAAATTGCAAGGCTACCCCTTTCAAGTCCATTTTTCGCGTTTTTCAACGTCCTCAAACGGGACGATAAAACTCTTTTAAAACTCCGGACGGAACCTTATTTTGTGTATTTTTTCACGCAGAAGACGATGCGCTCCCTGGATTTTGCGTAGCTCCCCTGGGAGCCGAGATATCGACCTTTGAAAATCGCGAAAATCGACGTTTTTCAAAAGTGGCTCAAAAATTGAAAAATCGTTATTTACGCGATTTTTTTTGTTTCAAGGCTATAGTCGACGTATTTTTTCCCGCTGATCACGAATATACCAATTATTTTACTCCCAGCTCAATGTTTCCACATTTAAAACCCAAAAATACCATTTTTCGTGAATATAATCGAGATTTTCAATGACTCAGTGCACGTTATTCTCAAAAACGTCAGCGGATTCATGTTCAGCGGGAAAAAATACGTCGAAATACGTGGCAGTTCAAAAAAAAAAAAAAAAAAAAAAAAAAAAATGTCAAGAAATTCCAATGGGTACCCTCACCATTTTTCGACGAAAATGGGTTTTTTCCAAAAAAATTTTTAGATTTTTTTCGTGAATGAAATCGGTTGGGAAACATGCTACTTGAAAACAATGGAGGAGGTTTTATTTCGATATCTCAAAATTTTTTGAAAGAAAGTGCCGTTTCGCAAAATTTAACATAGGATTCGGTTTGCTGAAAATGGTGAATTTTTAAAATTTCGAAAAAAATACAAATTGCACGTATTCCGAGCGTAAATGGTTCACCTGAAGCCAATAGCGATGGAAAAAATTGGATTTCTCGAAAAAAAAATTTGGTCATTTCGAAAGTGCAAAGGGGCAGCTACTCTACGCAGCAACGAATCAACATTCGGAGTCCGGAATATAAAAGTTATCAGCCATCCAATCGGATCGGCCGTTAACACATACTATGGGTACTACCCATCCGGATTCCCAACCTCGCCGAGACAACTGTGATGTAGGATTTTTCGCCGTCCTATTTGTTCAATGCCTAGCATTATAGAACGCAGGCAAAATTAATTCTGTATATACCTCTAGGATAAGTCTATACGTAGTAAAGAAATAAACTTTCCGTCGAGAGGATTAACGAATCCTCGAGAAACCTTGGTGTCTTAGACCTTTGCGAGCGGAGCGATAAAACATCTGCGATGCAGCTGAGCTCTTTCCAATAAACACAAAGAATCCCTTACAATCGACAAAAATCACGAAAAGGTAATTCGCGAGTCAGAGGGTCCTTTATGACCCTGCATATTGCCAGTACGGTGCGTCAGCGCGCAAGGGTCAGCGTTAAGCGCTAAGCCTTTTTACCTGCCTAAAACACAGCATTTCGGCAAGCGCCTCGCCCCCACGCAAACTGCAACTTCATTCGTCAACTCGCTTACGCTCCCTTCTTGTTTTTGCTCTATCAACCAATTGCTCGATTCTTGAGATATCGCTCCGAATGTCTAAGACACTCCCACCTTTTTTACCTCTTGCGAAAACATAATTTCTCAAGCAGTCTTAACTTAACCAACGGAGCAGACACAACTAGCTGCTCCAACAAATTCTTTAACTTCTTCGAAACTATTTTCAACTCGTGAACTTCGACACGGACAAGAATTCGTCTTGATCCCTGATTCGGACAAACACGTCACAACGATCCATAGTTATTTATTATATTATACAAACCTTGTAACCACCAACATTTTTATACCGTTTTCTTTGTTATTAAATTATATTGTGAGTTTGAGAAAAGTGTAAATTCCATTCCGAGCTCATTTTTTCACACCGTTCCTTTCTGTCAACTTCGGCGTTAGGAGCAGTTTCGGGAGACATCATCGACGTACCGATAGGTATAACTGAGACTTACAACCTCAGCAAGAGCCGCGCAAAATTACCGCGAGCTACCGCGTCGGTCACCCCGAACATTTTTATGGTCCTTCGAGCCGGATCGCCTGTGAATAGACAGCAATCGAAGTGTTAGTTAAAACAATTGATAAAAAGTGAAACGAAACCGTATCGCGAGTGCGTGCCCCGAAGATCTGTGATCCAGGAAACCCAACTACGCCAGGAATCGTTACAGTCGGTGAACGGAGCGGAGCTGAGACGCTGAAAGGCCTCACCTACCGCTGGAACATCACCAGACACCAAGCAAACAAAAATACATCGAGAGTGCGTGCTGTGAGAAGAATCGACCCACAACACCCAACTACTCGAGGAGTCATCGAGGAACAAGGAGCTGAGATAGCGACGTCGCATCCACCTACCTACATCGAAATTCACCGGACGGTAAAGGTAAGCTCATTACACATAGAATCGCCAATCATTAGTTTCTCCTTCCTCTTTCCTTTGCATCTCGATCGCGAGTAAAATGCCGGGAAATATTGAGCTGACCGAGGAACAAAAGGCGCATAGAGCAACCCTTATACAAGCGCGGGGTCAGATCAAGGCAAGAATCACGAAATTTCGAAATTATCTTGAAAGGGCCGGGCCTCACGCGAGTAACGAGTACGTAGATAAAAATCTCCAAAAAATCGATGAAGCAATCGCGGACCTCCCACGCATCCAAGAGGAGCTGAAGGTCCTCGAGCCTCTATTCGATCACGATTCAGCTGAAGAATTGATATTAGATGAATACGAAGAGATGCTCGTGCTCGTCCGAAAATTCAGAGAGCCCAACCGTGGAGCAATTATAGATAGGCGCGTCTCAAACACCGATCAGCGACCACCGTCCACCGCATCAAATTCAACAGCGGATTACTTCGTGTCCTTACCGAAGGTCGAAGCCAAAAAATTTGACGGAAAATTGGAAGAGTGGCGAACGTATCGGGATTGGTTTGTTCAGACGATCCACAATCGAAACGGGTTATCGGACGCGCAACGTCTCGATTATTTAAAACGAACGCTCACGGGCGAAGCCGCGAATTCGATTGGCGCCTTTCAAGCGACGGACGAAAATTACGCGGTAGCCTGGAGTTTGCTCGAATCCACGTATGACATAGAGTACATTTTGATCCTCCGTCATTATGATTTATTGATGGAAATTCCCGCGATGAAGAAAAATTCCGTCGAGGAGATCAGAAGACTGCTGAATGCCATTCAAACGCACACACTGGCCATGAAAGCACTCGGAGAAAAGATCGAAAATTGGAACACTCCGATCGTGCACACTATTTTGAAAAGATTGGACAAGGACACCGCGAGAGAATGGAACAGGAAAATTCAAGGCAATAAAATGCCTAAGTACGAACACATTTTGAGCTTCCTGCGAGAAGAAGCAACGCGACTCACACCCATGGCTCCGTCAGGGTGGAACCAACCTTCGTCTTCGACTCCGAAATGGCAAGGAAAAGCCAAAAAGGGGAGTGAAAACCAGAACCATCAAAGAGTTCAAGCACTCCTAACCTCCACGGATGGAAAATCCTGCCCTCTGTGCAAGGAAGAACACGGAATCGAAAGATGCAAGAAATTCCTGTCGCTGGCCACGCCTCAGCGGATCCAAGAAGCGCGGAAGGCATCATTGTGCTTGAATTGCCTAAAGAGCAATCACAAGACTCGACAATGTCGAGCGCCGACGTGTTCTACGTGCCAGAAGCGCCACAACACACTCCTGCACTTAACGGAAGAAGAATTGAACCCAAGGGCGTCGTCGGCATGACTAGAGCCGATCACAGCCTCGGACGCGCAAGCGGTTACAGCACTCGTAGCAACTCTTCCTACGAGAGACGTAATTGTCACCGCAGCAGTTCACATACAAAATACCGCGAACCAAATTGTTCAATGCCGCGCAGTGCTAGACACGGGATCCAGCTCTAATTTTATGACGGAATCTCTTGCAAGAAGGCTAAAACTTCCATTAGAAAAATTCAATATTCCTATCGAAGCCATCAACAACGCTCAGTCGAATTCTAATTATTTGGTCAAGGCAACGATAAATTCAAGAATCAACGGATACTCCAGAACGCTCAGCTTTCTGACGGTCACAAGTTTAGGCGGTGCACTCCCCAACGAACCGATAGATAGAGGTCGTCTCGACATTCCGAAACACGCAGCATTAGCCGACCCGAAGTTCGATCAACCAGCGCCGATAGATTTATTACTAAGCGCAGGCACAACGCTCTCGTTGCTCTGCCAGGGACAGATTAGACTCAACGGCCCGGATGAGCCTGACATCATCATGCAGGAAACAAAACTTGGATGGATCATCGGAGGAAATGCTCTAGCAAAGAGACCGTCGTCGAAGAAAGAATCGCTTCGAAACTATTACGCTAGCGCCGAACGAGAATTGCGAAACTTCTGGGAGATGGACGACGTGAATACTAACAAACACCTGTCAAAAGAAGAACAAGCTTGCGAAAGACACTTCGAAGAGCATGTTTCACGAACATGGTCGGGTCAATATGTCGTTGCCCTCCCATTCAACAACCGTCGACCAGACTTAAAAAACGCCCACGACTTGGCTGAAAAACGCTTCAAATCACTTCTCCGAAAATTCAAACGTAATCCGGAGTTTGAAAAACAATACTCTGCCGTTATGCAAGAGTATATTGATCTTGGCCACATGTCTCAAGTACTGGAAGAGTCCGTAGAAGAAGACGGATTCTACCTGCCGCATCACGCGGTCATAAAAGAGACCAGCCTGACCACGAGGCTACGGGTAGTCTTCGACGGCTCGGCGAAAACCGAGTACGATCCAACATCGCTCAATGATACTCTAATGACCGGACCGACTATACAAGACGACATATTTTCGCTGCTAACACGCTTTCTCACCCATCAGTATGTTCTGACCGGAGATATAGAGAAAATGTATCGGCAATTCTTGGTCCGAGAGGAGGACAGAAAATATCAGCGAATATGGTGGAGGGACGCAGATGGCAGCCAAAGGACGTATCAACTGAATACAATCACATTCGGTTTGTCATGCGCTCCATATCTCGCCATTCGCTGCATCCATCAATTGGCGGACGACGAAGGATCTCACTTCCCCTTAGCTTCGGAAGTCATCAAAAGGGACCTATACGTCGATGATCTCCTTACCGGAACGGATTCGTACGAAGAAGCAGAAGCCCTTCGCGACGAAATCTCCAATTTATTAAAGAGAGGAGGTCTCAACCTGCGTCAATGGGCATCAAATGAGCCTCGCCTCCTAGAAGGACTACCCGAAGGAAGCGTCAATTTACAATTGAACACTCCGAACGACTCTAAAATAAAAACGTTAGGCCTACACTGGGATTCAGTGAAGGATACGATAGTGTACACCGTAAAGCCGATCAGCCAACTGCCGAAGATCACCAAGCGAATCATGCTGTCGGAAGTCGCAAAAATATTCGACCCACTCGGATTCCTCGGTCCAGTAGTCGTGAAGGGCAGAATGATCCTCCACAAACTTTGGCTGGAAAAAATAGGATGGGATGACGCAATCCCCTTGAACGTTCTCACCGAATGGAGAACGTATGCGGCTCAATTGACCGAGCTGAACAACGTGTCATTCGACCGACGAGTGATAATACGAAGGTCCACAGAGATTCAACTACACGGATTCTGCGATGCCAGCGAAAAGGGATATGGAGCCTGCATTTACTTGCGGTCCAGCGACACAGACGGCAATACGCAAACACGACTGTTGTGCGCGAAATATCGTGTCGCACCGATTAAATCTGTGACGCTTCCTCGCCTGGAGCTATGCTCTGCGCTACTATTGTCCGATTTGTACGTGGCAACCAAAAAGGCTATTAATCATACCATCGATCAAACAATCTTCTGGTCAGACTCGATGGTAGCTCTCCACTGGATAAAGACTCCTCCACATAAACTGTTGGTCTTCGTCGCAAACCGGGTAGCTAGTATTCAAGAAAAAACCGAAGGCTCGGAATGGCGACACGTCCGCTCCGGAGATAATCCCGCAGATCACATATCGCGAGGATTACTCCCGAGCGAATTCTTACAAAAATCCAACTGGAAGACGGGTCCATCATGGTTATCACTCGACGAAACATTGTGGCCAGCAAGCAACCTGACAATCCCAGCGGTAGTTCCGGAATTGCGCAAGACGCAATGCTTACTCCTCGCCGCAGCAGAAGCCGAAGACCCTGATCCATCGTTCTTTCAAAAATATTCGTCGATCGGGAAATTAAGAAGAATCGTCGCTTACGGACTGCGGTTCAAATTAAATAACCGATTTAGCGGACCACTCTCGGCGCATGAATTGGACCTCGCCAACGATACGATCATTAAGGTCGTGCAAAGGTCTGCATTCTCCGAAGAAATAAAGGAAGTGCAAGGGGGCCTGGGGTTACCCAAAAATCATAAATTCAAGGCTCTCGATCCTTTCATCGACGAAAACGGATTACTGCGCGTCGGCGGACGACTCAGAAACGCGCATCTGCCGTATACGCAGAAACACCCGTTATTACTCCCGAAAGGACACCACATTTCAACGCTACTCATCCGCAACGAGCATCTCACCAACTATCACGCTGGAGCACAGACTACACTGTATGCTCTCAGAAGGAAGTATTGGTTGATTGATGGCAGACAGCAAGTGAGAAAAATCGTCAGAAGCTGCACCACTTGCATCAGAGCGAACCCACCAGTTAGCGAATACGTCATGGGAAACTTGCCGAAAAATCGAGTCACTGAATCTCGACCGTTCTACAACGTTGGCATCGACTATTGCGGTCCATTCTTCGTGAAAGAAAAGAAACACCGCAATAGAAACCGCGTAAAGGTATGGGTATCGGTCTTCGTCTGTTTAGCCGTCAAGGCGGTACATTTAGAAATCGTCACGGACCTAACCACAGAAGGTTTTATGGCGGCCCTAAGACGGTTCATCGGAAGGCGAGGAAAACCGAGAAACATTTATTCGGACAACGGCAGCAATTTCATCGGCGCCAATAACGAGATAAGGGAGCTATATTCGTTTCTCCAGTCAAGGGAACACAACGAAGGGATTCAACGACATCTCGCCACGCAAGGAATCACGTGGCATTTCATACCACCGCTCTCACCTCACTTCGGGGGATTATGGGAGGCCGGAGTAAAATCGTTTAAACATCACCTTAAAAGAATCTGTGATGACTTAGTCACGTTCGAAGAATTCAATACACTCGCAATCGAGATCGAGGCAATTTTAAACTCCCGTCCTCTCACTCCCATATCCACTGATCCCAACGATCTAATTGTTCTGACCCCTGGTCATTTTCTTGTTGGCGATTCTTTAATGAGTTTACCAGATACCAACTTCGAGTCAACGCCATCCAACCGACTATCCAATTGGGAGCTGATTCAGAAAAAACAGCAAGAATTCTGGAGAAGATGGCACAAGGAGTACCTCAACGAACAAAGCCTCAGGAATAAATGGACCAGTGGACGTCACGACATCAAGGAGGGCACGGTTGTGATCCTCCGAGAAGACAACCTACCGCCCAGGCAATGGGCTCTGGGTCGCGTGATCAAGGTATATCCAGGAAGTGATGGTGTAATTCGAGCAGTCAAGGTGAAAACTGCAACGGGTGAAGTCGATAGAAACATCCGTAAGCTCGTACCGTTACTGAGTGAAAGTGACAAAACAGTGAAGGACAATACAGAACATTAAGCAGAAAAGCATCTTTGTAATAATTAATTTTATATTATGATTATCTTTGATCAATTGATTACAATCTCTCAAAGGGGGGAGGATGTTCAATGCCTAGCATTATAGAACGCAGGCAAAATTAATTCTGTATATACCTCTAGGATAAGTCTATACGTAGTAAAGAAATAAACTTTCCGTCGAGAGGATTAACGAATCCTCGAGAAACCTTGGTGTCTTAGACCTTTGCGAGCGGAGCGATAAAACATCTGCGATGCAGCTGAGCTCTTTCCAATAAACACAAAGAATCCCTTACAATCGACAAAAATCACGAAAAGGTAATTCGCGAGTCAGAGGGTCCTTTATGACCCTGCATATTGCCAGTACGGTGCGTCAGCGCGCAAGGGTCAGCGTTAAGCGCTAAGCCTTTTTACCTGCCTAAAACACAGCATTTCGGCAAGCGCCTCGCCCCCACGCAAACTGCAACTTCATTCGTCAACTCGCTTACGCTCCCTTCTTGTTTTTGCTCTATCAACCAATTGCTCGATTCTTGAGATATCGCTCCGAATGTCTAAGACACTCCCACCTTTTTTACCTCTTGCGAAAACATAATTTCTCAAGCAGTCTTAACTTAACCAACGGAGCAGACACAACTAGCTGCTCCAACAAATTCTTTAACTTCTTCGAAACTATTTTCAACTCGTGAACTTCGACACGGACAAGAATTCGTCTTGATCCCTGATTCGGACAAACACGTCACAACGATCCATAGTTATTTATTATATTATACAAACCTTGTAACCACCAACATTTTTATACCGTTTTCTTTGTTATTAAATTATATTGTGAGTTTGAGAAAAGTGTAAATTCCATTCCGAGCTCATTTTTTCACACCGTTCCTTTCTGTCAACTTCGGCGTTAGGAGCAGTTTCGGGAGACATCATCGACGTACCGATAGGTATAACTGAGACTTACAACCTCAGCAAGAGCCGCGCAAAATTACCGCGAGCTACCGCGTCGGTCACCCCGAACACTATTATTTCCTCGCTCGAGATGGCGCGAGGATCCGTTTCACCCGTGGAACACCAAAGTGTTCGACTCGCGGTGCGCGGGAATTATGAGAAGGAGTTATTAAGGTGGTTGCGGAGATAACCGAGAAACAAAACGTTATAGCTGAAGTTTCAACTGAATGTATATGCATTGTTACAGACTTTTACTCGAAAGCTTGATGCTCACAGTTCGAAGTTCTAACGTATTCTGTCCTTTTTATTTGTACAAAGTTTCTGGCTCGATGATTCTTGACGATGGGGCTTCTTCGATACCCAGGAGTAGGGGGTGGTTTGCTTTCTCCAGTGGGTGAGTTATCCAATCGTGAGTCAGGTCCCGCCCTCGTCGTGCAGTCCAGCGGGGGTAGTTCGCGGCGGCCACGCGGGTTTCCGGGGTAGTCCAGGGTTGTCCAAGGCGGGTGAACGCGGCCACACTGTTTTACAAGCTACAGCCCCTTTGTTACCCGTTTGAAATGGCGCAGATCCCGTTCTACAGTTGTTTACCAGCCTATCTGCCTTTTCCCTCGGAATGAGGCGTCCACATGTGGCATCCACTCCTTAGCGAAAGTTCCTCGCTGAAGGGTTTTATGGCCCTCCACTTGAAAGGGTCCGAGCAGGCCTCCGCGCTCCGAAGGAATTTTCCATGATGTGTTTTCTCGTCGTTAGCCCTCGATGAATGTCGATGGTTATATATAGTTATTCTATTTCTCGAGTGACCATTCCTATACCTAATGTATATACGCTATTTAGTTAACTTATATTTGAATTCGCGCGTCCCGCGTAGAGCGACTTTCGATAGTTGTCGATATCACTGCAATCCTACGTTACACACCCGAGTCGAGGCGCCACAGTACAGCGTGTGTTACGGGCCGAGCCGATTGGATGGCTGGTAACTTATATACTTCGGACTCCCAATGTTGAGTCGTTGCTGCCTAGCGAATTAAAATCCGACTCGTAAAGCGGAAGATTTATTAAAGGTTTAAGCATATGTTAGATTAATAAAGACACGTTATTACGATTTGAAACGTAGCAACCTAATTATTTATTCGTCGAATGAATAAATCACAATATCGCGACTATCAATTCACAAAATAATCCACGATGGATATACACGATGGAGAAATAATACACGATGGATAAAGTAGATTCGATGAACGCGGACAAGTCGATAAGCAGGCGGCAGAGACGGATGCCGGTACGGTTGATTATGCTTGCATATAGGAATATAATAACTATCGGTTCTATTTCAGTTCTTCGTTCCCGTCTTCGAAAGCAGTAAACAGTCATTGGAAACTCAGAAATATACTAACTTCGAGTCTCCAGCAACTCGAGATCTTTATTACAAACGCCTGGCAAGACATATGAACTTTTGTTTAAGAATGTTAGAGCGAGGGTCTGTTCCCTTTCAAAAAGGCTTGTAAGCGTTCTCTTCGGACGACCAGACGAGAGTCATAAAAAGATTGGCAAAGGACTTTCTCCGAGTTCAAGTACCGTCCCGAGCGACAAGCCGAGCGTCCCGTTTTTACAAAGGCTATTTGGAATTTTACATAGGAAAAGAAGGCCACATGTTGCAGTCGAACCATTGACGCCAAGAGAAAAGCGAGTAACTGAGATAGAGACAGTGCGATAGAAAGTAAGAAAGAGATGGTGGAGAACACGAAGGAAAAAGTAAACGGTCGCGCGGGCGGTGCCCTGCTCGACCAATCAACGTTTAAAAAAAAAGACAAAGTTTCCATCCTTAGAAAACATGTACCCCTTTTCGGAGACGCTTCGAGTCTCATGATTATTTTGAAAGTCAGTCGTCGTTCAGACAGCAAAGAGCAAGGAGCTTCGAGTCGCGAACTCGATCCTTATCGACGTATTAACTTTATCGCGTAAATACTGTTAATCGATCATAACCACACGTTGTAATACGAGTGATGTTTATTTTGAATATATATATATAAATACATACGATTGAATATTCTTTCTAATGTCTGTGTACTGAATTTATTCGACGACTCGATTCAAACTTAAATCCTTCCCGGGACTCACGGAGCGAATTTCTATTCGCCACGGCAACGCGAATCAGATCTAAATAATACAGTGGCTCGAGAGGAGCCAATGAACAGCAAAACTCCCCAGCAACACAGGCCGGGACGTAACACTGCAGGTGCGAAGCGCGGACCAATGGGCTGCGCGCGCAGTGACGCTGCAGCTGTGGCGGTTTTCTTATCATAATCTAGTTCTAGTTCTTTGTCTAAAGCCAAACGTTCAACACGACTGTGTTTTCAGAAGTTTTTAATAAACGTTAAGTATTTATTTAATAAATACAGTGTCTTCACCCTTCCTCGATCCTGGTTCCGTATTGAACACGAGACAAGCCTCCACAGTACTGTGGCATTTGGAGCTCGCGAGACTTTCCGCGTGCTTGTCCAGGCCGTGAGCCAATGAGAAGCGAGAGTCTTTTCCCTACAGGCTTGGCGTAGGGTTTGACCTAGCCTTTATTCACTTCCTTTGTGTCCTTCGAAAAGATAACAATGGCCTTTGTGCTTTTTTCTATATGCAATAGAAGTTCTTTAAATATTCTTATAAATAAAGTTACTAGTTTTTAAATACTGTGCGATTATTCCCCCCCCCCCTTCCGAGGACAATTGCTACAGTACGGTACGATGCAGAGCCACCTGTTCGTCAATCGTGACACTACGTTAACGCCCTTTCGCAAACTATAATATTCGATTTTCTTAATTCCTTGTAAGTTTTCAATCAAAATTGAACTGCACTCCGGAGCGTTTATGTCAATATAATAATCCTGTATGATTTGAAGCATATGTGTAGTATATTAACAATGCTAGGTCCGAACAGAAACATTTTCTAGGCCAGTCGGTAAAACAGGTAAAGCAGGTTAAAAAAAATTGAAATTTTCATAGCGCTTCCTCATAAAGTTGAAAATTGAAATTTTCACAGCGCTTCCTCATAAAGTTGAAAATTGAAATTTTCATATAACTTCCTTATAAAAGTTGGAAATTGAAATTGTCATTTCGCTTTATCATGATGTTTCTTAACTTGCGAAGCTTCTTCTATGAGAAAGCATTTTCTGTATTTTTGGCTTCCTTGCCAAAAATGTAAAATTCTTGATTTTTTGTCTTTATTTTAAACCAAAACTCATGCGAAATATTGCGCAGATCCGGAACAAAGACGGTCGAAACGGTCGTTAATCTTCCTTCGAGCCAACGTATCGTCTAATCGCGTGTGACAAATCCACGAAGAAAACAGTTCACTTTTACAGACATCGCTTTGACACCTATTTGTACTACGTGAAAAATGACGCGTCGCATTCTCAGCCAGCCCTCGAGCTCCCGACGCATTCGTGACTTCCGTAATTGGAGTTTTCCGGCTAAAGACAGAGGGCGTCTTCGGTCTCCATTGTTACGCCAGGGCAAAAGAAAAACTGTACTGGGATTCCGAATTGAACTAAATATATTTGAAACAAGGCTGTAGAATCGCCGACGATCGGTTTAACGAGACTCCTCGACGTGGCGCCGGATCTCCCTTGGTAAGTTTGCAAGTAATTTTCCGATCCGTTCAGAGCTCAAATTTTGACCGTTTGCGATCACGTCAACAACAATATCCGGCTCGAGTGATCGTTGATCGTTATGGTTTCGTTAATAATGGCGCCACAGCCTGCAAGTATTTTCTTTCAAATTTCATCCCAGCACCAAATCCGACGAAAATGACCGTTTTACTTGCGATCATTTTTTTTTTTTTTTTTTTTTTTTTTTTCCTTTCAGCAAAGACAATATGGTGGGAACGCAGCAGTTCAACCTTCGATGGAACAACCACACGAGCAATATTCTTCAAGTAAATAATTTTTAACAAAGAAAAAAAAGCATGTCCGTCAATCAACCGAATGTTCAAAGAATCGGAATTGTGATTTTTCAATGACTTTTCTTTCAGGTTTTTCTCGAACATCTCTCATCAGAGTCGCTAGTCGACGTTACTCTCTGGTCCGAGGGAAAATTTATCAAGGCTCACAAGATTATACTCTCTGCTTGTAGTCCTTACTTTCAGGTAAAAAAAATAATATGCATATATGAATTTATACTATATGAATATAGTATAAATTCATATACAAATGTTATATCGGATAACAATTTTGTTTGAGCTACAGAAGTTGTTCCATTGCAGGAGGTATTTGCGAAACATACCGACAAACAGCCGTTAATAATTTTGAACGGTATAAGATTTGAAGATCTGCGGTCAATGATAAAGTTTATGTACAATGGAGAGATAAGAGTGCACGAGACGGAGTTGGAGGCTCTGCTAGCTGCGGCTGAAACCCTACAGGTTTGCGAATCGAGAGGCGACCTCTGTAATATGTATTTGCAATTTTTTAAAATCAATCCAACAAACTTGAAATATCTTCATTGATACTCATTTTTTACAAACAGAAGTACTTTCGCTCTACTGCTGCACAGCGAGCGATTTGAGTGACACAGCTCGAACAACTTTGGAGAAATTTGAGTCCTATCGCGTGTGCATTTTTTTAAATTTCATTTTCGCAAATTAAAAAATAATAATAATTGCAGGTAAAAGGCTTGAGCAACGTGAGAAGCAAGTACGAGAGAGGCGAGATAACGTCTCTGACTCCGGTGGTGCAAAAGAGCGCCTCCAAGATCTCGCAACCCTTGCCATCAACGAAAGATGCTCCGTCTGTGAACTCCATCGAAGGCGCTGTCGCTCATTTGTGGCCCACCGTTGCGACGAGTCGCACTCCGGACAACGTAAGTCCGGCTCTCACCGTCGCGGCACCCCCGTCCGCGATCGGTCGCGCTAAGCTGGTCTCAGCGAACGTTACAGCTCGAGTATCGTCCAACGTTTCTAACTCATCTGGCAAAGCGATCAGCATCGCTCCTCGACCACCACCAGCCCCTGTTTCAGCACTGACGATCGCGACTATCTTGCCAACAGTTCCCTCGACAATGATTTCAGGAGCCAGCACTGCCAACCCTGTACGCGCCGTGGTGCCGATACTTCCACGACCAGCTACTTCGTTACCTTCGATGAGCTCGGCTACGACTATTAAATTTTCCCCGATTTCGGGAATGTCCACCGGAACGACGACGATGAACTCATCCGTAATTCCCATTACCTTCACCACATCGTCGATCAACACGACGAGAAACGGCTCGGTGTACAGTACAGTCAAATCGGTAGATACGATTAGCAAGGTTGCCAAGGACTCGACGAACGTCGAAAAGATTTTTTCACTTGATAAAAACGATTGCGATCCCGTTACGGAAATATCTCGTGTACCGATCGTCCCTATGCCGGCGCCGAGTACGATTGCGACGATCGATGAAGAGACAGAAAAAAAGCCTGCGGAAACCGAAGCACCGAGAGTACGAAAACGGCGAAAGATGTCTCACATAGTAGTAAGTTGTTCGCTCTTAAGGTAGTTCTGTCGCTTGGTATTCATTTCGCAAAAGTTTAACAATAGTGAGATAAAATTGCAAATACTTCGCGATGGTATACAAATCTCGAAAAAATTCATGCACATTAAAGGTACTGAAAAGATTTATTTCCCATAATAATAAGTCCAAAATGTTATTAACAAATTAAACAAAAAATTAATTGTTTAACAAATTACCCGGCAAACTATTTTTTTTTTAATACCAAAATGATTCGTTTATTATTCTGAATACGTATGAATTTTTTCAGATTTTTAAATTTGCTTTGAATTTTGTTTTTTTTCCTTATAAAAAAAAATTCAAAGCCAATTAAAAAATCTGAAAAAATTCATACGTACTTAGAAAGATGAACGAATCATTTTCAATAAGAAAAAAAAATGGGTATCCGGGAAATTTGTTAACAAATTTTTTTTTCGCCAATTTGTTAATAACATTTTGGAATTATTATTATGCAAAATGAATCTTTTGAGGACCTTTACTATGCATTAATATTTTCAAATTTTTATACCATCGAGAAGTATTTCCAATTTTATCTCATTTTTCTCGAACCTATGCGAAATGAATACCAAGCGACAGGACTACCTTAACAAGCGACGTCATGGTGTGCAGAGATCCTTGAAAACAGTTGGAATTATAATTCGAACGCAGATATAATTAGATACGATGAATATTCAAAGATTCTTACTTCCTGGAAAGTCAAGAAATTTTCGGGATGCAGATGCGGAATGTGAAAAATGCATTCGACAAACTTGCACTTGAAAAAAAAAAAGAAAAAAAAAAAAGATTTTCCCCTCGCACTAAAATTTGTTCGTGGAGTTGTAAATTATTTTTTCATTCAATTTTCAGAACGAATTGGCGAAAGAAGCAGTTTTCACGAGCAACGGCAGAGTGCTCTTGGAACCCGATAATGCCGTCTTGAAGACAAACAACAAAAATTCAATAACAGTACGCACGGATCTTTCCGACAGAGCAGAGATCGTGGAGATCGCGGCGCCGAGTCAGGTAAATCCATAAATCAATGGATTTTGTTGAGTTTCTTCCGATCGCTTTTTTTATCGGTATTTTTATACATTTTTCAGGCGAGGAAGCTCAGGGTAAGCATAAAATCGAAACATCTGCAAGAGTCGCTTCTCATAAAACGTAAAGACAAGGAGACGAAAGAACCGACAAAAATACCACGACCACTTAACGCGTTCATGATTTTCGCTAACGAATGGAGGAGAAGGCTCGCCGCCGAAAATCCAAGTAGGTTATCGAATAAATTTACCCACAACGGAATTTCGTAGTTAAACCAAAAACAAAAATTATAATAATTCGCAGCGGAAAGCAACACAACGATCTCCGTGAGGCTCGGTAAAATGTGGAAAGGTTTGAGCGTAGACACAAAAGAAGCGTTTTACCGACGTGCGCAGGTAGCTGACGAGGTCCACCAACAAAAATATCCTGGATATTATTACAGTCCAAGAGAAGCGAGGTTGAGAAAAAATTTGAAGCAGGATAAGATATTGACGAAATATTTGTCAACAGGCTCAAAGGTAATTTTTTATTGCGATTATTATTATTGGCGGGTGAACGGTTCATTAAAATAAAATTTTTAATTGTAACGCTCCACGAAAAGTCCTCTTCGGACTCACAGAATTTGGACGGGCTCACAATGATCAAAGCCTATATGAACGGCGAAAAGAGAACGCGCGACGAAGAAAGTTATACCTACGAATCAGACGAAGACTACGGTGACGAAGAACATTATGATGAAGAAGAACAAGAAGGAGAAGATGATTACGACGATGAGGAAGAAGATGAGGTCATACTCGAATATTCTGCAGGCGAGGAGGAACCCGAGGAAAAACCTGATCTGAATACGCCCGCCACAAATACAACCTCAACGAAATTGATTCAATGAAAAATTGAAAAAAAAAAATTTATCCCGCGTAATTACAATTTTGATGTAATTAGAAAATTATTTTTATATTCCGTCAATCTCGATTGTTTAATTTTTGGCCTTATTCCTTGTCGATTAAAGCCATTTATTAATTACTTTTACGCGCAGCTCGGCCCGGACGAATAGTAGCAGACGCGATTAAAGTTCGTAATTTTCATGTCATTACGAAATAATGCAAAGAGAAACTTGTTTTGTTTCTGTTCGAGGGTCGTGCAAACCATACGCTATTTTATTTTTTAAACTTCTTGTATTCTTTTATACGTTATATAGCGTTCAATAGTTGTTGATTTCCATGAAATTTAATCGGCTTGAAAAAACTTCCACATAATCTCATAGATCAGACGAAAATCGGAAATGTACTCGCTGTACAATTTTTTTTCCGTTTTAAACACAAATATCAATATTTGTAAAATTCTCTCGCGTTCCTCGTACGGCATCAGGTGCTGCAACTTTGTGTATATCGAATCAAAAATAAAATAAAATACATTTAAAATATCAATATTTATAAAATTCTCTCGCGTCCCTCGTACGGCATCACGTGATGCAACTTAGTGTATATTCAATCAAAAATAAAATATAATATGCGTATACAAATTTCAATCGTCATAAACCATTTTTTTATTGACGCACTTCGCACATTATTATCAATCGAATAACAAAGAAAATTTATTCGTCGCAATTTTCACAATGACACATTGTTCGTCGATATTTATACATCCTTGACAGAATTTTATTTTCGCCTAGGAGATTGAATCAAAATATCTATTTACTATTATTATAGAAATTTTAAGTAGCGATACCTAAGGGGGGAGGGGCGGGGATGATTGACGTCTAGTAAAATCTAACTTCGACTATGAAATATATTCTAGCCACAGCCTTGCCAGCGCTTAATACTTTCAAGTACAATACAACGATAAAATGTACCAATTGCCAGTCGGCTGTTACATTATTTTATTTTATTTTTTTCTTTTACTAAACTTCGATCGCAATAAACGTAATTTTTAATTTATTTTAATAACATCGGAAACTATTGCAGTCACATTTCTTTTATTTTATTTTTTTTGCTGACAATACGGACTGAACAAGATTGGTACAATTCAACCAATACGAAAGAGAACAATTGAACGATACAAACTTTACAAGACTCGTAGGAATATTCTACCATTTATTATGATCTTGCAAAAAAACACATGAGCAAAATAAATTCGATGAACAATTCGCAATCATTCGGTAGTTATTGCAGTGAAAAACCTATTTGTCCCTTATATAGTAATAGTCGTAATAATGAAAATTAGCGTTTTCGTTCCAATTGTATTATCTAAAAGAAATAAACAAACTGACTAATCGAATTCATTTCGACCGTGCCTAATATGTGATTAGAGGCCATGTGAAAGCTCCCCACCGATCCGACAGTGTCTGTTTCGCATTGCCTTAACTTTTTTGTACAAACTTGTAAGTTTCCGTTCTGGTCAATCGATAATGAAAAAAAAAAAAAAAATCAATGCGCTTCAGATTGCGCTTTAGATATTGCTGCTACTGACCCCTGTATCACCAAGGAAAAATCAAAAATTGAAAGACTCCGCATTACTGGATTCATTTCACTGTATATATACTGCATATATACATGTACACTAAAGCTTTGGTAGAGTTACAATGCTTAAAGTACGAAAAGCCTTGAATGGTACAAAAGTGTGTCGGAGATTCGTTAGTCAAACGCGTTGCGATCGTCAATGAGCAGCAAGAGATAATTTTTTCCATCTCTAAGATACAATAAAAATGTGTCGCGGTAGAAAAAAAATTATGCTTCTGGAAAATCCATACGGAAGAACGAAGGTCGATCGGTAAATTGGAAAAGCAATATATACACATAAGTAAAAAGTAAAACTGAGATTCGAGGTTTATACAATTTTCGGAAAATTTGTCCGACTTTCGATTATGCCCATGTGACTAGACACCTTGTCAGAGTTATACCAAAGGCGTTTATATTTTTAAAAATTATCTCCACGACGTTCGCGAGCACAGTTCATAGAAATGTCCGTTTCATTGTTGCTTTGAGTAACGAGATTCGAAGGCTCGCGCAACGACGCTGTACAGCGACTGGGCAACTGTCGTTGGGATTCTCTAACTTCGTAAAATATTGTAACGAGATTGTATCCATTTGATTATTATGCCTACTTTTGAAAATCGCGAAGACGATTTCGCGATTCTCAACCCTTATTATCAAGTCGCATTGTACGACTGATCAAAGACGATATTATACCTTTGTTTTCAGGTATTTTCTCATGCCTGTGCCTGAGAATAAATGTACTTTGCGATTATGTGTGACGATGCTCCGAAGGTATAACAATTTTCGATACCAAAAATTCTAATGATTTACGATACAACGAAATTTGCGGTTGTAATGAAGTTTGTTGCCGAAGTATTCCTTGCAAGCAGATAAAAGAACAGCCAGTCCGTTGCTTTTTGTTATAAAATAAATCGTTAGGTAACATTGCCCTGCTTAGCGACAATCTCGGCGTTTCTTCCAGGGCAAGTTAATCATTTTTAAACGGCGAATGTCGCAAATCGGTAAAAAAAATATAATTTCTAATTCCAGGTGCCTGTTTTACTATCGGAGAAATACCGCTTCGCCTTAAAAGAATCTCCATTGGTCTCTTCGGCACGTCCACAATACCTAATTAATTTCCTTAACTCGCAAAGACTTTACTCTTTTGTCGTTACAGGTACTATTTGAGTGCATATAAGAACATTGGAAACTCGAATGTTTTGTTCACTGATAAACAGTGACAAACGGAATTTTAACGCAAGATACTCTTGGATCTCGCTCGCCTTACACCGTTATCGGCACCTTGTACTCCTTGCTAACTACGTAAAATTTGTGTTTCTTGCCGAAAAGACCCCATATTACAGCGACGTTTTCGATAATAAGATTGAACGGTATAGTGGCGAGTGCCCCGCATATGCATAGCAGGTAGCGTCCAAAACCGAAACGATATAACGAGAATGATTTAACCACACCGAAGATGTACATATAAATACTCACTGAGGCGATGAATGCGCACAAAAAATCTATCACCGGCGGACAGACGATCGGGCACAAACCGGCCAGTACAATATTCGAAGTCGACAGTGGCAGTGTCACCCATGAGTAACAGGAAACTGCTAGAAACAATTTTTTCTTCAATGGTATGGCCTTCGAGTGTACGACCAGTAGGATTCCTTGAAGCCATCTTTTCCGTTGTTGGACGAAATCCCACAGTGTGAACGGTGACTTTTCCCACATTTCACCGTCGATGAAGTTGAAGCTGTAATTTTGCGTGAAGGCCTTCATCGCGAAGAAACAATCTTCGGCTACGGAACCGTCGAGACCGTTGTCGAAAGACACTTGTCGCTCGGCTGCCATCTGCATAAAAAAATGATAAATAAAAATCGGTGATAAGAAATGCTCGGTGGTCGGAGTCGCGACAAGTTAGATAGAGTCGCGCATCGACTTTTGGGCATAAACGAGAGTACGAAATTAATAGAATAGAGAGATGAAGGATCAATGGCAATATCTAATAATTAAAAATGCTTATAATTGCCGTGTTTACAGTTCAAACTTTTAAAGTTTTACAAACTTAAGTTAAAACGTAAGTTTCGAACGTGCTCTCCAGTATAAATTCGTCTCTCAGGAGAGACCAAGATAAAGTTTATAAAAAGCAGCTAATAGTAGAATGTGTATTGTGAAGTCGTCTGGCTTATCAGAGTATATAGACATTAAAGTGGTCGAGAAAGGGGAATGCACTATCAACCATCAAGGACGAGAGACATGAAAATCGACGAAAAAACATTGTTGATTTTCAGATAAAAGAGTTGAAATGAAAGTAGGTAAGCAAATCCAATCATACAAGCTTTCCCGGTAGTTACAAAAATCATATACTGCTATTTCCATAATAAGCGATTAATATTCCGAACCAAGCGATCTGACCAAACAGTATAATTCAATGCATCTTTAAACATGGTTTCCAGTAAAAAGTCTGTACGAAATTCAAGGACATTTGAGGACATTTCCCGGTTGTGTTGGACATTTATAAAAAAAAATGAAAATATGCATATTGAACGCAACGTACGAAATAACGTTTAGTTCGACGACCATTTTCATATACATTGGAATCGGTTCAGAAAAAAAAAGAACTCGCTATACATGAATGTATATACGTATCTCAGCGTTATAGAGATAGATTTTTTTATCGTTGCTAGCAATAACACGGTGTCCAGCGAAAGTCCCTAAAAAATGTTCATGATTTTTCCATGAGTACTCGATGAGTACTCCATGACTACTCCAAACCATTCAAAGATGCATATAAGAGACAAAATTAGTCGAAAATTGGCATGAAATAAAATGTATTGATTATCGATTGTCATAAGTGTGAGTTAGAGCCAGTCTCGCCACTGTGAATGAAATCGAGGTCCTAGTGTATTCGTAACTCTTAGCGGCAAAGAGAGTCAGTGACGATGAACAACCAGTTTTAGATGGACGCTGATATTTCATATTTCAAAGTAAATACCGTGAATTTCAATATTGCTCATTCAATTGTTTTTAAAATCTTAATCATGAAATGAGGAAAATAAAATTTGATTTTTTTTTTTTTTTTTCAAAAGGCTGGACGAAAGGTTTCTTGAAAACAAACATTGTTAAAATTTCCCTGATGGACCGAAAAATTCCATGATATTTCCCTGACGTCCCCGATTTCCATGATCGCTGGACACCATGTAATATGCATTTTTAAACAAGCTCAAATTTGTGGGTATATAAAAAATTCAAGGACTGGCCAAATTCAAGGACAGTTCCAGGACTTGAAAGACTTCAAGGACTCATGGTGCTGGACACCATGTTAAATCATATCCACCTTAATTCATACCAGCTTCTCGTTTAAAACGGAATTTTGTAAAATCTTACTACTCGATTGACTTTACTGCAAGCAGTACCTTAATTTTTGTACCTCAGAATTACGAACAGCGCTACATAAAGCTGCACACAACTCTTTGTTACCTGAGTAACGACGTAAGATCCCTTCATGCTGAACAGTGGCTTGTGAAACATGGTAAATTGTAATCTGAGCTTTCCCATGTCGTCCGCGACGCGAAAGCTATCAGCGAGCGTGGTTATCCAATTAACCACATCCTCATTCGCGTATGTAATCAATCCCTGGCCAAATTGATATTTTCCGTCAAGAACAAAGTTCAGTATACCGCGTATGGAATTTTCGGTGAGGAGAGTCTCCTCGTCGAGATGCACGATCCAATCGTGATCGGCCAATTCATTAACCGAATTTTCCAAGCAATATTGCAGCGCCCGAGCTTTGAAAAGAGCTCCGCTGCTCGTTCGGTAATTCGGCGGCACGACGACCTCGCGAATTCTCCGATGCGACATCAAGCCGACCGGCTTGTCGCTCACGACTTCAATCTGAAAGTTCTCCAGACCGGCTTCCGTGCATTTGTTCAAATTTCTCGTCACGTTTGTCTTCACGAGCTGCGGATAGTCGCCTCGGGTCACGACGCGGATGCAGATGAACGGCGCGAGTAGGGGCGAGCCTTTCAGCTCGATCTTGTCGGGAAATGCGTTGTAAATCGTCAGCCCAACCAAGTTGAAGAGAACTTGGGGAAACGATAAAAAAGTCAACAAGCGCAGGATGTAGAGAGTCGCCGCTCCTACGTAACCGTATCTCGTCCATGGATCGAAATCGTTCTTTGGCTCGGAATCCCATCGAAATACACCCGATGCGTACTCGAATGTAAAAATGACTATCGCTAAGAGGCAACAGTGGAAAATGTGCTTCGTTATGCTGCTGAGCATTATTCCTGAAAAAAATTGAAAGGACAAGAGTCAGAAACATTGGTGATATACAATGAACGATTTTTTTTTTGTCTTTTTTACACTGACTCGCTGCACCATTTTAGCAGAAAGGAAAATGAGCAAAATTTGTAAATTATTTGGCAGATAAAAAAAACTAACAAACTTGAAAACAATTATCTCAATATTGAGAAAATATCTGGAGGCTCTGAAGAAAAAGCGCTAATGTAAACTGAGACACAAATAATAGAAAATTAAACGAGGTCAAACTTGATCAAATGAGTCAGTGTTGAGCAAAATATAGATTTTTTTAATGCTTTTTACATTATATTTAATATCTCGTTTCGATGCGGATATTACAATAATCAATTTCTTTAAATTGCCCCACTGTACCATTTTAGCAGAAAAGAAAATTAGCAAAATTTGTAAATTATTTTGCAGATAACAAGAAATAAACAATCTTAAAAACTATTATCGCAAAACTGAGAAACAATCTGGAGGTTCGAAAGATAAAACACTAATGAAAATTGAGACACAAATAATAGAAAATTAAACAAGGTCAAGCCTGATCAAACAAGTCAATTAGCAAAATATACATTGATCAAATGCTTTTTATATTATATTCAAAATTTTGTTTTGGATGTTACAATGATCGATTTTTTTTAATTGCTGTACTGCGCCATTTTAGCAGAAACGAAAATGAGGAACATTTTTTTATTATTTTGCAGATAACAAAAAACGAACAATCTCGAAAACAATTATCGCACGATTGAGAAAATATCTGGAGATATTTTCGCAAGAAAAAGTACAAATAAGAAATAAATTAAACAAGAGCTGAATCACATGAATAAAACATAAGTAAAAATCTATATATTTTTTAAATGTTCTGAAATGGTATTTACAATTTGTGCTCAAGTAAAAATTACTAATTCTTTGTGAACCGAAAGTAAAAAAAAGAAAAGAAAAGCTCGTAACTAAGAAGTAGAGACATGAACAAGAAAGAAAGTATGGATCAAAAAGTACATACTTAAATAAAGGTCTGATCAAATGATTCAGATTTGAGTAAAATATAATTTTTTGTTTTGTTTTTAATGATTTTAAAACAATATATTCAAAATTTGAATTTGTTCAATGAAAAATCAGGTCAAACTTTACGGACTACAATTTTTCTCTAAACGATGATACGACTGCAAGTTCTATAAATCCAGTAAAACAATATTCAAAACTATAAATCATAACGTCCAGCAATCACGAAATAATAAATCGTTCATCTGTGTTAACAGCGATATTTCTAGGCCTAGAAAATACCCGAAAAAAAAAAAAACAATTGCATGAATTGCCTCATTAAAATGTTTTGTACGAAGTGGAAGGCAATGAACTTCATGCAATTTCAGTTTAATACAAAAAAAATTAGACTTGTACAGCTCTTGTACGAAAAAAAGCTGGACAAGCTCCGAACTATGGCTACTTCAACAGACCAAGAAAGTTAAAATTTTTGTCGTGTCGAAGAAAGTTTGTCAATGTGGGTATATTTTAATAAAATAATTAGGCTGTTTCTCATTAACGGAAACGCTTCAAAGTACATAATTTATATACAATTCAAAACATTTTCATGCGTTTTTCTCGATAAACGGGGCGTAACAACGTCATGAAGGTTAGAAGACAAATTGCAAATTTTCGACAACACAATTTATCAAGAACCATCGAACCGTCGCAGAGTAAAAAAAAAAAGGAAAATAAGAATGACAAAAAATACCTCGTTACTCCTTGACAAACATAACCTCCGCCTCGCTCACTTTCAATTCGACCGAAAACTCCGAATCGCCCCCAAGGAATCTCAAAATTCCACTATTGTTGACACTCGTGATCCCTCGTTCATCCACAAACCCACAAAATCACAAAATTTATTCACAAAACAAATAAAACTCACAGAACAAATGAAAAATGACAAAGAACGTCGATGTCGAGGTCTGGAGCTTTCGCAACTGAATATTCACAAGAAACGTTCGAGCGCTCGATGGAAAAAAATAAATAATAACGAGGAAACCACTCGACCGTGAATCTGTCAGATCGCCAAGGCCGTCGTCAACCTTGCGTTACGTAAATAATTATTCGATCGAGTAACTGTACGTTTTTTTCATTCGAATAATTAAAAATAACAGTAAAGGAACACTGCAAAATAATTGAGGTAAAAATAACGATTGCGATCTACCTGTTTCGTACAGATTAAAAATGTTGTCTGTAACTTTTGATTTTTATCTTCTCAAAGCGCTACGAGCTCGTACCGCCAAAAAATCATCACTGATAACGAAGCGATTTTTTTTTTTTCCTTTCTTCGTTATTTTTTTCTTTCGCAACGGGCCTTAAAAATTCGTTGCGGTCCCGTTCGTTCGGAAGTTAAAAACGTTCGAGGTGTACGTAAAAAAAAAAAAATTGTTTTATTCCTCTTCGTCGAGTGACACCTCCGCCTCTACGCGCGACCGCCAAGCCCATGAACGTTTTCTTCTTCTTCTTCTTTCCTTTCTTGGCTATCGCCCTCTCGTGAGAGCATGTGCCACCCATGAACGTTTTCGTGTTTGGCGCTGACGGTCAAAGTCCGAGCGACGTCGACCAGCGCGGAGGGGAGAGGGGATAAAAAAAATGGACCGTGGCTCCCCTTGCTGAAAAGGCGCGGGTCAATCGGGTGAAGATACCCTGGCAACCTCGGCAACCGAAAGTTTTACCGAAAAATAACTCAGTTGATTTGGAACATTGCAGAACCGAAAAAAATGGGCCTAATTACCGAAAAATAACCGAATGCCTTACCTCTACCGTCACCCTTTATTAAAGGGTGACGGTAGATGTAACACATTCGGTTATTTTTCGGTAATTAGGTACGTTTTTTCAGTTCTGCAATGTCCCAAGTAAGCTGAGTTATTGAAGATCATTTTTCGGTGACGTTCCTTTGTTCTCTCGATGATTTTTGTCGGTGTTCAGGGTTGCCAGGGTATAACAAATATAAGCCTGGATACTTTTGTAAATTCATACGGTAGAGTCTATTTCATAGAAATAAATTATAATTACTTTGAATTCAATCAATAGAGCTTAATCATGTTGAACATGTTTCGGTGTCAATAGAGCTACGTCGGCTGGCGGCCAAACTTTGCATACAGCTCGACCCCTCAATAGTCCTTGCGGCACAGCCCCGTAGATTCGGGAATCGGCGGAATTGCTGCTGTTGTCGCCCTCGAGCCAGACGTGTCCTACGGGTACCTTTTTTCAACAAGACGAATAAAACAACAATTTAGTTTTTGCAATTATTATTATTATTTCTTTTTTTCCATCGACGTTTTCAATTTTGTAACCGTTTGTTTGATCGATTGACCTTCGACCTGCGATCGAGCCCGGTCCGTTAAGGGGAAGTGTAATATCGCGGTCGGTAATGTAAAGTGTAATGAACTTTTCTCAAGGCTGCTCATTTTTTTATGCAAAAGCAAATTCAAACTGGATGCGCACGGTAATTTCTCATCCGACCCGAATTCATTCTATTTCTAAAAAAAAAAAAAATAAAAAAATAAAAAAAATAGCACCATTGAATAAAGTTTATTTGAAAATTGCCACTATCTCTCTCGTACGCACAGTTCTTTCACTTCGCTTTAATCACATCTCAACAATCAACATCTACAAAGCGGCTTTTGAACAGTCTGGATCAATACTCGAACTTACAACGTATGTTGTGAAGCCGTGGCAAACTTTGTCTCCTGGTAGGCCGGTTATTCGCTTGCATATGTGCTGTCGAGGATTCGACGGACATTTGGCAATTACGATATCGCCCTTCGAGAGACTTTGAAGTCTCGGCGATAGATGCTCGGTGAATAAAACATCGTCGCTAAATATCGTTGGCTCCATCGAAGGTCCGGTACACTGAAAACAATAAAATCGTTCAGAATTGTTACATCAAAGTTTATTCGTCGCTCTGACCTATAAAGGATAAACCAACATAAAAACATAAAAACGTAAAGACTAGAATAACAACAAAGAATCATTTCAAAATACATCGTTGGACGACTTTATCTACAGAAAGATTTTTTATTTCTCCACTCTCCGCCCAGATGCCGCAGCTTGCGGCGTCCGGAATGTCACAATAGTCGTGCATCGCGGATAACCTCAAAAGATGCAAAAACACAAAAAAGTTTGGTTTTTTTTTGGCAAAAAAATTAATTGTAAAAAAAAATTAATAAATAATCTCACCACGACAAAGTCGCCGATATACTCGAGCGCGCAGTGAGTCACGCATCCGTACTGCAAAATCGAAGCGACAGCACTGACAGCCTTGAGCGCGTACTTGTTAAACATAGTCGGCACCAGTCTCGACTGACATTATCACTGCGACCTGTGTCTTTCAATATTCTTCGCTCTGCCAGTATTTTCAATTACTTTATAGCATATATATATATATATGTGTGTGTGTGTGTGTAAAATAAAAGTTAAATTTTGTATCCTGAAAATATAAATCGTATAATAACAATAATCGCCTTTGAGATTTTGCCCCTCCGTTCTAACGTCGACGAAGCGACTCTTGTCAGTTTTATCAATTGATCGACAGATGCATCTTTCCGCAACGATCTTTTCATCCCGTGCAGAGGCTCCACTGTAGCTCGACTCGTTCGAGACTCGCCTCTCCGATCCGTTCGCTATCTTCGTGGTTGTTCACGCGCTGCTCTACACTCTCGGTTCTGCGATAATCGAAAACTTCGAAACTCTCGCGAGGGATCGTCAGTCGACGAAACCCCCTCCCCCCGCCCAAAGTGTGCCAGTGTGTGCTGTTGGCCGAGGACGCGAGAGGCACACGGAGCGTTCCGACGACGACGTGCGGGGAAAAAGTGCGTGAGAGAGCAAACTCGCCGACGAGCTTTGTAACGTATAAAAAAAGAAAAGCACCCGGTGCGTGAAAAAAAAAAAAAAAAGAAGTTTTTCTTCGGACTTTTTTTCTCGTGATTTAGTCGATCGTGAAGGGAAGAGAACAGAGCAGCGATGTGGCGAGGCGAGCGTTGCCAGTGTTGCCAGTGATGGCATTTTTCTTCTTCGACGTTTCGATCATCGCCAGCGGTCTGTGTCGGAAACTATAAAATATTCTTGGCTGGCCGACTAGAAAATTTAGGAGCGTCGTGATTTTTTAATACAAAATTTTTCTCCTCGGGACTTAAACAAGAAAAAAAATATATATATATACATATATTTGTGTTTGTATACGCGAAGCAGGCGAGTGCGCGACATGAGCTTGATTACCGTCGAGCTTAAAGATTATTTTCAAAAGACTCGTCATTCGATGAATAATTGAACGGGAAACCTTTATTATTTATTTATTTTTTAATTTTTTAATTTATTTATTTATTTTTTATTTTTTTTTGGGACGTGAAGTGATATTTTTTGTTGTTGCTCATCGATAAAGGTAAGTGTCGATATCCCGAATGCGCGAGACAAAATTCCTGGCGAATAATTTTTTCGAGGAAATACTTGAAACGAAAAAAGATAGTTAAAATTTCAACCCAAGCGATTATTTTTCTATCGGCGATGATTCACTTCTTTTCACGCGTCACCGAGTCATTGTGCGGAGTTGGAAAATTCACCCTGAATATTTGACGTTGGCTGGTGACGATTGGTGGGGAAAAAAAATCTCGATACGCGTGAAGCTGTTCCACCTTTTTTTTTTTTTGTTATTCCCAGATGATTCATTTTGGTCCGCGAACACGTTGCACGTGCATGATTCACTGGTAAATCCAGTCCCGAAGGCAAACGCGTCCGTACAGCCTCGTAGAGAATTCTGATTAGTTAATTCGATAATAAAACGGCGAGTCGGTAAGAGGATTTTCCTCTTTCATCAGCCTCAGGATAAACGTTCGATGAAAAGAAGTCTAGTCGATGCCAATGATCTCGCAAGTTAATGACCGGACGTTCATGAGTTTTAGATATTCTAACAAAAATTAAGGAGCGCGATGCCGACCTGAATTTTTCGATGCAATAACGATATTGTGTAATTAAAAAAAGGAGTTGAAAAAATGCTTTAGGAGTCAGCAAATCACCACTCGAATTTCGGTATCTCACTTCTGGCTTTCAGAGAATTGGCAACAGATACACGAGACAATAACGATTGTCTAATCAATAAACGAGATAACGAAGCACTCGAGGATTAGGATCGTTTTTTAACCTCGATAATAAATATTCAATTACGGTCGATCGTAAATCGTTGTGAACAAACGCGCGCGAATAATCGTGATGCTTCATAAAACATTGTCGAAAACAGAGTAAGACTTTTTTTTTTTTTTTTACAATTTTCGCAATTATGTAATTTATACTATTTTTTGTGTACATTTTTTTGTCACATCGGAAAAGGGGTAACAAAACCATCTTAGAAACCCAACAACAAAAAACTGAAACCTTAAATATTTGTCTTAATAATATCGCAGGAAAATATAACGGAAAAAGTGTGTTAACATGACAAAAAAATGGCTAATTTTGCAATTTGCGAGATATGAAATTGAACTGCAATATCGTGAAAAAAGATCGGAGAAAACAACTTGTTTGTATTATTGTTTGGTGTTACGCGTAGATTTACTATGTAAATCACGCTGGTGAGATTGATTGCACAGTCCGACTTCTCTGTGCGTATTTAATCGCGATAAAGAGATTATTAAACAATCGACATGGCGATAAGATTTCACGAAATTCATTGTAAGAAAAATTCATAGTGGGCCTTACGGTGTAAAAAAAAAAAAAAAAAAAGATGAGGTGTCAAGGAAACCTCTGTCAAAAACGATTACATCGATAACGATATTAACAATGAAAAAAAAAAAATTATATTAATTCTTTCTAAATATTGAAACTGAAGGAAAGAAAAAATCTCAACTTCACACCAACTGCAGTCTTAATTTATTTACGGCTTTATTGCGTAAAAAAATATAATAATAATAATAATAATAATAGTAATAGTAATAGTAATAATAATAACAACAACAACAACAACAACAACAACAAAGGTGTCGACAATATTTTTATCCGGCCGTTAACCATTTATTTTGATTTTTTTTTCTCCACAGATATAATCTGGGACAATGGGGCGCTATACAGGGAAAAAATGCCGCCTACTGACGATGCTATGGCTCACAGCCTTTTTCTTCCTGGTAGAAATAATAGTCGGTTACGTGACAAACTCAATGGCACTCATAGCCGATAGTTTTCACATGCTCTCCGATGTAGCGGCGTTGGTTGTCGCCTTTTTGTCTGTTAAGGTAAGCTTTTTTTTTACCCGTTGCTCTGTTCTTTGTTATAAAATTCGATTTGATATCGCCCAGTCAGTAGCCCAGTTACGTCTTGATCTAGTAATAATCGCGGCCGTTTACGTCTCGACAAACGTGTCCGAGATGAGAACAAAAAATCACAGCTATCTCACGATCCAGATTGGCCGCGATAAATAGCATATAATCGGAGTTCACGTGTCCTCTGTAACTTGATATCTTTTTCGAGTGGATTGTGATCCGATTTAAAATAAACATAAGCCGCGGGTTTGCTTGTCCGTTATTCTTGATAGATTATTTGTTCAGTTAATTTACTTAACAAAAATATCTATACATTTTTCGCAAATAAATTTCCGAAATAGAAGACGAAATATTGTAACGATTTTTAATATTTGGATCTAAGAATTTGTTCATATTATCAGAAGACTGGCCGCAGTCGGGAAAACAGGGAAAACCAGGAAAAGTCAGGGAAAAAGTAAATTGTCGCCGAACCTTCTATAAATAAATAGGGAGCACATAAAAGAGAGCCTTAAAAAAAAATTGAGAACATTTAGAATAAAAAACAAAAAAATCGAATTTAACATTAATACAATAAGTGGGCATTTTCATTTGCATCATTATTTTTTTTTTTTTTAATTTTTAATTTTTATTTATTATACAAGTCGTTAGAAATTTGGTCAGGGAAAACGTTTAATTGGACAGTGAAAAGTCAGGGCATTTTTTTTTCGGGAGAAAAACGGCGATCATGTAATAGTTTATTACCGAAGACAAAAATAAAACACAATTTTTTCGCTTAACGTCGATGGAAACCCTACTTAATAGAAACATTAATCTATAAGCATGTTTCGTAAAACGAACGAATTTTCTGATTGATATTTTTCTTGTACGTGCTTATTTTATTGCAGATGTCTCCAAAAAAATGGTCGAAAAATACGTTCGGTTGGGCGAGAGCCGAAGTTTTGGGTGCCTTGGTAAACGCCGTGTTTCTCGTTGCACTGTGCTTCAGCATAACAGTCGAGGCGTGCAAGAGGTTTATCGAAGTTGAAGAAATTCACGAAGCCAAACTTCTCGTGGCCGTCGGGGCACTTGGATTGCTCGTCAACTTGATTGGATTGTGCCTCTTTCATGGTAATTAAAAACGTGTACCAAACGCAATACGTTACACCCACTGCCCAGATAACTAAAGCTGCGGTAGCAATTTTTAGTTGGCAACGGTACGGCAATAGCTCATTATCCGACGCCGATCTTCTGCAAGCGACTCAGCGATTATTGCATGAAGGTGCATTTGTATTTGTAACGCAAATAGGCGTTACTAAGTCAATTATCTAAATGTGTAAATTCACAGTATACACACTTATGATATTGATTATGATATTGATAATTTATTAACGAATTGCTCCGTTTACAGATAATATTAAAATGGAACATTTCAATAGCTATATAACTTAGTGTGTGATCACATGTGTTCTCTTCTGCCTTCAGAACAAATACAAAATTAAATTGATAATAATTTTCACTTCTATTTTTTACTTTTATTTTTATTTACAATACAGTCAATCGCGCAACATAATCACTGTTCATAGTTTAACATCGCTCATAAGGGATAGGGCGGGGAAATGAGAAATATGATAGAATTAATTGAATGAATTGAATAATAGTTTCAAATGCATAAATTAGGTTAATTATTTTTGAATAAGTTACTTACAAAATAAATTTTTTTTTAAATAGAAGAATGATGGATTCTCATTAGTGACTCAAACTTTAATCTTTAAAGAATCGAACCGATTTTTTAAAGTTTATTTGAAGTCGATATATTGTCTTACGATGAGCTATCAGCGCACTTTCGGCAACAAAACGCTATCTGGAAAGCTCCACTTCCGTCCCATTATTATTTTAAATATTCGCCGAATGTATTGTCAGGTAACACGAGATGCGAGATAACTCCGAGACTCGAGGAAGTCGAGCTTGTATTGCCGCCCTGTACTCCTTGCAACCTTCCCACGACATCCTATGTAGGTCAGCTCCCTCAAAATCCGCAATTATTCATGAAAAAAAATGTATATACAAATATCATCGACGTAGTTCGAAAAATATTTCCCTTTCTTTAAAATATGTATTGTTTAAAAATTACAGAACACGGCAGCGCTCACGGGCATTCGCACGGAATATCCCGAAGCCACAACAGGCTGAGTACATTGGTTGGAACGGACGATAATGAGAACGACGAGGCATATCGGCCGTCGCCGCCACCGGTCAAGCGGGCTCATGGACATAGTCACGATGCTAGTCAGATGAACATGAGAGGAGTCTTCCTTCACGTACTCTCCGATGCCCTGGGATCCGTTATCGTAATTGTCTCGGCTCTGATTGTTTGGCTCACCAGATGGGAGTATAGGTGCGATTGAGATAATAATTCCTTATGATACTTGTCTTATTCTTAAACATATCCTTAAACTTATCCTTAAACTTATCCTTAATGTTATCCTTAAACTTATCCTTAAATTTATCCTTAACCTTATCCTTAAACTTATCCTTAAATTTATCCTTAACCTTATCCTTAAACTTATCCTTAAACTTACCCTTAAACTTATCCTTAAATTTATCCTTAATGTTAACTTATCCTCAAACTTACTCTCAAACTTACCCTCAAACTTATCCTCAAACTTATCCTTAAACTTATCCTTTTTATATTTGGATTTTTTTATTTGTTTTTATTCAACCTAGCATAATATGCTATGGTTATTAGCGAAGAGACCTATTTTTTCCTTTGATGGGGACGGTACTTCTTTGGGGGTTACTCAGTATGAGCGAACGTCAACTGTACTTTATGGGTGTAACCGTCAGTCTTCTAGATTTACTTCACGGTGCCGAAGCTGCGCCACGTCGATTTCTGGCTGAAAACATCGGACATCTACAGACATGTATCGACTATCGCACGATAGATGTCAGGAGCTTCATCGCGTCACAATATTTTTCCGATACTTCTTCCCGATACTGTGTTTTCGAGGCTAGTGCTCTAGCCACAGGACCAAAGTGATCGGTGCTGTAAACTTGTCTTCAGCTTCTGTCGATATATTTCGAACATCACTAAAGCTTCAAAGTTTACTTATCGTAACTCACACGTGTATTCTCTTATCATATCGCGAATTCCACTAACTCATTCAAAACTTAATTTAATTTACATCGAACTTCGTTTAACACATCGCAAACTTAGAACTACTATTGCGTCCTTCAAGATTCTGGCAAATTCTTGAAAAGTCCTTGAAACTTACTTGGTTAAACTTATACTAGACGCAATAGTTTAATGTACAGATCAACGCAACTCACTTATATCTATTTATATCAAAGTATGTTCGGCTCTAACTATTCTACGCTCTTACATTCCTTCAATACACTAATTTTCTTACTTGTCAATTCGCATTCATTCTCTGTGATTCCATCTTCGTTTTTTTTTTTTTTTTTTGATTTTTTCATACTCTCTACAACTAACTTACAAGCGGGGTAAACTTTTCGACTTGTAGAATATTTTACTTATGCCATATAACTTTGAAAAATTAATCTTCGAATTCAGCGCGTATATTAAAGATATATTAAAGTGTATACAACTGAGGCTTCGCCTCTCCACAATGCCTTTAAAATTCGATTTTAAAATATACATGCAATTACACATTAATATCTGATTTTCAGGTTTTACATTGATCCCGCGTTATCCCTCCTGCTGGTATTGCTGATTTTGCGATCGGTTTGGCCATTGTTGCAAGAATCGGCACTTATCCTTTTGCAAACGGTGCCAACCCATATACAGGTGAGCAGAGCTCCTTTTCATTAATGAAAAATTTATTTTGTACTTTCTTTGTTTTAACATTTTTTACAATCTTGTCCGCAGGTCGACGCAATTCAACAACGACTTCTCGAGAATGTTGACGGTGTATTGGCTGTTCACGAATTTCACGTTTGGCAATTGGCCGGCGATCGTATTATCGCTTCGGCTCATATACGCTGTAGAAATCTTTCCGAGTACATGAAGATTGCCGAACAGGTTAAAGAGTTCTTCCACAATGAGGGCATACACTCGACGACTATACAACCCGAATTTATCGAAGTAAGAGACACTTGCGAACACGTTTTTGTTTTGCGAAAACGATAATTGGCATGAATTATCAATATTGCACATATGCAATATTGATCATTCATGCCAATTATCGTTTTCGCACTATGCTCATTGAATGTTGATGATTTATTATCATTCGTTCTCAGTATCATTCGAACAGCGAAATCAAAGAAACACCGACCGAGGATTGCGTACTCGATTGTCCAAAGACTGACAAACCTTGCAACCAAGCTACATGCTGCGGACCATCGAAACAGGTGAGTTGGTGATTGTTTAAAAAAAGACAAGCTGTTTCCTTCCATGAAATTCCATTCCGACAATCCTGAGAATTTTGGTCCCGAACGAACAGTATTATTTGAAGAGAATGGCGAATAGCAGCCCCTCGTCGTCTTCTAAACCTCGATGCCTCGGATGTTGCTTGGAAGGCATCAAGTCGGAATCTTGTACGGTTATGGGTAAAATTTAACAATCAACAGAATAATTGAGTTGATTATATTTATTGATTTTTGGTCTGCATGTTTTTTTTTTTTTTTACGGTCTTTCCCAAAAATTATTTAATCGAAACAGAGAATTAACGAATTTCATTCATTTTTCTCTGAATCCACGCAGGAGCCTTGTCTTTTTCGAGTAAACACAGAAATGCTGTACAATGAAACGTAGAGGATTTCCACTCCTGCGTGTTTTTACACGATTTTAAGGTAGTACTTGCGGCACAGTCTTGCCAAACGTGAGTTTCAGAGAAAATTTCGAACACTTCTCGATGGGATAAAAATCTGAAAAAAAATCAAGTGTATTGGAGGTGCTGCAAAGATTGTTTTCGTGAAATAATAATTCCAATTTGCTATTGACAAATTGAAGATAAAAATAATTATTCAACAAATTACCTGGCAACTTAACTATTTTTTTCATAAAAATAATTCGTTTATTTTTATGAATGCGTATGAATTTTTTCAGAATTTTTTGTAATCTTTAAAAATTGTGTTTTTTAACAACTTGAACATAAAAAAAACGCGGTTTTCAAAGATTACAAAAAATTCAGAAAAAATTCATACGTATTCAGAAAAATAAACGAATTATTTTTATAGAATAAAATGATTAAGTTGCCGGGTAATTTGTTGATTAATGATTTTTATGTTGAATTTGTTAACAACAAATTGCAATTGTGATTTCACAAAAAAAAATTTTGCAGCACCTCCCCCATACACTTGATTTTTTTTTCAGATTTTTATCCCATCGAGAAGTGTCCGAAATTTTGTCAGAAACTCCGGTTTGGCGGGACTGTATCGCACGTACCTTACAAAAACCTTACAAAAATGATAAATATGCTTTAATACGGTTTGTTGACGGAAATTGCTGGACCTCATTCGCCCCCCCCCCCCCCCCCCCCCAATCGGAAGCTCTAACTCTTTTTCTTATCGATAATGTTTTTCTATATATAATCATTTGAAGTATCAAACTAAATGCAACCACCGAAATTTATAGAAAAATGTAGTTTAAAAAAATTCGTAATTTTTCCCCGATTGCTGCGTTATCGTTCGCTCCCAATTCATCAGCATCCCGCGCGATAGAATGTGTAAGGACGATCGTATGAGAGACGAGTAAAACCCTTAACAATAAAAAAAAAAAAAATTGAACGACAGGGTCGTGAAACTCCGTCGCCGGGGGAGACACCGTACATGTGCCGTCAGCGCAACAGCCTCGCCCGTTCGACCGGTTCGATGGCGGAGACCGAGCAGCAAGAAGTAAACGAGATGGAACGTGGCCATTTGCTCTCACCACCCGCTGCTCATCATTCCGTCCAGCTGCCGCTTCCTCACATCAACTCCCCGACGGTCTGAAGAAAAATAAAAAAAACTAGTGAGAAGTTAAAAACGAAGAAACAAAAAAATATATATATATATATGCCTACCTCCATAGCCGAATATAACGCGACACGCATCACGACTACGACTATTATACAAACGCAATAAATTAATGTAACCGAGCACTCATCTCATTAATACTGTGAAAAGGGCAGAAGAATTTTTTTCATTTAAAAACTAGATACAGTCAGTCTTATTGTGATTAGACCGATGAATTCAATCTGGAAAAAGAAATCGTCTGTGACTATAGTTTTTTTTTTTTTTTTTTCTTTTTTGCGCTTGATCGTGTAAATGGTGTGTGCATTTGTACCATCAGTTTAATTAATCTACAGATGAGCGCTGTAATTTCCACAATTATTCGAGAGATAATATTTCTAAAGAGTCTTTTGTGAGTGTAGGTCTTTTGAGTAGGTTGTTTCTTCCTTTTTATTTTACATTTGCTTAAGGTAGCACTAGCGGACAGCCTGAGCCCACGTGAATTCGGAGAGGATTGAGAGAGGAATTCCGGACATTTCTTGATTTGATAAAAATCTGAAAAAATTAACCATATGGAAGGTACTGAAAAGATTAATCTTGCATAATAATACTTCCAAAATGTTATTAACAAATTAACGAAAAAAAAATTTCCCGACAAATCACCCGGCAACCTAACTTTTTTTTTTTTTTATGAAAACGATTTGTTAATTTTTCTGAATACTTTTGAATTTTTTCAGAATTTCGTGTAATTTTTAAAAATTGCGTTTGTAGGTAATAAAAAAACGTAATTTTCAAAAATTAGACAAAATTCTGAAAAAAATCCCCACGTATTCGAAAAAAATTAAAAAATTGCCTTTATATGAACAAAAAGTCAAGTTGCCGGAGAATTAGTTGAACAATTTTTTTTTTCATTCATTTGTTAATAACATTTTGGAATTATTATTGTGCAAAATCAATCTTTTCAGCACCTTCCATATGCTTGATTTTTTTTCAGATTTTTATCTCGTCGAGAAGTGTTCGCAATTCCGTCTCAATTCTCTCGGAACTCATGTGGGCTCAGGCTGTCCGCTAGTACTACCTTAACGCGCGGGGCTAGGTGAGTCGTTTGAAATTTTCTTTGCCAAAGGCATTATAGATACCAAATGAACGCGTTTTCTTTTCTTACGTTTTTTTCGTCGCCGTTCGATTACTACTTTCACGGTGACGATTCGACGTTTATCTTCGGTGTGACCGTTGCGACAATGAGTTTTTATTATTTTTTATTTTGTACAGGCGATTGGCTACTGGCATGGAAGCTTTGAGACGACCCTAAAGCTTAGCAAGAGTTAAATTGTTAATCGTCCTCGATATTTGTTGTCGAAAAAATAATTTATCTTGTAGCGGAAACAAAATGTTAATAGAATGTCTACCTTTCGATTTGTACATCCAAATAGTATACACCAATTGGTGCCCTGCCACTATTAGTGGTATTGGTGTCCTTTTCGCTTGTGGATAATTTATATTGTCACCAGCTTCTGTAACGAGGTTTTGTTCTATCGAAAGAGACGGATAGTATTGTTTTTCTTCTACGGCCTCAATATTAAATTTTCGAGATCAAACATCGCGAAATTGTAACTGATAACTTTCTGACTCTGTTAAGACTTGCACATTTATCGTACGCTCGGTTGATTTAGTTCAGTTTTGAATATGATCTAAAGAAAACTGTTCCATTATAATGAGATCGAAGCTTTCATCCCCAAGATACGATCGCGTATACAAAGTTAATTCGCTCTGTTCGAGAGTGGTATTTATTGGAAAAAAAAATGAACATTGTGCACATCTGTAAAATTTACTTCAAAGAACTGTTTGTATATTCATCGTATTTATCAAAAGATTTTGTTTATATTAACGATCACCGCGAAAATTGCATAGTTTGTATCTCATTTTCTGTGGTCGTATTTTTTTATATCGCATTTTTTGTTGGCTCACGCTCATTAGAACGATAAAAACACCTTCTATTGAGTTTACCTCAACTCAATAGAAGTTTTGCTGCAAATGATAGATCATGAAATTTAGCTGTACAAGAAGCAAGGGAGACGATTTTGCCGCGCCTCTCAATTCCGAAAAAGTGGTTTCACTTTTTCTTTTTTTCACGATTTAATTTTAAATGTCACACGATGTAAATTTAAGAAGCACACAGAAACTATGAATAACTAATAAGATATTAAATGTCCAGTATTTGCATTAAGTACGTGATTGTGAATCATTGCTGATACAGTTTGAAGGTATTAAACTAACTCGACGAATGAACACAAAACCGCGGCGAATTGGTTTTGCTTTGTTTTTTTTTTTTTTTTTTTTTTTTTTTTAATTTTTTGTTTAATTTTTTTTTTAATATAACTGAATCGAAACTACTTTTTCTTTCACACGATCTCGATCTTGATCTCAAATTTCATCGTACGTTCATTACATATTAACAGAAAATCCAAATTCACCCTGCCCTCTGACAATTGCAATTTTTTTTTTTTTTTTTCATTTTTATTTTACCACTCATTTTTCATGATCCTTCGATACTCCGAAAAGTAATCTGTAATTTAGGCCTCTGATGGAGCACGCAAAATGTTATATACAAATTGGTTATGATATCTTACCAGAAAATACAAAAGGTTTGTTTCTTAATCGCGACTAAAATTGTTTTTAACGAATTATTTAGATTTTTTAAATACAAACAAGCAAGTGTGTTCATTCATTGACGCGTTAACACTCGAACTAATACGTTTAAAGAATAGTTTTACGATCTTGATTTGTGTCCCCAAACTCTGTACGCCCCAACGACATTTGATATTGTTCTTAAGAAAAGTGCAAGCTTTATAAAAAAAAAAAAAAAAACAAAAAAAGAATAGCGCACAATGACAAAACGGTACGCAGTAATTTCTACGTCTACTGGTTTTTGTCTTCTTTCCTCATCCAAGAGCAATGCCTCAAGCTGCCTTCGTCAACCTATTTACAGCGTCGAGATGAATTCGAATTTATATTAAAAAAACAGCGCGGTCACGAATTAACGAACAAAACGTTTTCAAGTATCCACAAAGCTCACTAAGGGAAGGTTTTTGAAAAATACTGTAGAAAACAAAATGTTGCAGTGGATCGCTGTATAAATATGTATAATATTTTGTACGATTTTTAAATGTGTGTCACAGAAAGACGTATTATTTCTAAGACATATAAATATTTATGCACCGAACGAATTTTTTTATTTTCATTGCGTGAATAAACGAGGGCGTCATTACCTCTTGTTCTACCTCTTGACAACTGTCTTAAAGAAATAATGAAAAAATAAAACTCGATTAGAAATACTGCCAAAAACATTTCTGGGGTCGGAAATAAAAAATTGTAAACCGGCAACGGCCTGCTGCGAGGGCTCTTGAGAAGCCCACTTCAGTTAAATGTAAAATTTGTATTAAAAAAAGAAGAAAATGGAAATACGAGAAGGAACGTTGCATTGTATCATTCATTGTGACAAATAGTGAATTCTATATTTGTACAGTTTGCGTCGCACCGTAGCGCGTATGTAACAACGGATAGGAAAGAAAAAAAAAATAATAGAAATAATCGATCATGTTGATTCATGGATCATCCTATTAATTGACACGTGTCATTTCTCTCTCTCTCTCTCTCTCTCTCTCTCTCTCTCTCTTTTCATACAAAAGAAACTTTCGTCGACGCGTAAAAGTAAGGCGCGTGTAAATATTAAGATTTACGAAATTATTTATAAGCCAATGTTACAAATTATGTGGAGAAATATAAATTTTATCCATCTGAATAATTTCGTACACTCTTCTTTTCTTAACTCTCTAATCCTACTCCTTACAAATTACAGTGGACGACCGCGTAAGCTGCAAGGTCGGGAAGCCAATTAGGCACGACCGGATAAATTGGATTCCCCAGTAACTGTTCTAATACCTGTCCACTCTCCCTTCTCGTACAAAAGCTTGGAGCAGGGACGATTTGATAGGCAGGTAACAATATGGAAGGGGTAATTTGTCCCCGCCATGCAGGTGGGCGCAATCCAGAGAAGGCCGATCCAACTTGTCCGGTCGTGATTTGTCCAACTTATCAGGTTGGTAAATCAAAAATGCTCCGAATGCCACTTACGCTGTTGTCTACTGTATGCAAAGAGAGAAAGTATTGGAATCCAAGTAAAATAGGACTATCAGATTACCTAGTGAACACGTTTTATTACGGCAATATAACATGAAAGTTACATGCAATGGAACAATCATGGATGTAATATGTGTAATGTTTCAATTGTTATATGCAGTTGATGTAACTGTTACATATCGCGGTGTAACGTTATGGTTTATATGTATAAAAATTGTGTAACTGTTACATAACATACTTGTAACAATGTTAGTGTAACTTTCGTGGTAATGGAACGGACCGTACGTTTTTGGCTTGGTCCTTTTTCGGTTGTGGAAATCGAGGTTGACCGAACGTTTCGAACGGACGAACGGAAACTGAGCGTTTTTTATTAACATTTTTGGCTAAGTTTTTAAATTTTTGTTTGTTATGCTTTTAATTCTGTTTTTAATTAAAGGAAAGAATAAACATACGATCTTGATCGTTTTTCGGTTGCGCGAACCGAAAACGGACCAAAGCAAATTTGTCGTTAAAAAAATGTTGTTTTTTACGGTTCGTAGACGTGTCCGTTTTTCGGTTCGTTTGCGGTCCGTCAACTTGCTAGAGAAGTCGATCCTCAAATCCTGGATATAAGCAACAAAGTCGCAAACAGTCATGAAACATGTTTTCCATTTCCTATAATACACAACAACAACAACAACAAAAAGCATTTTCCCATTTCGGTCGGTCAGTTTGCTTAATCCAAGAACCCTATGACTTTCCAAAGAGACTTCGGATCGCACTGAAATTCGCTTTGTATCTTCTGCATATAAAATGTAATCCCTAGCGGGTTGCACGACAGTCGTTTCGAGCGAAACGAAACGATAGTCGCGGGAATGCACCGTTTCGACCATGGAAACAATACTCACAGGATTTTCAAGTCCGCAATAGTCTAATCGGTTTTATTTTCGACCGACAAAACGACCGTAAGTAGAATCGACCACTCCGACGTCGTTTTAACTCGTTTTGCGACCGACGCAGCGACCATGGAATCGACCATCAAATCCCCTAGCGGACCCGACCACTGAATAATTCTCAATGTTTTTACGGTGGTTTGTGCAAAAAGTTTACCAAGTATTTGGCCGTAACCACTACGCAAACTACCGCTCCACGATATTCCTTTTAAATTATGGCTTCGACAGTACTGACGAATCATATTTTTTTATGACGTTACGTACGTTTTTATATATACGTACCGGAAAAAGCTTTGATAATATTGAAAAAAAAAAAAAAAAAGAAAAAAAAAAAATGTTTTTCCATTGTAATTACCTATATCAATTTAGGATACAATACTATACACTAGGACCTCGATTTCATTCGCGGCGGCGGGACCGGCTCCCGCTAACACTCATGGCAAATAGCTTGATGCGTCGATCGATATTCGCTCCGTGGTGAAGACTGTTAAGGAAACGGAGGGCGCAAAAATCGAGGTCCTAGTGTATTACGCACTTCGGAGAAGGAAATAAACCTAAATACCTAAAGTTTGGCTCATTTGAACGTAAAAAAATTTGTATTATTTCAAGTGAATGAATAATGAATACTTTATTTATTGATTTACTGAAAGTATTACTGAAAATAAAAGGTACTTTATATACGTCCTATGTTAAGTTTCTTTTTCTTCGCATTTATTTATGTAAATTACATGTAAAAATAAATGCTGATAAAAAGAAATTTTACATATAAATATGACTTATATAATACCTTTGCTTTTCAGTAATCATATCAGTAAATAAATAGATAAATCAATAAAATATTCATTGTCCATGAATATTTTAGACAAGAAAACTTTTGCTTTGATCAAATCTTACCAGGAATGAGAAAAAATTTAATGATTGGTGGTACCACAGCGTTAGGGTTCTAGGCTAAAATGCATAAGGTCCTGGGTTAGAGCCCAACTTTAGGCTGATTAGGATTTTATTTCTCCGATATGCGTAATATAGTAGTATCTGAATGTATCCTAAATTAATATAATTTAGGATACACAATGGTTCGTTAACTTTTTGTACAACACGACCACGGGAATTTCGAAGATGGTTCGTCCGGTGGCCGAGTCTGCCAAGGGTCGTTGCTAGACCTAGGTCGTTTTTTTTGGTTTTCGACCGACGAAACGACACGAAATCAATCATTTTGAGGGCGCTGTAGTTTGGTCGTTTTGTAGGGTTTCACTGACAAAATGACCGTGACATGGAAAAGCCCGAATGCTTTGGCATTTGGTCATATTTCGGTCCTCGACCGACAAAATGACCGTGGTCCCTAACGGAACTGCTGCAACCATGGATTCGAGGTTGCATCGTAGTCGCAGTCGCACCAGGGTTGACTAGACATGCATCCGCGAGTTGCAATGACTATGACGAGACTCCGACCAAAAACGAGGCCAATCGCATTGTTCCAACTTTTGGCCATTGTGCAACTCTGTTTTTATGGACTCGAGCGATCCCCATGCAGCTACAAATCAAATAAATGAGACTATACGACGATGGTTGCAAGGGTTGCAGGAAAAACGACGTTAAAATAAAGGTTACACCCGAGTCTAGAGCAAGTGAAAATTGTGAACATTGTGCATTAGTCTATCGGAGTCTCCCGATGGTCCTCAGTTCTGTTAGGGGTATCGGAAAACGATTGCAAAATCGACGTCCCAAGATGCACTGAAGCTTCCTTGTCGTTTTGTCGCTTGATTAATAGAACACGACTAAGCTGCAGGCATTCGGGTTCGTGGATTGTGCAGTCATTTTGTTGGTCGAGAACAGCAAAAGGACCAAGCTACGGCCTCGTCAAAATGGTCGCGGTCGTTTCGTCGGTCAAACAGGGAAAAACGACCGAGCTGTAGTAACAACCGGATAGTCGTTATCACAGTCGTTGTGTCGGGCGATAACCTAAATACGGCTAAGCCCCAAGCATTCGGGGTTTTCCATTACTGCGTTCGGAAAAAGAATTAATTTCGTGGTCGTTTCGTCGGTCGAACACCGGAAAGCGATCAGCGACCTCGGCGTGAACGATTTTACGGTCGTTTTGTCAGACGAAAACAAAAAAAAAAAAAAAAAAAAAAAAAAAAAAAAAACCGACCGACCGATCAGACTATATCGGAGTTGTAATATCCTGGGCGTATTGAGGGTTCTTGATCGTTTCCGTGATCGAAATCTCTGCTTTTGAACGATCAAAAAAGTGCACGCCTACGACTATCGTCTCCTCGGTCGAATCGCGACGTTCATACAATCTGCTAGGGAAATTTTGTACTTTTTACTTCAAGTATTTTTTGTTACGCTGCCCAGCTTTGGTGCATTGTTAAAAAAAAATAACGTAGGTAAAGATCTTCGTGAAAAGGGACATTTACGTCTCATTTCATCCATCGAAATTATAAAAACAAAAAATAAGTGAGTACACATTTTTACAGTCTTTGATATTGATAATATGAGTAGATGTCTTTTAAATTTTTATTGTGCCACTCCCATTTGTTGGTTTATCCAAGTTCGATAGTTAGGAACGTTGACGTAGACGCCCGGAATACCGGTACTGGCGCAGCCGATTCCCCAAGAGACCAATCCGACGACCTGGAACTGACCGGTGGTTCCTTGACAAACGAGCGCCGAACCTCCATCACCCTGTAGAATGTGTTTCAAAAAAATTATCAACGTCGGACGTCCGAAGCCAAAGCCGTAACGATAATTGTTTATAGTAGAAATTCGCGTTACGGTGCAAGCATCTTTGCCGGCCTCGCCACCGGCGCACATGAAGCTGGTCCGATCGAGATTGAAGAATTGACCGAGTCTGGTGGTACGCAGGCGAGTCTCGCAATCCGCTTGTCCTACTATCGGGACGTCGACTTCCTTCAACATGCTCTGGTAGTTGCCGGTCGGACCGAATGCGTTCTTGCCCCATCCCGGCACCCAGCACCTTCAATTCAAACCGATCATTAGTTTCATAAAAAAACTTGACGATTTTTTTTTTTTTTTTTTTTTTTTTTTTTTTTTTTTTACGAAATTCGATGCGTTGCGTTTTTTTCGGAACCAAAAAAGGCGTCAATTCAAATTGCGACATTATACTTACCCGCTGGGTCCTTGCATTAAGGATGAATGTACGTGTAACATTCCCAGCAAAAAGTTCTTTACGGAGAAACAAAAGAACTGGGGAAATTTTTTTTTTTTTTTTTTTTTTTCACGAAATTCCATATTTCCCGGTTACAAAAAAGACCATTCGGCTCGTTCGGTCCGGTTTTGGTTCTCGTAACCGGAAACGCATCGAATGCAATTTTGAGTAGAAACGGTTCGGTCCTCTTACGATTTTCGCGACCGAAAACCGAGGGAGTGCTAATCAAAAATGTTACAATCCGTTTCAGGGCTTTTTTTACGTTCCGTTTCTTTCCCAACCGTACGTGTTTATTTTTCGATCTGTTTTACAACCTGTCAACTTGCTAGGGATACACAGACGGCTCTTTCCCCAGAAATTGGTGTTCCTATTAAATTGTAATTGGTAATCACCAGTTTCCGAGAAAATTACCTCCCCCTCCACGATTCGATGCACCAGCCAGCGCGCGGTTAGGCGGTCACCCACCCAACTACTGACCGCGAGCGGTATTTGTTGACTTTCGGGACCGCCAGAGCCACAGACCAACTACGCACCTATCGCTGTCGGTGAACGAATTTATTTGAAAGTGGGTTTTTGAAAAGTTTTTTTCCACCGAAAGGTTAGCAGAAGGCTCATACACGCTAATAATTTTGTTTCCCTTAGAAAAGTTCAGGACCCTTGAAGAAAAAAAAAAAAAAAAAAAAAACAAATGCATTACGTTTGTTTTTTTTTTTTTTTTTTTTTTTTACAGACACCCTCCTCCCCCCCCCCCCCCCCGCCCCCCTTCTCGGACGAGGGTAAAAGTATTCATATCGTTTTTGGAAAAAACGAGTAAGCCTTCTCATGTAAAATTTATTTGATTTTCGCAATTTATTGCTCATATTGTTCGTTGAAAAATGCCCGTTGAAGTGATAGCTCAAAATTTGCTCTTCAACCTGTTAGTGAAAAAAGATATCTTTCTCCAAACTTTCGGTAACACTTTAATTCAATAACTTCTGTAAGTGACAATCCAAAGCCGTTGTCGAAAATTGGTTCGCCGAGTATGTTGTAACGAATGTTTTTTATTGTCTCCAATTGTTTAAGTCTCGATGACAGGTACTCACCTGGTACCTGCCTGTGGTACCGCGGTCGCGAGACATGCGGTATTGATGTTCGGACTCGTGGAGATCGGCACAGATCGGTCCAATCTCACAACAGCGAGGTCGTTGTGGAGATTCGTTTGTCCGTAACTCGGATGAATTACTACTTGAATCGGAGCGTATTCCTGATAAGCATTCGGTTCTGTGGTGTGTTGGCCATCCCACTCGCCGAGTCTTATTTTGAAGTTGAGGTTTCTGCGACTCAACGAGATTACATAAATAAATTAAAGTTCACTTCTTAACCCTTCAACAGCCAAACTTTTTTCCACGTCAAAAAAAAAAAAAAAAAAAAAAAAAAAAAAAAAAAAAAAAAGTCTCAACTGCTCGGAATTGTTTTATATTTAAATATGTAAATAAGCAAAAAAAGATGTTTCCAAAGGTTCGGCTGAAAAACTTTCTTTAGTATGCATGACTATTGATTACATGTTGGTACAATTTGTAGAATGAAATATAAGACATTTTTTCAAGTGGCCGTTTCTACGACGTAGCAAATAAAACATGCTGCCAGCTAAAGGGTTAAAGTAATTAAAAAAATTGACCAATAAGTTATTTGCAACTGATTTTGTCATTCCAGGCGTTATCTTTCATTAAAATTGTACGAATAACAAATATATCAGCATTATTTTAAAGTCCATATCAATGCGAGACTATGATAAGGCACACAAACAAATGAGGCGGAAAGTAGATTTTTTAAATCATCGCGACTTACGGATAAGGGAAGACCTTATGAGCGGCTGTCAGTACATAATTCTCATTGATTAACACACCGGATCCAACGAAAACATTTTCCTGGGTGAGGATAGCAGCATGCCACGGATACGATCCGTACTTCGCCGTTCCAACGGGCTGTGCTGGCGAATTAGTGATTTTTCTTATACCGCAAGTGCCGTCGATCAAGGATCCTGATTCTCCGCAACACCACATTTGGCCGGTCGCACAATTGTTTCCCTGAAAATCACATGCGTTAGTATTATCGACATTGATTATTGATACGAATTTTTTTTTTTTTTTTTATTAAGTCTATGTACTAACGGACCGGGTTAACGATTCTGATATCGATCCCCAGGTTCGGCTTTGGAGTGCATGTTCCTGAGGCAACACAGCGGCAGCTAGTTTGCCTGGCATTGGCCCCCGAATCTGTAATATACATATAGATCAAAGCAAGATTAATTATATAACTTCGTTAATTGGAACTGATTATAAAAATTCGTCAATTAATGCTAACGATAAAAAAAAAATCCCTAATTAACGTGAATGGTAAAAATTCTTGAATTACTTTAATACTAAAAATTCGTCAATCAGCGTTGTTGTTGAAAAAATAACAATCGATGTCGCGAAATTTATCAAATTAATCGTAAGGTATTTTTGTCACTTTATTCATCCGACCATTCGCTGAAGTTATGGCAACTATTCGTAAAGAATTAAAGTTGAACTTTGACTTCAAAGCTGATTTGGGTTTCATGTCAAGCACGAAGAAAATTAATGGAATGTGAGGCTCAGAATAACTTGCGAGAAACTATGTAAAGAATTGCAAGGTCATTTTTCATTTCAGTTACCAGAAAATTGGTCCAAGGGAGTTTTTTCATATTTTTAATTAATAATTTTTTATGCTTTCCTCGATTTTCACGTATTTGCAATACTAGCAATATATTCACTCTCTTCAGTAAGTGCACAAAATCTTAGCCGTGTGGCGCCTCAAGATCGTTCGAGTTAGTGTCTCAATATCAATTTTTCGTGAAGTTACAACAACAACACAAATTCAAAAAGTCATCAAATTTAAAGTGTACAATTAATTATAGACTCTAAGACTTTTCAGAGAACGTTCTAGTCTGATTCCTCAATAATTCCCTTTTTTTTCTAGACGCGATTATCCGACATTTGAAAACGCTGAAACAAAAATGTCTCGAAAAAAAGAAATAAAATACTATATATATATACATATATATATTAACCAAGTTTCCTTTACGAAGAATGAAAATTGAGCGTCGCACGTCGATACTTCCAAGCGATGTTTATCTAAGCTCGCGTATCCCTATCAAGTTTCTTACCGTCCTTACTGTTGTTGGAGAAAACTATAGAGCTCGATTGAGCGAAACTGCATTCGGGAAACACCGCCGCGAATCCGATTATCGATAAAAGAATCAACATCGTAAGAGTCACAAGTGCTTTTATAGATTAATCCTGAAACTACACCGAACACGACAGCTAAACTTGTACAAGTGCATCTGACACGATGTCTCGCTTTATATATGTAACGCTGAACCGGCGGATAAAAAAAAAGAAGCGAGCAAAACGTGATCTTTTTTTGTCACGTACTAACTATGCAGAGAGAGAGAGAGAGAGGTGTATTAACTCGGACGTCCATCCGCGTCGGCAAACAATCCGTCGGTCTTCCCCTCCCCCTCCCCAATCGCATTTACCTGGAACAATATATACTATAATCACATAATATGTATATAGCATTAAAAGTTCCGGCCGTGTTGCTGCATGGAATAATATGAAAAATGACATTCTATCATAATTTGCGACATTCGTACGACACTTAAAAATTGTCGGTAAATCCACACCTGTTGCGTAAATAGTTACTCGACGAGAACAGCGGAGAGGAACTAGACAAGGTGAAAGATTTATTTGACACGGAAAGCGCTTGATGGTGTTTCATGCATCGAACGGCGCAGTGAATTGAATGAATGTCGGGTGGGGCAAGTATGCATCGTAGAGTGATACTTCCACGCACACCCGATGACGAAATACAAAATAAAAAATAAAAATAAAAATAAAAATAAAAAACATAATAACTTGCGGTATCCGAGCGATAACGTCGATAATAAAGATTAAAGTCGATAATGTTCGTACCCCTCCGTTTCCCACACGAATGCGAACTATTCACTGGAGTCGCATTCACGCCGCACGTTGGTTCTCTCAGACGATTAGAAAAAATGCACCAATTGCATTCAATTGCTTTAATATTTGTTATTTTCTTGCAACGAGGAGCTTTCGTCGATGGTAGGTAATACACTACCATAATACTACTGTGTGTGTATATATATATATATATGTGTGTGTAATTGTTTCTGAGAGGTTTATCTTTTGTCTACAACGCAGTGTTTTCTCATACAAAGTATACATAAATTATTGTTTACTGTTTACTGTTCGTACGAATACCAGAAAGAGCAGATCTTGGAGTGAACTAGCAAATTCTCTGAAATTCTCTAAACATAGTACATTACCCGGGAAAATCGCAGTATACTGAAAATAAATAGTATTTTCTCTGAAAAAGTCTATTTTTTATTAGGATAACAAAATTAGTAGATCTTAGAGAATATTCTCAAGTTGTCTGAAACACACATTATCCGAGAAAATCGAAGTTTTTCGGAAAATAAATTGCATTTTCTCTGAATAAGTCTGTTGTTGGTCCGAGTAACCGAAAGAGTAAATGTTGGAGCCAACTCGTATTTTCTTTTAACGCACTTTATTAGAAAAAGTCAGAGATATCCCGAATTTTTCGGAAAATACTCTGAATTTCTCTGATATATTGTGACTGCTGGAGGTTGAGCGGACAAAATGGCAGAGATATTTAACATATAGCAGAGAAAATCGGGGAAAATCAGAGAAAAATCGCGGAAAATCAATTAAAATCACTGAAACGGTCGGTTTAGAGTTTTTCAGACTAATTGTCAAAGAAATATTTTCACCGGGGCAGTGGAGCGAAACGCCATATTCCAATAATTTTCGGATGGGATAATGGGGCAAAACGGGACAGAAAAAAATTATTATAAACTTGCGTTTGCTCACTGTGCCGTTTTGCCCCACTGTCCCCATTTTGCACCGCTCTACCCTACGTTAAATTATAGTATTTCATGAGCATTTGGAAGAATAAAATTTTCGCTATCTTCACTTCTCTTTTATATTTTTGCTTTTTTATTGTAATTCATGGACCAATTTGAATAGTTTATGCCTCGAAAAATGCCTTAATTGATCAATTATGACCGGCAGGTATTTCGTGTTACAAGTGCCAAAGCGTGTCGTCCTCGAGCTTTTGTGTCTCGGACTGGGGCTCGCCGAGCGTGTGTGACAAGAGATATTGCACAATATATCGTCGGGAATACCATGACCCAAAAGGAGTAATTGAGAAATTTTATCGTTCGTGCGAGGACATGCCGGCGTATTTCAATGCGATAATCAACACGGCGGATTATCGAGATTACTATCGAGCGTGTACGAGCGATCTCTGCAACAGTGGCGATGGTATCGAGAATTTCAAGATTGAGTACACAGACCATTCGCCCAGTTACGTTGTAACCGGCATAGGATCCGCTGGCGAAAAAGTCTCTAGCCACTACAAACTAATAATTGTAACTCTTATCAGTTTTACGATCTTATTGCCAGGACAAATTATCCAATGAATCATCCCGGGAGCGATGCTATGGGCTATTTTTAGTGACGACAGGGGCAATTGTCTCGAGAGAATGTGAGTCACCGCGTTTTACCCCGAAGGACTGGCTAATAATTATGTCATTAACTTCCTCAACTACATAAAGGCACGGAGTAACTACTATGTTGCATATTATTGCAACTGTTGTTATTAATACTGTCATATTGTTGCAAATATATGGTTATAGTTTCGTCGAAAATTCTTCACTATATAGGTAATTAGAGAAATAATTGAAATTTTCATATGGCTTCGTCACACCCAGAAAAATTACTTATTTGACGGCCACCGTTTATTTAGATTAAGTAAAATATTTATTTCATTTAAATAAATATTTATTTAAATCAAATAAATATTTCATTTGATCTAAATAAACGGTGGTCGTCAAATAAATCATTTTTCTAGGTGCATAAATCTAGCAATATAATTTGCAATATCTTTCTCATAAAAGTATCAAATAAAAATTTTCATATGGCTTTCTCATTATGTTTCTTTATTCGCGAAGCTTCTTCTAGGAGAAAGCATTTTCTGTATTGTTGGCTTTCTCCAACAGGAATGTTCGCGAATAAAGGAACATAATGAGAAAGCCATATGAAAATTTCAAATTTCAACTTGTTCAACGTTAACGTCGTGTTTGACTTTTATGCAAAACTACTGGCCGATTCAGATTCTGCGTGAAAAAATACACCAACGCGCTTCACTTTGTCGGATCTGTGCAATTTTCTTCGTTTAACGTTTAATGCAGAGTCTGAAAAAATGATTTTCTTAAATCATCCAATATTCAACGTTTTGTGACCATGACTTATGTATTTTTCCCCGCTGATTACGAACCTCGAACTTATTTCACTCCTGGCGCGATATTCGATGCAGAAACTCTCGTCGAATGTGAAATAAACATTTTCCGAAATATTCAAAAATTTCAAATTCTTATAAAATCTAAACGGATCGATCCATCTTCGCCAAGTTTAATACGAAACAATGTACAGTGTTAGTCCATCCCGTTTTTTCAAAATTCATTAGTACTTTTAAAAAAACTCAAAATCCCATAAAATCCACTTCGATAGATTTTGACCAAATTCAATACCAAGGGTCTCTGATCAAAATAGTATATTTGTGTGCAGTTACCGAGTTGCAGTCGTTTTAAGCAATGCAAATCTATCACACACACACACACACACACACACACACACACACACACACACACACACGCGCACACACACACACACACACACACACACACGCACGCACGCACGCACGCGCGCGCGCGCGCGCGCGCATACATGCATCCGGACGCCAGCAAAAAATCACATTTTTCGAAGTTTCAGACTATTTTAAGTACCTTAACACTAAGAGCTCGATTTTTTTTTTTTTTTTTTTATTTTTTTTTATGAAAGCTTCTATGAGGAAACAAAATTAAAGTTTTTAATCGAGTTTCGGGGACTGTCGGTAATCGTTGGATAAATCAAGTCTGAGACATCGAAAGGGTTCACATTCGGACATGAGGGTAAATTGTAAATAAATCTCGGAACGTTCACAAATTCCTTAGCGGATCTAGGCAACCCGCGAAAATCGAAAAGTGACTCAATTCTGTTCTGTCACTATGGGACCGAAAAAAAAAAACCATAAGTAACTAATAGAATAGAAATTAATTGGTTGCTTTTTGGTGCTGCAATTAAAAAGCAACCTACGTCGAAAATTGCGCTCCAGTATCATTTCGGTTGCCTTTCGGTTACGTTCGAATTTCTCATTACTAACCGAGAGATCTAAATGTTTATTGAAGCTATTATTATGAGAATGATAATTGAAGCCCCTCGTACGCAAACCGATGATTAAAATGGTTTTTTGATCTTTGTTTCCTCACAGGGGTTTTGATTTCATAATAAAATGTTATTTTCGATATTTTAATGAAAATGTAGGTATGTATCCATGGCTTTCGAAAGTGTCGAAAAATTATAATCGAAATTTTAAAAAAAATTGATATTTCTGTCGCTCAAAAACGCCTTGAACAAGTTAGAATTTGATACCGATGTCGAGAGGTCAGTTCTCACTATTTATTAGTTTTTTGTTTGTTTTTTTTTACTAATTTCTTGTAGTTGTTTCGATTTGACGCGGTATTGAGCTTTATAAAAAAATGTCTGTGTAAGCGCTTGCACTCACATTTTTCGAGGTGTTCGGGCTATAGTGTTGTTCCACACAAACACACTTATTATCGTCCGGTAATGCTTATTTATTTCAAGTAGAATCGATCAAGTCGTCGAATAAATCGAAAAATTAATATAAATGTCTACGAAATTGTTATCTATCGATTTTTATGTTTCGAAAAATGAATAAATCTCACTGTATTCATTGTTTTCCAATGCAATATATTTCTGAAATTGTTTGGCACTTACAATAAACCTTAAATGGCGTTAAATAATACATAACATAATTTTTCTCCTGTCATCGTTAACGTAAACGGATTAATACCATTTACTTTTATATCTTGTCCAATGTGGCCTAAACATGTATGAATGAATTTTTTCAATTTTTAAATTCACTTTTTTTTTTTTTTTTTTTTTTTTTTTTTTTTTTTTTTTTTTTTTTTTTTTGGAGAAAAACGTGTAGAAAAACAGAGAATTCAAGGTGAATTAAAAAATTTGAAAAAATTCATACGTATTCAGAAATATGAACGAACAATTTTCATTTACAAAAAAAAAGTTAGGTTTCCGGGTTATTTGTTGAACAATTTTATTTTTCATCAATTTGTTAATAACATTTTGGAATTATTATTATGCAAAATTAATCCTTTCGTCATCTTTAATACACTTGATTTTTTTTAGATTTTTATACCATCGACAAGTGTCTACAAGTGTCCCTCTCATTTCTCTGAAACTTAAGTGAAGTGAACACTATTCTCAAGGACTACCTTAAGTTGAGAATGGGTCGTCTATCCATCAATGACTGCAAAATTACCACAAAAACGACCGATGTGTGAATTATTGAAAAATCTCTAGGTTGGGTCATTTTGTCGGCGTTGATCAGAAAGTAACCGGAAAGACGACCATGTTAAGAGCTTTTCTTTGGGTCTTTCTTTGAGTCTTTTATGAAAAACGAATTATCCGAGTTATTGCCAACAATCGAGGTAATACAATTTCGATCACGTTAAACTTTTGGTTTGGAATGTACATATGTGTGAAACATCGTTGAAAAAGCTTTCTCTCCGAGAAGGCAAAATTGTGGAAATCAGTTTTTAATAAACTGATCTTTTTGTATGTGTCCAAGGAATGTCTTCAAAGTACAGGGCAAAATCCAGGGTTGCATTCGAAAATAAAGTATCGTTCTATCCTTGTTCGTTGAAACGTTTCTGCAACGTACGAGAGAAAACTTTTCGAACACACCTCACATCAAGAACCATCACTTCCGGTTCTGAGTACAATTCTTAGTCAGGCTCCGGACGTTTAATAAAAGCTCTGTTCAACCTCAAAAGAATAGGCAAAACATGACTAAGACGCTAAGTAAAAACTATTACCTGATCGTTTTATGGCTTTCAATAACCAAGAAACTTGCAAAAGCTCTAGACTGGAATTAGTTAAATTCAAATATCATCTGGTGTTCGCAATTTTCGCGCCCGTATAGCGAAATCCTGAAACAGCTGACTTAAAGTCCGGTGTTCATGGTCTGGTCGACAATTTGTCTTATGCGTCATGCTTCGTTCAAAACGGGACCAGAGACACTAATACCTTATCGTGTTATCCTCGTCGTGACTGGAGAACAAATCTTGAGAGGCTTCTACACCACAATTCTGATCCGATTACAAGATAATATACATACATATGTATATATAAAATTATTTTATAATAAAAGTTATCGCGTGCGTATAACAAAGAGAGTACTGGATCTAACAAATTGATTAGTCATGGAGGCTGCCGGACAATCGGAGCAATACGAAGAATGGAGGAAACGGGTGAGTAAATTTTTCGACTCTGCCGCGAGGAAACGTCACACAGGTGTCAGTAAGTCGTGTCCATTCAGCTGAATAATCGAACAATGAATCATTCTAACTTTATCGCGTTTACATAATAAAAAAGTTGCTCTTATAGCTGCGCAATAACAAACAATATGGAAGAACATTTTTCACAACAATGCCGTGTTTACCATGCGTTAAAATTCGATGCTTCCATATACAACGATTGATCTCTTACATCCACGAAAATCACGAATATTCAAATGATAAATTCAACTTTTATTTAACTGTTCACTAAGATCATAAAAAAAAATTCAACATTGTTAAATAATTGTTTACTATATATTATCGGTGTTCTGGCTACTTATTTTGAAATGTTACAGGCATATCTGGGTCCTTTACCTCGAGGGTTTTTGAGACTGGAGGAGTATTCGCCGCAGCAACAACAGGAGGCCGCCGATCAACAGGCTGCGCTGGCTCTGCATCAATTGCAGGGAGCGCCGCAAATGATCGATCCCAGAGTTGGCAGGCTCAGCATCACAATTGCGCAGGTAAGAAACATCCAGAAGCGTATGCATTTTTGCATATACAAATTTCACAAGTTTTATGATTTTTTTTTTTTTTTTTTAGGCAAAATTAGTAAAAAATTATGGTATGACAAGAATGGATCCTTACGTGAGATTGCGAGTGGGCCACGCCGTATACGAAACGCAAACCGACACAAACGGCGGAAAGAATCCACATTGGAACAAGGACATACAATGGTACATTTTTGATACACCATCTTTTATCTCGTACACAACAACTTGTGAGAAATATTTATAATGATTTCACTGAGATTTTCGTTTATGTGGAAAAAATTTTATCTGGGAGCCCTGGCAAAATTGTTAAGATTGAGCACAATGGCCATGCCTTCAAAAAATAAGTCCTATTTAAAATTTGATAAAATGGCCGAGTGTCCTGAAAAAAAGTTGGAGCGTTATTCAGAATTTATTAAAGCAGCCAAGTGTCCTCAAAAACACTTGGAATACTATTAAAAATTTTGTGAAATGGCCAAGTGCGCTCAAAAAGCGTTAATGGTGATGTTAAAAATTTGTTGAAATGGCAAAAATTGATCGCAACATGCATCAAAGTTTTTATTTCGAAATTGAGTAAAATGGAGTGCTATTAAAAATTTCGCGAAATAACACGAAAGTGTCTTCAAAAAGCGTTAACGAAATACTACGATGTAAGGGAATTTACTGCAAACGGTCTGTCTCGTGTCATAACTGTGAGAAATCAGAATTCAAGTGCCGAAACAAAACAAAACAAAAAAACCCGCTCAATCCTGAAAGTCCCGTACATATTTTCGCAAAAAGTTCTTCAGTGAGTCCACGCAGGTGACTTACAATTATTTTCTGTATTTACAACTCAATCATTTACTTTTTGTCAAACAGTTTCTTACCCCTCGGAGTGACTCAGATATACATTGAAATCTACGACGAGTGTTCTTTCACGATGGACGAACTTATCGCATGGGGCCACATAGACATTCCGCCGCAAGTTATACAGCGAGGAGAGACACACGAGGACTGGTATATGCTGAGCGGAAAACAAGGGGACAATCAGGAGGGGATGATCAACTTAGTATTGAGCTACACGGTAATAGAATAATTCAAAGTTTCCAGTGAAAATGTTTCTCTGATAATTTGTCTGAAAAACTGTAATTGGACTGTTTCAGTGATTTTCATCGATTTTCCGAGATTTTTCTCTGATTTTTTCTGCTATCTCTAAGAACTACTCGTTCTGTTACCCGAATGAACAATAGACTTTGTCAGAGAAAATACGATATATTTTCTGAAAAATTGCGATTTTCTCGGGTAATGTGTGTTTAGAGAATTTCAATGAACTTATGTGTTCACTCTAAAATCTGCACCTTCTGCTATTTGTACGAACAGTAAACTTTCGTGTTCGTGTTCGTACGAACAGTAAACAATAATTTATGTATACTTTATATAAGAAATTCAGCGAAAATTTGAATTTTTCAGAAAATAGTTTCTGAATATAGAAGAGAAACAGGCTTCGAATATCAAAAAGGTTCATAGTTTTTCAAAGAAATTGGCAGAGAAAATCAGATTTTCAGAACAATTAGAAACATTTAGATTCAGAAAATCTTTTACTTTCTATCAAAAGTGCGAAAGGTGAGAGAAATTCAGAGAACTTCTCAGATAAATTTCAGGGAAATTTTCCGAGACTTTCAGATATATTTTCAGAGATATTCAGAGCAATATTTTCACCAGGGAGGGTTTAATTTTTAGATATAATATCGAAAAATTTCACTTTTGTGCCCCAACGGTGTTGCGAATATCCAGCGGATTTCACCTTTCAAGCTCGTATCGTTTACGATAATCAGTATCTAAAGAAAAATGTATGTTTTACAGGCAAAATGCAATCCATATCCAGGCTCTGCGCCCATAATGATGGTTCCCTCGGCAACTATGTTCGGCATGGCTCCCTACGCTCCCGTAAACGTATACACTGCGCCTCCACCTGTAGCCGCGGTACCTCCGGTTACAGTAATTCCCAGTTCTCTTCCACACGCCGAAGTAGAACTGAAGCAGGTAAATAAGACCTCCTAATCAAATTTCTTTTCGAAACGTATTTTTGCGGACAATATACATAAATAATACATATAACTCCGTCGTCTTTTCAGATCGCGGAAATGTTTCCAAACATCGACAAAGAGGTCATAAAATCGGTGTACGACGCAAATCATGGGAAGAAAGACGTGACTATCAACTCGTTGCTTCAGATGGTCGAATAATTAAAAGAATAGCTCTGCCCGCAGGAGAGAAAGAGAAAACGAGACAAAATACCTATATCTAATCCCGGAACGCCATATTTGTATTTTCTGCTAAAAAAAAAAAAATGTATTTCCTATTACCTGACCTCCTGTCTCAAGAATGTAATATATTTGTAAATTATTACAATTGATTGTGATCGTCTTCTCGCGAACGATTCGAATAGTCGACGATTTCAACCTCTGTTCGAAGTTATAACGGTAAGGGGGCGAACCTTTCTTTTTTTTTTTTTTTTCATTTTTATTCCAAGGATAAAGATAAGTATTTTATTTTAATAAACAATTCGAATTAAAAACGGCTCTAATATAACAATAATGCGCTCCGCAACGAACAATCGTTTACTCTATGTCTCTTTTAATACCTCAACATAATCTTCTTTTACCCCGCCGCCAATTTTTGTTGTCCGTACTCGCATTACCTTATGTAAAACCAATGTAGAATTTTTCTTCACCACCACCACTAGTAGCAATTATCGCGATAGATGAAAATTAATTTTGAACTAGCTACCGCTTGGTCTTAGTTTTCCGTAAGGTAACATTTTTTGTTTGTTCTATCGACTAGGAATGTTTGATTTGTCGTCTCTATTGAAAACAACCGACACCATCTCGTCCATCGTTTATTCTATACATCGTCCGCACCGATCAACTCGACCACATGTAAAAATATGTGTTTTGCCAATGAGGCAGATACTTGGCGACTGGCTCAGCGACAAAACGCGCCAGTGGTACGTTGCTTGAAATTCGGCTCAGTAACGATAAGATTCTTTGTCGGCTGATGTTGTCGTAAAACGGCGAACGCAGTATGTATAGAAGTAGACTTATCCTTCGACGGCACAGCTCTTCTCTTTCATCTTTCGTGAAAGTCACGTTTTTAGTTTCTTGACTGAAGAGACGCAAGCTTATGAGATCCGTAACAAACGCTGCGGACCAGGGCATCCAGTTCTTATGGCCTCTTGCCAATAAGCAACTCAGGTGGACCAGTGGCTTTATTATGTACAGAGTCTGAAATTGAAAAAAATAAATAAAATCTTTGTGGCAATTTCCTTAAATTTAACAGAAGTAAAAATGTTTCGCCTCGAAGCAAAAAATCGTTATAAATCGTTGTGAATTGCGTTGGGAGACGAAATATAAAAACCTCGGCGAGAATCATATTTCTCTCAGTCCCAGAACTCGGATGTCGATCGGCATTCGTGGCTTCAACAGGTTTCAGAGGAGACCATATTCGGGATTGAAGAGGCACAGTTCCAGCGACGCTTCGCACTACAGTGCCAGAACGCTTCAGGGCGAAGCCTTCCTTGACGGACTGTATGTTCAAGCAATCGCCAAGCTTCTCGCGATTCAGAGGTGGTATGGCTGGATTCTGCGTTATGCGCTCCTTGTTACGGTGGACCAGTATCAATCTCAGTATCGCTCTGTTTTATGCACGACATCAAATGGTTAATGTATGTCTGACCTAACTTTTTGTAACAAAAACATAACTTGGGAGGAAACGAAACTGTAGATTAACTATAGTGACAAGGGACACTACAATGACTAGAGACACTATAATGATTGAAAACACTATAGTGGCCGGAGACACTATGGTGATGAGAGACAATACGGTGACCTGAGACTCTATAATTACTAGAAACACTCTACTGAACCAGGACACTATATTAGTGACACGAAGCACTACATTGAACCAGGGCACTAGAGATAACCAGAAGCACTATAGTGACCGGAGATGCTATGGTGACCAAAGATACGATAGTGACCAGACCCTACAGTTTGTCTTTGGCACTATACAGAAACTAGTATGTAACTGTTTAAATTCTACTAACCACAACTGTGCTTCAATCAAGAAGGGGCAATCATGCGACTTTTCCAATTCCTATTTACAATTCAAATGTCTCCGGTCTAATTATAAACTTTTAAGTGGACAATTTTATCATTTTCCATTGGCTAAATTATATTCTACAAAAATGTGTGCCAATTGCAATCTATCTACAAATGAGGGTTGGGCAATAATTTGTTTTAGATCATCGTATAGGAAAGTGTTATTACGGAATGCAAAGAAATTTTACGCTTGGATCATTTTATCAATAGGACAAGTTACAGAGTGTCCTTGGACTTTAATTTGTTACTTACTTGAGGCTCTGTACTACCAAGATTATCATCCATCTTCCTCTCTCTCCCCACAAATTTTTAGCTGCCACTTCGATAAGCGCCTCCGTGTATTCTATCACGGTCAGCCAAACCTTGATCTTCGATTGAAACTGCGGTAGTTTAAGATGATCGTATTTGCTGCTGTAAATCAGCCAATCGTTTAGTAAGATTAGAAGATTTGGCATTGAATATACGAGCTCTGATGTCAGTGAGGAATTGGTGAAGCGACCTGAGAGTAAAAAAAACAAGAAATTAAACTTTAAAAAAATCAATTATTTTTTCTTGTAAAAAAAATTAAAAATTGAAAATATAAATTATTCAAACAAACCGGCTGTAAAGTACGATAAACATCGTACAGTGCTCTCGATATCAGCGATAAGTTGAGGTTTCGTCAATATCCATTCCTTGTAAGTTTGCAGATACGGTGATGTTGCAGAGTTTACGGAATTCATCGCGATTATTCACCACCTAGTCTTCCCAGTGAAGGAATGGATTTTTTTTTATTACTTTTGCCGTAAATCGCACTTGACAAATCCGATCGGACGAACACAAGCGAACCCGAGTGATGTCTCGGACTTAACATGTTGAACGGGCACTAGTGGTAAGAATCGAGATTAAAAGTTGCCGTCATTTGTGACGATCGTCAAATTACCAATCATCCTCTTAATCCGTAACTATTAAAAATGCATTATTTATCTATTACATCCTATTACATCCTATTACATTTATCCCTCCAAGCTGCCAGAAATGCGGCTATAGAACAAATTGAACATGTTTCAAAATAATAAATTTTTTCTAAATCGGCAATCTTCAACGTGATTGCCCGTCCATAATATAACGTGCTTTTAGGGCGAATTCACATCGAGCCTCTCGCGGAAAAAAAAACTTGCTTTAATTCAAACGAACCGAATTTCTCATTGGTCGTCGAAGACTCCCCCCCCCCCTTGTCGAAAGTCGCCCGTTAATATCTAAGACGCATCGAGCGAAAAACCACACAAGATATCATTCGGATGACGAATATTTAAAAGCGAAGAAACATCGACGAAACGGTCAGTGTACTTATGGAAATGAGCGGCGCACGCATCACGCCGAGCCACTAGCAGACGACGTACGTTTGACGTATACTATTGACAGACACAAAGTTTTCGAGCGCGTCAATAGTGTCGGAGTTTTGACGTTGGACATTGGCCTGTCATCGTTTGTGACGGCGGAATGTCATCGGCAACCCAAGTGGTCAGTGTGCAATTGTTTAAACAATAAACGTTATCGCTCCATCCTACTTCAGTAAAACAGCGTTTTTCGAAAAATCCCTTTATAGTGACGAGGTCTCTGCTAATCGCATTATCTAACAGGAATTATCAATTTACCGGACGAAAAAAATATTTTACCTAAATATTTTTTTTCGTAATTTTATCGAAGAGCAAAAAAAAATATCGATTTTTTTCTTTTTACTAAGATAGAACGTATCTCTGCAACTGCGCAAAAATTGCGCGTTGAACAAAGGATCGTTGGGTCAGTGAATTTTTGAACGCGTACGCGATTGTCCCACGCGCGTCACTGACTACAAAATTATTTTGTTTATCTCGAGAAAATGTACGATAATTGGCTCAAGTTGTTGAATTGTTGTAGAAGCGAATGTCCGCTGTGTGTATATTTATTCCAGATTAGATACAAACCGTTGACGGAGATAATTTTTCTAATTAATTGTCCGGTTGTGATTTATAGTTTTTTTATTTAATTATTCTGCAAGAGATCATTTGTTTTATGAAACATTTTTTTTTCTGCTGTTTCAGTTGAAGAGCGTCGGGCCAAAATTGGTTCCTTTCTTCAAGAGCGTCTCCGTTTACTTTGTTCTACTCGCAGAGCAGCCATCGCTGCTTACGGCGTGTATAAAATGTTTGCCAATAATAAGCCTCATTTTCTTCGTACTTCTTCATGGGATGAACCTCTCCGAAGAGTGAGAATTATTGCAAAATTTCAGAAAAAAATATAAACATAATTCTTTTTTATATTAAATAAATTCTTTTTATTATTAAATCTTAATTTAATAATATTACATTTTTATTATTAAAAATTCTTATTTAAAACCTTTTTATACCTATATGTTTATAAAAAATTGTTGAGTTATTAAGAAAAGTTTTTCTTTCTCTCTTTTTTTTTTTAAGGTACACATTCTCAAGAAGAATATTGGCTGGTTTGGTGTTCAGTTGCATCGGTGACGCTCTTATACTATGGCCCAGTTTGTTTATAGCTGGAATGGGCATGTTTGCTCTGGCTCAAATAATGTACATCACTGCATTTGGCTTTGTTCCGTTGAACGCGACGCTCGGGGCTTCGCTCTACGCTGTTTGCAGCTTAGGTATAATAATCCCATTTGAGAAGTAGTTTTACCTTAGCTGCATCTCGTCTGTACGCTGAATTGATCACTTGCAGTAATATACACTCTGATGCCCGGCCTCAACGGCGTTCTCGTTATCGGAGTGCCCGTTTACACTGCTCTACTCGCTACAATGACGTGGCGCGCGGTATCCAGAGTACAGTCCGAAGGGGTGAGTTCTTAGATGCGATATAGACGATTTTAATACCGAAAAATTGATTTTCCGAAAAAATTAGCAAAATATTTACAAGCTAAACTTTATCCACTTAGAATGGTTTAAATGGTTTAATGGTTTATCCACTTAGAATGGCTTAGTAGATAAAAATTTAAATATTGTGTACACTATTTCAATTTTTATCCATTCAAACGATTCTCTACATAAATTATTTTCTTTGGCATAGTTAATATTCGTCTGCTTGTCAATTGTTGAAATGCGGTATGATTAGTTTTTTAACTCCGAAAGTTTCCGCAATGAGTTCTGGAAGTTTCCTTTTTTTCTTCTTTTATCGTCGTTACGTCGTAGTGGAGCGATTTCACGGTAATAATGGCTTAACGATCTGTCGTTTCCGGGCCTGATAGGTACCGTGGACTTGGACAAAATTGTGCAGTGGCATCGGTAGCGTGAGCTTCGCGATATCGGACACACTATTAGGATTTCATCATTTCTACAGTCCGCTGCCTTACGCCACGGTACGATAAAGCGATAGCCTATGCAATGTGTAAATCGGATTCATATATTTTGTTTTTTCAACTTCCAGGTGACTATTATGTTGACGTATTACGCAGCGCAGCTGGGTATAGCCTTGAGTACCGTTGATTCCAGGGAAAAATACAAGTCTCTCGCCAAGCGGTGAGAAGTTTCATTATCGTATGGAAAAAAAACAAGGACATTTCAATCGATTTATCGATAATTTTTTGGCAGTAAACATATTTTAGATTTCACTTATCTGTCAGTTAAGTCATAATATTGGCTCAATTCTAAATCTTCAAGTCCGATAGGAAAAAAAAAAAAAAATTGTTCCGAATAGCGTCGAAATTTTTTACACTGCCATCACCGTCGGGCAGACGTATGTACTACAGTAGAGTAGAACACCTTTCATTGATATTGTATCTCGTTGAAGAGTTTACTACATGGTTCCTAAGTCTGGATGTTAGCCAATAATCTCAACGATCTATCTTTCTCTCTCTCTCTTCAAAAAAATTCACGCGTCAATGCAACTATATATCGATAACATTTATTTTTTTAAGGAAAGAAGTTTTCATGCAAATGGTAACATTCGTGTTCAGGACGAAGTTCAAACGCTTAGATGAAATAGTAGACATGTAAAAAAAACTTTGACGTTCGTGAATCGTTTTTCTGAAAGAATAAGTGTCGTTCCTAGCACTACAATAAGAAAAAAAAGGTGATCTTTATCGATTTTTTTTTTTTTTTACAAGACTATTTTGTCTTACGGTAAAGTAACACTTTGGCACTCTTTTTTTTTATTATACCTTATGAGGGGTTCCATCGATATCAGACAAAAAAGTAATTTATTTTTTGTTAACGAGAAAAAAGCAATAATTTTTTTGGTCCAAATCTATAGACCGCCTCCTCATTGGATATTTCTCAGACTTTTTACGGAAAAATGACAATGATGAAGAGAAAAATTTGGCATTGTAGATTTTACGTTCTCGTGCTCAAAAATTTCCTTCAAGGACAAAGTACGGTACATAGTTTATTGCTCGATGAATTTTGCAATACGAATAATGCCGAGGGCAGTCATTTTCCTTTTTTTTTATAATACGTCGCTGCATTTTTCACGATAAAATCTCGACAGCGAGGATAGCTCAATGGCATGATGAGATACGATCGGAGAGACCTGCGACGATAGACTGATTGAATGTATCACGCACGATTATGGAGATGAGGTAGAATTACCTTGGATCGCCACAGGCCGCGTGTGCGCGGTTCTAGTCAAATGCAACGCGGACGAAAACATCGCCGTTAAGATCTCAATCGACAATAACGTCGCGAAAAATAAAAACAAATTACGCAAACATCTACATTTTACCTCGTAAACACAACTTTCACTGAAATTAATTCTACGTTCGTCATTTTTTCTCCGCGATGATTTTGTTCGTTTTTTGTATAAGAAATGTACTTCTTCGAAAAAGTGTGGGAAAAATAGTACATTACTCCACGAGGGCGAAAATCGTATTCTAACGAGTGTGAGTTTGCAGCACTCGCCTTCGGCTCGTGCTGCAATCACACGAGTTAGAAAGAGTTTTTCGCACGAGGGATGTACGAAATTTTTCAGTGTAAGGTGCGAAAATGGCGGAAAAGTGGCCATTTCCGCACCGTGTGATGAAAACATACTTTCCATGGAGGAAGGTTGACTTTGAAAAAATTAAACACTTAAGTGGTAAGAAATTCACAAAAAGTCGTCTGGTCAAAATTAATGTGACCACAATACAAAAGTCAATCTTTCTTAATCGAATGTGTGTTTTCGGGATGGGAATTTATCGACTACGTTCCTGCGCCTCGAATAATCATAAATCATTTCTTCAGTAAAAAAAAAAAAAAGAAAAAAAGCTTTTATTAATTAAAACGTTTATCAAGGTCGATAGTACTGCGATGCTATTTTTTTTGGTTCCTGCAGACCGGATAGCTTGCATACAAAGATACGTTCATCGAGATCCGTTAGATCCAGATGTGCATCTATTAATAGCGATCGGTTATACAATAACGCGAGGAACGTTGATTAAACGCAATAGAATTTGTCTCTCATCGCGGTGGACCTATTTTTATCTCACTACTTTGTTGTCATTGAAAAAATTAGCTTTAGTTCAACACGATCCCTTTACACAATGTTTGCGGGAGCTACAATTTTTCAATCGACAGAGACGCGTGACGCGCTCTCGGCGATGCGAAATATACAATAGACGTTTTAGAGTACGATAGACTGAAACAAACCCGCATTTAGAGTATCGTTGATGGACGGACCATTTACACTAGACAAAAAAAATCTGTAAATAAATTATTTTTCTTAGAAAATTCTACGACAATCTTGTAGAGATAACGATGAACCCGAATTCGACGCGAAAATCGAATGAAAGTCGAAGTTTCAGGGCTCCCTGATAATAATCATTTTAACGAAAATATAAGAATAATTTTTCGATCGGAAAAACCATGGACATTACAACTTTCATTCGATCCTAGAAATTATGGCGCGAAAGGGCTGTCTGTGACCTTATGAGGATCCAGCGTCATGTTCTCTTTGTGTCAGGAACGTGAAAAATTGATCAAACGCAATATCGATATGCGTGCTCTCAGGCCAACTCTAGTTTCTGCCCCATCAATCGGATCGGATATGACAATGTTATTTCAATAAGAGAATAATCATACAAAAATACAGTAGCTCTAGATACGTAAATCTCGAGTAGTGAGAAATAAATTACTTTTAATTTCACTCTGGTGAATAGAGATCGATGTGTTTATATTACCCTCTCTGTAAACATGTTTCTTGTTCGAAATAAAAATATTTAATTGTTCTTAACTTATGATCCCGTTCGACGAAACTTTGAGTTTCTTTCGTTCTTTTTTGCAGTTCATGTCTGTACATTATTGCCTTCATATTCATCGAATTATGAGCAAATACAATTCTATTTTAAAAATCTAATAAATTGGTGAAAAAAAACTAGAAACTTGATAGATGACGATGAGTGATTAAGTGATACTTATGTTACGACGTCTCGTAAACGATAGGAGATATTACGATTTATTCGACTTCTTGCCGTTAATTTTCTTTGATTCGACGGTCTTTTTGCTCGCACGATTCGTGGAAGCCGAGGGCTTTGTATCTTCATCATCGCCCCCGTCGTTGAAGTCGTATCTCACCGCGAGCCTCTCTCTTATGAACAAGCCCTTTATCAGCTTCTTCCAATTTCCGTATATTCTGTTTTCGCGTTTCTCCACCGCTCTCTTCTCGGACTCTATCTGATCTTCTTGCCAAGCTTCGCGCAATGTTCCCTCGAACTCCTCGCATACAACGTAGCCTTCGATGGCCGGCACTGCGCCTCGGGCACCGAAATTAAAACCGACCACTGCTGGAACGCAGTCGATATTCAACTTTCTTGCCACTCGATTCAGCGCTGGTACTGCAATATATTCAATGTTTCAATTAAAAAATTTCTTATTGTCATTCGGATGCCTTGTATCGTCTTTATTTGCCTTTCGATAAAACTCATGTATCGATGTCATCGATATATATTTAATTTCCTCAAATAGGACCAAAAAAAAAAATTAACTAAAAAATGCGTTGCAGTTGAATATTAATTCTATAAGTGGTGTGATAAAACTTACGATTTATGTGAACAGTTCCAATGGGCAACATGCACTGTTTAAACAAATTAACGTTTCCATATTCGTTACGTGGAACGACGCCGTCCTTCGCTACGGGCGGAACGTACTGTGTTGTTTGCCATTTTCCGAATAACTCGAGAGGAAGGTCCGGCAATCTCATTCCAGAGAGCTAGACAATACAGATGATGAGGTTGAAATGTTTACTAAACTGTGGATTGACGATGACAGCGGCGAAATTTTTTTATTCATTTTTTGCAATTACCTTATCATATTTTGGCATAGATTTTACGATTTTGTAGGCGTCCTGAGCGGGCTTTACGACTCGAGCTTTCTTTAACCAAGTCTCACGGGAATATAGGGTGTGTACGCAGTGACGAGAATAAATCGCCTCGCCAGTACGAAGATGACCTAGCGGAACGGACTCTGGAGGATAAAGCGCTTCGAATTTTAACAAGTGCCTCGCCAGAGCGTACAGCGGATGTCCTTTACACTCGCCGACGGTCTTGGGCAGGGGCTGCTCCAACTCTCTGAAAATCGAAGATGTTTCAATTATTTTCGATTAAGGGTAACGGGGTACGTAACATAACGTAGCTCGCCGAATGGTCGAGCAACCATTTATTACCGCTGCAAGAGCATCTCGTCCTCGGCTCTTGACATCGCCGTGCTCTTTTCCATCCAGGGGCTTAAGGTCTCGACCCACCAACTTTCATCAATGCGCTGTTTACGCGTCACCGTCAACCAGTGAGGACAGTATCTCCTCGTGACGTCCTTCAAACTTCCCACGGAGTTCCAAGCTATTACGTAGAGAACTGGCTTCGGAGCTTTTTTCTGCAATTGCGACATAAAAATGTTAATAATAACATAATTGACGCTCCAATATGTCAGAATATAAATATTGTCGAAAGTGACTGCGCTTTTGTTAAAGTTTATTAGAGCTGGGCAGGACTGGAAGTACACAAGTACTTTTTAACGATTTCAAATACCAAGTGAAGTATTTTTTGAGTACACGTTCTCATTGCGCATACTCAATCAGTGGCATGGCATCCTGTTTCTACTAACATATGATTATGTGTTTAAACTTTTCAATAAGTATTAAATTTATTTTTACAAAATTCCGTTCATGAAAACGAATAGTCTCCTTTTCGTTTTTTTTCAAAAACTTTTTTTTTTAATATAGAGAACAAAGAGGCTTTTTCTCATTTTCTTTTTTTTTTGTTTTTAACGAGGATTTTTTAAAATGAAATTATTGTGGTTTTTTTTTAAGGAAAAGAGTGAAGAGAAGATTAAAAATCGCTACAAAACGACGAATTACGAAAATTTCAATTAACGATTATTTACAATAAATTTTGCGCTAATTTTTGACTGCTTAAAATTTACGAAATGTAAACATTTTTTAATGTCACGAAAGACAGTGCAGTCATTTGTACATGGCGTCCCCATTTATTATAATTTTGCGTGTAGCTTTCTCTATGAGGAAGCAAAAATCGATCAACGAAGTTTCTGATAAAGAAAGCTACGTACAAATTACTTTGCACCTTTCTTTAAAGCCTAGATAATTCATAACGCTGCAAATCTAATTGCTAAAAGTACTTGGATACTTTAAGTACTTGTGATACTCTGTAATTGAATTTTTTTTTTTTTTGGTACGTTGTTCAGCTCTGAAGTCTATATTGCATGAAAAATTAATTGAGAACTAATCCTCGCTTCCCATAAAAAGTTATAATATTTTCGATGCCTCATAGTATTCGACCGCATTGGACGAAAAATGATTACTAAAATCGAATTTAATTCAACGTATCCTTAGGTCATACATTTTAGTGATAAGCTGTATCTTACATAGATCTCGCTGACACAGTGAATTTTATTGTCAACCACGCTGACGCTGATCCAGCTCTCTTCCGCCTCTACGTACACCTCGACCCATATGTTTTGAGCGCTCTTGGCGTCCAATAATTCAGCCGGTTCCTCGTCGGAAGACAATACTCTTCGGTCAATGGAATCTCGGCCTTTAAACTCGGCCTTGCTTTCCTCTTTCACGACGCTGACTTTCTTCGTTTTCGCCGGTGGTTTCGGCTCAAATTCGTCGTCCTTCCCAACGTTCTTTTTCGTATTCTTGGAAGGAGTGATTTTCTTCTTTTTTCCTTGGGGCTCGTATGCCTCGTCTGACTCGCTGTCATTTTCACTACTCATGTCGATACTCTCAGCATTGGTTTTATTCTTTTTTACCGACAATCTGCTTTCAGATTCTTCGTCCGAATATTCATCAGTTGCTGCGGTATTTTTGGTAATCTTGGGAGCAACATTTATTGTTGATTTAACATTTATTTTCTTATTCTTTGCCATCTCGGACTTCAATTCGTTTTTCGAATCGCAAGAATCCCGCTCAGCGTTATCGTTATCTTTAGCATAGTTTTTCTTCTTTTTCACGGGCGATTTCGCTTCAAACTCATCCTCCGAGTCGCCGTCTCTCATCGTACTCGTACTCGCAATTACCGCCTTATCAATCCTCGTCCCTCTAGTCCTTTTACCCAGTGATGTTTCAGTCACGATTTTTGCTTTCTCAATTTTTTTACTCTTCTCCTCCGTCTCGGAACTCTTCCCTATCGTTCTCGATCTCAGTGTCCTCAACTTAGGAGGACTTTTCACCTCTTCCCTTCGACAGTTGGAACTCGCGACAACTTTTTCCTCCTCCACCGAACCCTTTATCGCTTTCTTACGTTTGTTGTTAGCGAATTTAGCGAGCACCTCGGCCGCTCGCTTTCTCGCCTCCGTTTTTGCCTCTCTTCTCGTTACCTCGCTGTTCTCCGCCACGATCTTCGACGGCGACTCGTCCGAGGATTTCTTCCCTTCTTCCCCCTTAACCGTCTTTTTACCCTTTCCCTCAGCTTCCTTTTTACCCTTGACCGTGCCGCGCGTTTTTTTCTCCGTCTTAGTTTCTTCCTTGGTTTTGGCAGAACTTTGAAAAAGTTGATCCTGGCTTGGTTTCAAGGCCGGAGCGCACAGGGAAACTACGATTCTGCAATTCAGGCCTATAGCTCGCAGCGTCGCTGCATAGAGAAGAACCATCTCTTTGTAATCATGGACCTTACGCTCCCTGAGCCTCGTCAACAGACTTTCCCTTCCCACCACATTGTCGGTCTCTCTGAACTCGAGTTGGAACAAATTTTTGAACCATTTTGTGAATTGCTCCAAATATTTTAAATCCACCCGACCTTTAGGATATCCGCCAGACGGCATGAGGGACATCGCTGTGGACAAAATTTCAATGTCGTTTATGGCGACGTTGAGATGAAAGCCATGGGCAAGCCAGCACAAAAGTCCGACCTTGTGAACGTTTATCTGATTAGCTCGAAGACGTCGATTTTTTTTTTTTCTAAGCTCGTCCTCGAAGTCGTGACCTCTTTTTTTTTGCCTGCCGAACATCATCATTGCCATGCCAGGCAGAGTTATGTTCACGCCTTCCTTAGGAATAGCATAGTCTGAAGGTTTTTCTTCCGCCTCGTCTTCGTCCCTCTCGTCAACCTCTAACGCCGATGACGATACTCCGGATTCTCCCTGGAGCAACAAATTCGTGATTTCTTCAGACAGAACATTTTTACCTTTTCTACTCGGTGACTTTTCATTGGTCGTGGGAATGGGTGAAAAAGTTTCGGGTTTTTTTTCATCGTTGCTCGGTCTGTTGACTTTTTCTAGATTCCTCATAACCTCGGCGAGCAGCGCGTTCGAGTCGAGTGCCCTGTCGTTGTTTGGGAGGAAATCGTCGTCGGAATCGTCGTCGGAGCTTTCGGCATATTTACTCGATGACGTCGGAGCTTTCGACGAGGATGGTTTCTGTTGAAAGAATGAACTGTCGAGATCGAGCTTGCCGGGCGTTACGAGATACTCGTTGCCGCTGCTTTCCGAACTCTCGTCGTCCGACGAAAGACCCATGGTCACTGGGCGAGATGCTTAAATGACAGTAAATTGTTCCGGGAATATTCCTTGTTTAATTATCAAATCATGACGTTTGAGGATTGAACTGATTTCGCGGACATCATACGCGGAATTGTGACATTGTTTACGTTGGAATATTGCGCGATATATTGGGAGGGGGCGAGGGGGTTGGCGGCAATTCCACAGCCAATGGGAATCAACAAAACATTTATGAAGATATTTCGGCTCACTGTCATTTCGCCAAAATCTCAAAGGCAGGGAGACTAGAGTAAAGGAGTGGGCACAGCGTGCTCCAGAAATGTACACGAAATGCCAGTCCCAAACGGCGGCGCTGTGATCAAAAAGATCGTAGTCAATATACATATATAGATCAGGCATACACGACACACATATTACTATATTTACGATCTTTTCGACCCATGCGATGCTAGTGGCAGAGCGGAGAACTAATTGAGGACGGGTTTTTGAGGACGCCGGTACTGCTCATTCTCCTATGCTGTGTCCGCTCCTTTACTCTAGGAAAAAACATCAATTTGTGATTTTGAGGATTGGTCATATGCCTGATGTATCAATATCTGGAATGTATCAACCCGTGCACAAATGTGTCGGGGATACACTGACTTGGAGGTAGTAGCTGGCAAGTTTTTCTGATCTAGGATTTCTGGAGTGGTACTACCTAGGATCTAACCAGAGTATCCCATTGCAGGTGGATACGTCTAAGTTTTGTCAAGTTTTTCATAATTAGTTACTCTGGACAGGCTATGGAGGGGCTCTGACTAGTTATTATTATAAGTTGAAAACGATATATGTGGCGATACCGACGTTCAACACGTGGCGATCGGGTGGTCCACGAGCAAAAGACAGAGGACAGAGGACAGAGGACAGAGGACAGAGGACAGAGGACAGGGGACAGGGGACAGAGGACAGGGGACAGAGGACAGAGGACAGAGGACAAAAGACAATTTTTTCTATGAATGGTTTTAGTCGAATCGTTTTTACAAGAATTGTTTGACACGAATTTTGCGTAGACGGTTTAATGATTACTCGAATCGCCAATGTCTTACCTATAATGTCCGATGCAGTTTAGAGGGCATTTGAATAAAAAAATTACAAGTTGGTAATAGGGTAGTCGGTAGTGTGTTAGGTTCATAGTTAGGTATAACGGTTAGGTAGACGGTTCGATCCCCCAATCTCAGGTCATCCTTCTCGCCACCATAAATAGTTCAAGTATTCGTGCTCATTCATTTTTTTTTTCAATATTTTTATTTTTTTATTCCTTCATTGAACCCTTAGTTAGTAAGGGAAGACGGATGCGCCCAATAATTAACCCTCTTCAATTGCCCTACGTGGGTGGTTAGTTTCACGAGAGCGAGTCCAGTACTGCTAAATAGTTCTCGGCCAGTTAGGCGAGTCAAGCCCGATATTACACATAACGCCAGCTACTGACCAGATTCACTGGCCCGACGCTGGTTTGTAACAAAAAAAAAAAACTGGTTCAAATCGGACCAAATCCGAGACGAAATTTCCACACGGGAATGAAGATTTTACCTTCACAGATTTCACGATGATCGACAGTCGTCACTACAGTAATCGATAAATTAGAGTTGTACAATTTTTACGAAAGTCGCCTCGTCGAAGGATCGATTTTTGTTAGAATACCTGAAGCAGTTTAAAGTTTCAGGTAAATGAAATTTTGTTATTGTTGCATTTTCGCTTTGTATTTAGAATAAAAATAGTCATCTGCTACATAATTATTGATAATAATATAACATATACATTAAATAATACTAATAATAATTTCTATTGTCGAGCTCGCGTAACAGCAAACCATTATTTATCTCGCTAATCGAATCTCGAGGCAAGAGATAAAACAATGGTTGGAGGACCGAAAGTTCTGATTGACATTTAAAAAGTTCCTGGACTATGTTTTTCACAAGTCGTCCTCGGTTGAGGTTTTCGCCGAAACGGGCAGAGCTGATTATCTTTTCGAAGGGTTCGACCGAACAGTGTCAAGCGCAGTTCACGAAAGTTCGATTCCGAACGACTCGGCAACCGTTTCAGAGACCGTCAATCGTGAAGTGTCTGAAGTGTCGGTCCACTTCTCCAATCTGGCATTGATGTCGAGCGGGACGTCGGGTGGAGATGCTACACGGACAGCAGAAGTAAGTAACAACGCTTAAAACATGAAATGAGTCGAGATATATTTCGACTGTGGACATCATTTTTTTTAATTGTAATGGATAACATGATAGGATACAGGATCCGTTTCACAGAGAGGGAAACTACTGCTATGCACTAACTGTTCTGTGTGCTCTAACTCACGTCAGCTCATTTATGAGTGAGCTACGATCAGGCGAACTAGGAGACAGTGCCATCGGAAAAATACTGAAGAACTTGGTACTGTATGTCGAGGGTAAAGAGTGTTCCCGATTTGACACATTACTTAAAGCCTGGAACGAACAACGGACGATAGGCAAACATTTCGACGGCGTCGAACCGGCCGATGTCGTCGATTTTATCGACGCCATTCGTCGCGACATGCATCATAGACTCCCGGAGCAGTATTCCAAGATCCGGAATTTTCGCGTCATTATCGGAACGTGCAACGAATGCCTGAATCCAGTGTATCGCGCCGTCGATTGGATCCACCTCAATATCGACGCCGATTGTCACGCGCATTCGCGATGCGAATCGTCGCGTAAGCATGAATTCTTCACGATCTTGCCAGCAAGCCGTGGCGACCGGCAATATTGTATACTCGGAAAAGGCCGAATATTGATAGCAACGGTTTACTTGAATGAAAGTGGAAATCACTGCGCGGACATCGACGTCAGAGGATTCGATCGAAACGCGGTTATTTCCGCACTTAGCAACATTTCCGGAAAATCCGACATTATGTCGATTCCGTAACGTCTTATGATGGGAATTGCATGCTGTCCGACAGCGTCGAGCGGAGCACAATAGAAAGTTGGTCATATGATCAAGTGTGACGTATTTTTTCGGTAACTCAACGCGAATCTCGAAATAAAAAAACGAAACCGAAGCTCAAACCGAACGGGAGCAAAGCGCGAAATAGAGAGCCAAAAACGTCACTTTCGGCCGTCCACCCTCGCGGATGCATTGGCGTCCCGGTGGGCGCCAGTTAATTTTTATTTCGCCGGTATTATCAATCGGGCTAATCTAATCTAAGCTGGGAGTGAGTGGAACGGGCTCAACTTCACCAGTTTATTTGTTGTTTCGTCGGAAATTAATAAATCGGACTAATCTGGAGGTCGGTGGAACGGGCGGATCTCCGCAAGGACAAAACGGATGAACACGGAACGAGAACTAAACGACACGAGCTAACACCAATGCACGCACGAGAGCAAACGGTTGCGGAAATGCACGGTTTGCTCAGCATGCGGGTTGTGGTAGAAGGGTTGCGATCCTTTTCCAATAAAATTGCATGGAGTCAGAAATCGGTATCTCAAACTTCAAATACCGGGAACAATTATTTATTGGCTGATAAGCAACGGGAACACACACGAGTGCATCGGAGGCGCTTATCTCATCGAAAGAACGGAGCGAGCAGAGCGAGAATGGATTTCTATACGCGAACGATAAATTATCCAATTGATCTTACCGAAATAGCGTAATTTAATCCAAATGATATTGTGCGGGAACTGCATCTTACGATGCCTCGAGAACTGAAGCATACTCACTGCACCTCGCGAGTGTTATTCACAACGCATCACGATCACAGAAAAATCGATAAACAATTCGTATCGGCGACCGAACGACACACACAGCGCACGAGCCACTAGCGAGCGCGCGTAGTGACAGGAAGCGAGCGACACAGGAACCGAAGCGAAAGCGATAGCCGGAGTCTACGGCAGCGCGAGCTAGAACGAATTACTCACGAATTACGCGAGACAATAGGCCGAACGTAAACCCCGGAGCGCGAGAGAGGTCCGAACTGCCTCGAGGACGACTCTCGGTAGACTGATAAACCTACAACAATACAACAATACAACAATACTCTAACGAAGCGTTATAATTATCGCGGGATCCTTAGCCGATAACTACTGCCCTAAAACTATTTTCGAGCGTCATTTAAACGGGAACCGAAACTGTAACGCGGTAACTCGAGATTCTTCGCGATCGCTACTCTTAATTAAGGGCGTGAAAACCAGGCTCTTTCCCCAACTAAAACACAGCACAAGGAGTTCCACCCTTGCCGAACTGAAATAATACCTCCGCCTGTTCTTCAATGCCCTGCATTATGGCCTAAACAGAGTGCCGGGTTTGCACCGGACTTTGTCGTATTCGCGACGAAATCTCATCGGACTCTCTTCTATTCGTGTTTCTTATTCCCTCGAGATTTCCTCCACCGAATAGATTCGAAAACCCCGACCTTAACTAAATCTTTAAGCTTATCTCAACACAATATTAAACTGGATCGCGAAACCTCACGAAGCTTATCTAAACGAGAGCTGGACGGTACCGTGACCAGCTGAAGAGTAGTAAATCGGGAACTATAACGAACCAAATCGGTAACCGTATTTTAAAAATACTAATTGCTGGTATTTTTGTGACAGTGATCGAAAAATCACGTCACAGAAATGTACGCCGCGCCTAGAAAAATGCTGACGCGGACGATCTTCTACAAAAAAAGGGAACACGATCCTCGATGTGAGTCTATGAGAGGTCTTCTTTATTAACCGGGTCACTTTTTTCGATTGACCTCTTGGATGTCTTCGTCCGTTCAGTCACTCTCTATCTTGCTCTCAGCTATTGCAGATACGTTGACACCAACGGGTCATCGCAACCTAATGGTGTCAGCGGGCTCTAAGATAACCACCCTACGTCTACGCCGATTTTAATGATCACCACGGGCAGGGGTCGTCCCAAGAAACACTGGGCGTACATCGACATGATGTCCGAGAAGAACTGCACCGTCTGTGAAGTTTGCAATGAAACGTATAGGGATGGAAGGATCACCTTACAACGAAGGACCTTCGTCATGTGACCTCCAACGACATCAAAGCTTCCTCGTCACCTCGTCCGAGACGTCTCCACCTGAAAAATAAAAATTAAAATTAAAGTACTTCAAATTAATAATAATGTGATGAAACAAGACTTACCAAGCGTCTAGAGACTCCTGGACGAGACCACGTGGTCCTCCAGATTCGACTCAACGGATTCATTTGCAAAGCGAAAAAAAATTACCTGATTATTTGTTGAACCATTTTTTTTAGCAATTTGTTCATAACTTTTTGACATTGTTATTATGGAAAAGTAATATTGTTGGCCCCTTCAATGTAGTTGATTTTTTTCAGATTTTTATACCATTAGGAACTGTTCAAATTCTCACTGAATCTCACGTTTGGCTGGAAATGTACGTGCAAATGTATGTACACATTTTTCCAACATATAGTCTACATGTTGGCAAACACGTACACTACACCTGTAAGCTACATTGCACAAGATACGTAAGCAAATGGTGTTACTTTAACGTTTTAATTTCTAAAAAAAAAGGTTGCTCACCATCTGTCGTGACAATCGTTCTGTTTGTGTAGAACAACACTACAACAACAACAACAACAACACTATATTCCGATATTTTGAAAAAGTGTGAGGGCGAGCGCTTACACAGACATTTTTTAAAAAGCTGCTAAGCGCGTTAAATTTGAATAACTATATATAATTAGTCAAAAAAATTCTAATAAATAGTGAAGACTGACCTGTCGACATCTATACCAAATTCTATCTTGATCGTTCAAGGCGTTTTCGAGTTACAGAAATGTGAATTTTCTTTATTTGACTGTGATTGTTCAACATTTTAGGAAACCATGGATTCATTTTGATGAAGATGTCGAAAATAACATTTTATTATGAAATCAAAGCTTTTCTGTGAGGAAGCAAAGATCAGAAAGCCATTTTAATAATCGGTTTGCGTATGACGTGCTTCAATTATTATTCTCATAATAATAAACGCAATAAATATTAGAACTCTCGGTTAGCAACGAGAAATTCGAAAGTAATCGAAAAGTCACCGAAATTATACTGGAACCTAATTTTTCGACGAAGGTTGCTTTTCAGTTGCAGCACCAAAAAGCAACCGATCAATTTCTATTGTATTAGTTACTTATTAGTTGCTTTTGGTTCCCATAGTGACAAAAAGGAGCTGAGTTACTTTTCGGTTTTGACGGGTTGGCCGGATCCGCTAGGGCATTGGCTATGGCAATAATCATTTGTTTACTCTAAGCAAAATGCGACATCATTGAGATAGACGTTCGCAGCTTGGGTAAATTGATACATCTCGGCGCGATCTTCGGGTGGCACAAGAACTTGCACCAATGTACTGCGACTCTCTGCACTTGGCCTGTTGTAAACACTCATGTTACTCAACTTTGGATGTACTGCTTGAATAAACTCTCGCATCATTCCACCTTTCTCCCTTATTTTCACTAAGAATAAGTAAGATAATCTGAAATAAGAAAATATAGAGCTTTCGTCACGGCCAGCTGTTATTTAGCATCGGTTTTATCACGTTATCTTGTTTTTAAGTAGCCCATTTTTTTTTTACGTGATATATAAATTTTACATCGCACTGGCAAACAAGGTTGTATTCAGAGGGCGATAACTATATCGTACATTTGATGTGTATATACTTGCCCCATTGAAGGTGCGTCATCATATCGACGATTCAGATAACGATTGTCACGGCAGTCTTGTCTATTGATGCTCGTATCGAACGCTGACTCTTTCGACTTAACGATATAAGTCGTACTGCATAGCGCAAGTGAAATCAATATTATTTCAAACGATAGCATTACGTTTTTTTGTTTGCAATTAATTTTAGTCGAGTTTTAACGTTGGAGTGTGGCGGCCCAATGGTAGAACCGGGCACCGACAATTCAAAGCAGTCTGTATATGACGTACTGCATTATTTCTGCCAATCGACAAAACTGCAATTTACGAGCACACGTGGCCACAACAGCAATATAGTCGATCAAGATTACAAATCGATTTTTATTACTGCCGTTATCGATTTCCGATTAGATACAAAAAGATAGAACAGCTTTAATGCCGCTCGACGAGCAGTATTACACTAAATCATGCTGGCATTGTTGCACCAAGTATGACACAATGAATCTATTAACGACGATAATATTTTTGGTACTCGCAAGTACGTCATCGACGCTCGATATTCAGGACATAGGAAACAAGAACGACAAGTGCACACTCAAATTGGATTCGGATCAATCGTTCTCGGCCGTTCAGTGCAAGGGAGATCAAGTCGTTGGCAGGTAAGAAAAGTATGTTTAAAAAAAAATTCTATACATATTTTTACGAAGTTATTAATCATTCAGAATAACGACCCATGCAGGTGTTTCTGCTATAGTCCAAGTGGTTCGAGAATGTTCGGTTCGTCCTGGATATCCTCTAGTAAAAATATGACATGTGGTAAGTTTCGGGTATACACTAATGATAAAATTCTTCACTGATTATATTTAAGGCTATGTGAAACCTTTCCCTCGCCCGCTCCGGGCTCAATAGGTAATAAAAAGTGTAATATATATTATTTATCAAGGGTACTCGACTTTTCTGAGGAAATCCAAATTATTAGCGATTAACTGCTAGATTAAGAGGCCGGAGGGCAAAAAGTTCACACCCTAAAAAACAAAGGTGCAAATAATTTGCACATATGGCTTCCTGATTTATTACAATTTTAGCTTTCTCTACAAGAACATTCGTTGATCGATTTTGGCTTCTTCATGGAGGAAGCTATGCGCAAAATTGTAATACATGAGGAAGCCATGTACAAATTACTTTACACGTTCTGTCGTAACAAAAAATGTCTACATCTCGTAAGATTTAAACGGTCACGGGTTACCGCAAAATTTATTGGAGAAAAGCGCTAACTGAAATGTGGATAATTCGTAATTTTGAGGCCATGTCATATGTATTTGCCCCCACTTATGACGAATAAACTCGTGTCAGATATAAAATAAAATTTGCCGAAAATTTAGAAATTTCAGTATGTCACAGACGCACGGACGCACAGCAAAAATTGATTACAGATTTTGTTACCGAATCAGTCTCATTCCGCATTGCCTTAATGTAATAGCTTGGATTGAAATGTATTTCGAATAATATATTTATTGTGATTGCTCAGCTTGCAGTAGAGAAAGATATCGGCAGGGTATCAATACCGTACTAAAAAGAAACGACATCTCACTCCACTGTGCGGAGAATGGAAATTATGACGCGCTCCAGTGCGACAACGGTTTGTGTTGGTGTGTTGCGACGAAGACTGGCCGGCCAAATGAAAGGCTCTATCCTCAATCGATGATGAAACATCTTCCCTGTTCTATGGAAACTTAAATCCAGTCGGAATATTAAAATAGTAGATAAAAAAACTCAATTATTCAAGTTTCAGAGGAAAAAACGCCAAATTATTTGCGTCAGTGCGAGAGCAAAGCTTTGGCAAGATTGGCTGTCCTCGACAAACTCAAGGCTCACGGTAGATTCAACACTCACATCGATTTAGTTCTGTGCGATGACGACGGAAGCTATCAAAGTGGCAAACTGGTGAAAAATACGTAAGTCTCACGAAAACTCATTAATTCACACATGTATGTATCAATTATTAAAACCAAAAATGTAGGGTCTGGTGCGTATGGAAGGACGGGAAGACAATAGCTAATTACCAATCGAAAGTGGGCAATATTAAAACATTCAATTGCAGTAAGTGAATTGTTCGTATGTTTTCGAACGTCAAACCTTAACGGTACGGATGTTTTTTTTTCTTCTTCATTTTCCCGATTGTGCACGTGATACGATAATTTTTGGCGAAGAAAACATGGAAATATCAATAGACTGTCAGGACAACGGTAACTACGCGAGTTCTTAAGCGAGTAACGGTAGTCCGTACTGCGTGGACAGTGACGGATGTGCGACGACCGATCTAGGTGATTTCGGTGAAGTTCTAAACTGTTAGTAATATTATTCCACTTGTGTCCATAACCGGTAATTGTGTGGTTAGGGGATCATTATCGGTTCCAGATTGCATAATAATAATTATTCAATAACATTGTCGACGGAGTTATTGTGTATTCGAGGATTCTGACCTTACGATTATTTAATAATTAACGATTACGCAACTAAGAAGATACTTAATCTGTCATTATTTACCCGGACTGGACGATTGCGCGATAACTAAACCAAATCGATATATCTACTCGATATACCCATATGTTGTTGATAGTAATTTATAAGTTACTAGCAGGTTGTCGTGGCTCGGATGCTTCCGTGTATGACTCCGCGCTATGTAGTATGAAATTTCAAAACCGAGAATTCAAATTTTTGAAGATTTACGAGAAATACGTCGCCTCCCAGTGAAGACGTTTTGCTACGGCAATATAAAATGGGAATTACAAGTAATGTTTCAATTATTATGTACAGTGAATATACTGTCATATGTCGGTGTAACGTAGTTGTGTATAAAAATCGTCTACCCTAGCAAGTTGACGGACGGCTGTTTTTAGAGAAAAAACTAAGATACGGACCGAAAAATGGACACGTCCGTTGGGGAACGAAACGGACCGCAAAAACGGTAAAGCGGACCGTACGTTTTTGGATTGGTCCTTTTTCAGTTGTGGAAACCGAGGAAGGACCGACCGTTTTTTATTAAAATTTTTGGCTAAGTTTTTTAATTTTTGTTTTGCTTTTAATTCTGTTTTTAATGGAAGGATAGCATAAAAATAAGATCTTGGTCATTTTTCAGTTGCGGGAACCGAAAACGGACCAAAGCAAATTTTTCGAAAAAAAAATGTTCGGTCCGTTTTTTGATATCCGCAACCGACAAAACCAAACGTCAACAAAAAATATACAGTCCGTTTTGTCGTTTTTTACGGTACGTTTCGTTCCCCAACGGACGTATCCGTTTTTCGGTCCTTTTGCGGTTCATCAACTTGCTAGGGTAACCATTATATAATATACTTGTAACAATGTTAGTGCAACTTTCGTTATAATCAAGTAATGTTAATGGTGCATAACATTATTTGATATATTTGTAACGATGTTTATGATCATTCTGCAGGCAATGTTAATGTTACAATGTGAGATAGCGTTAGGGTTAGAAAACCGGGCTTCGTAACAAGCAAATAATATATGCTTATAACGATGTTACACCAAACAAATAATTACGGGCATCCCTATTACCCTTAAAGGGCTTATCGACCAATATTTAATGCCAAAAATTAAAGTTTATATATCAGTCATAGTCCGTAGGTAACCCGTTTGAACCGTATATACGATTCCCCAAAATAATTTTCTGAAGTTCAACATAGCCGCATAGGTATGATCACTGTCTACAAGTTCGAAGGCGGTAAGTTAGCATTCCACGTGTTAAGAGGGGTGTTGGTTTTACTCTCTTTTTCTCAGCTTCCCCTCTCGCTCAGCTCTCGTCGCGCGCTCCGACCCACGCTCAAAAAGCTGATCAAGATGGCCGCCAAAAATCGTATACACATGTGTGGAAAGAATATCTTTATTCGAGTAGAGGAACGTAAATTTAGATTGTAGGAATAATATAACATAAATAGTCGAGCAGTGCTCGCACCGAGAAGCTAAACTAGAACACCCTCAACAGAAAAGACTAGACTCGACGTAATCACGATTCTCGGTTTCTCGAATCTCCGAACACGCGCTAACGCTCTCACTCGCTCTCCCTTCGACCACACGCGGCAGGGTTCGCTCTCTCTCGTACACTCGCTCTCGACCTGTACACTTTCGGCCTTCGACCTTCGAGCTCAACTACTCAACTCGCGCGCACCTGTTTGCGCGTACCGTGTGCCACGTCGACGCGCTTCTCGCCTCGTTATTCCGCGCGCCATCTATTCGTGCGCGGTCCTTTTGAAACTAGATTGTCGTCGTTAATACACGGATGGTACATAAATGAATAACGTTTATTCTAAAAATGTATTTGTTACTATCGATAGAGTAATTTCGTTTGTCACTAATAAAGATGCTGATCCAAGGATGGATTAATCTTTCTCATTTTGTTTTTCTTTTGTTCTTAGTTCTCGTTAAATGTCAAGAAAATATGTTTCACATATTTGTAAAGTTTATTGTGTGTTTAACTGTAACTACAACTGTTAAGGTAGAGCTCTAGATGAGCAAATGGCTTGATGGGACAGATTGGCTTCCAAAGCCTTATATTATTTTTGTACGTTGTTACTTTTCAATTAAAAAAAAAAAAAAAAAAACATTCGTGCTGTGTTCATCGGCTCTAATCACTCGTCGTGAGTCGATAGATTGAGTGATCGCAGTTTAGAATATGCGTCATTATCTTTCGAGTGAGCAACTTTCCGATGGATTTAGAATATTCGGAGAACTTCACAGAATCGACATGCACGCCCTTTTGACGTATGCAAGAAGATCTAGAATTTTTGATATCCAACAGAACGGATGCTGTAAACATTTTAGCAGCTATGTTGGTTTCCGCGATAGTTTATGATATTCGATTTTCTTTATTTTTCGGAAGATTTCGACCGAAATGCGAGTGCACGTCGAATCGTTTATGCTATTAATACAATCCTGTAAGACTTGAAGTATAGGCGTCGTATAGTAACGACAAATAGTGAAAACTAATAAATCGCCTATTTTCGTCGGTAAAACAGGAAGGTCCGGCAGCCTCTTAAGAATCCGCTTTGAATATCTCGCAAACAAATACATTTTAAAGTGCTTCGTGCAGCGGAACTCGATGACCATTGATAAACTCTACACGCTCCACGACTCCATCATCTACTCAGACCATGAAAATATCAAGAAACTCTTCGTTCTGTACAGCGCCTTCACAACGATCGTTCGTTTCAAAGCTTCAATTGCCACTTCAATGAACAAAACGTTCCCTACTTCGACTTTCCATGCGACATTCACTTCCGAGACATTCCGCTGGACGTTAGCACTGGCTCTCCTCCGGGATTGCAGCCATCCGAACCACGAATGTCAACATCTCTCGTCTACAAAATATTCCACCCACGTCTGCTTCTATACCGACGGCTCCAAAAACCGGCGATGCCAGATACGTCGGCTTCGGTCTATACTGTCTCTCGCTCTCCATGTCAGAGACATTCAAACTTTCGTCATACGCCTCCATCTTTACAGCTGAAGCTCTCGCAATCGTTTTCTCGCTTCGCATTATCAAGGAACGACAAATCCTTCTCTCCGCTATATTGTCAGATTCTTTATGTACTATCTTAGTTCTATCGTCTCACTACTTTCACTGTCACTTCTCATCGATATTATTTGATATTAAACTCTGTCTAAAACATCTGGACGAGTCCGGCGTGGTCACTTCAATCGTTTGGATCCCGCGGGTTTCTCTCCCCTATACTGCCCAGTAAGAAAAGCGTGCCATAACATTCGGCACGCCGTGATAGCACAATGCAGACATGTATGTCCGCATGTGACGATATATTGTGACGGCACGGCATTTTGATGCCAGAAGTCTGCTTGCACAGTTCCAGCTCGCTGTAAAGCTCCACGGCGAGCTGCAACCGTGCAAGCAGATTTCTAGTATTAAAACGCCGTGCCGTCACAATATATCGTCACATGCGGACATACATGTCTGCATTGTGCCGGCACGGCGTGCGTTCTCGTGCTAGTACCGTGTGGCTCCCGTGCCGTCACTTATCTATCCGGGTGACCTTCATCCCAAAGTTAATACTATGAGAGGCGAAGCTTCTCATCGTTGCTCTGTCGCCTGTGGCCGACTGAAAGGTGCTTAATACTACAATTTATTTGACTCGGCACTCTCACAAACCATGGTTCCTCAATAAACACCTCTCTCGAGGACAAATAGTCACTATAACACGGAGCAGGTTGAATCGCGACACCTCAAAGCTAGCCTCCATCGCAAAACCATTGTCCCGTCTCCACTCTGCTCTTGTGGCAGAGCGGACGAAGACCTCGACCACATCTTTTGGCACTGAACCAAATTCTCCGCCCAAAGAACGGCCCTACTCATCTCCCTCAAGCGTCAAATCGAAGCCCGCTATTTCACCCTCCTATATTTATTTGCTCCCTTGTGGCCTCGGCATCCCTCCAAACTCTACGTTCTATGCTCCAATTCCTCAAGGCCCGCAGAATTTCACTTTGAAATCTTGGGCCTTGTGCTCTCTCACCTACAAGCAATGTTGCAAACCCGACGGTTTCTGTGATGGCCAAATGGGAAAAGGCGCTTGCGCCAACTCGAAGCCATCCCCCTCCCTGAAGAAGATGGACATTAGACTCCACACCGAAGTGTTTATGTCAATAACATAATCCTGCATGATTTTAGGCATATGTGTACAATATTAACAGTGCTAAGTCGGAACTGGAAAATTGTCTAATTCCTGTTAAAAGTTTAATATTTTTCTGGGCTCAAGAAGGAGAAACGCGTTCGAATAAATAGCAATAGAGAAGATTAGATCGAAAATGAAAAGTAATTATTGAAAGTCTCACACAGTTGTTCAATCGTAAGGAAAACGTAAAGAAAATATATCGACTACATCGATCGGTCGACGTGAAATGCCTCGTGTAGGCTCTCTTTTCGTTAACGCGAAAGTGGAATCGGATTTTCGCTATCGTACTTCGAAGAAGCTTGATCGCCGTATCGAGAACGTGCTTCTTCGCTCACTGCGTTTCGCGCTTCTTGTCGCGCGTCGTTGTCACGGCGATCGTCAGTCCAATCGTTCTACCCTAACGATTGTGGTGATAAGGGTTTAACTTTCCATCGGTACAGCAGGTGAAGCAAGTTAAAAATGAAAAAAAAAAACACACCTCCAGCGTCCCCTTAAAACACATCGTGTTCTTAACTCTGTCCGCCTTACATTCCGTTTTTAGTCAAATGATACTGAAAACATCTTGTGCATTCATCCATCTATATATTCCCCAAAAATTTCATACGAATATCTTCATATGTTCAAGCTTGTCTTACTTTTAAAGAATATGAATAATTTCTGTGAATTACTGCGCAGCGACTCTTTATCTCCGCTCTTTTACCAACGTGACGTGACGAATACATTCTTCGAAGGAAAGGAAAACTTATTTTTATGTTTTTCAAATTTACGCGCGCTCTGTATCGCGAGATATATCGAACTTCGATTTAAAAACGTGCGTAAAAAAAAAAAAAAAAAAAAAATGGTAGGGATAATAATTATTTTTTGTGGTTATACATGGAACTCATTTCGGATTCGATATATCCTAGTCACGTTGTCAACAGAAAGTTTCGTTAGATGCGAAAACATAAGCAATATTATACTTTTTCATATTGTATTGCATTATTTACAATATAAGACGTCTTCGTCGCTCGTTGTCACGCGATAGTGTAGATTTCAGTTTGTTTTTACTTTATTTTTTTCGCTGTGTACCGACAATTGAGATGAAAACATGGCATTGAATAATCAGAGAAGTAAGAGTAAAATACCGCCGATACCGGGCACCAAACCTTCGATACAAAATGCGCAGCTTCTCATCTCAACGGGAATACCATCGCTGGATTTCATGATAGGTTTGATTCAGGCGTTGCGCTAAGCGAGCTTTGCTGATATTTTTTTGTGTTTGGATATCAATGATTGAGAGTTTTTTTTTTACAGGAGGAGGATTGCCGATAGGATCCATCATGTTAATAGGTATTTACACTATGTGTAATCTGCAAAGATATCCGACGGGCTCTTATTCATTTTTTTTTTCATATCAATAAATGCAAGTTATCCAATCCAACTCATTTATGTTCTACAATCGTAAGCATGTAACAAGTATAGAGTATGTTTGTTATGTTCTTATGTTTGATTCGCACTTTGAGGATATTAATAAATGAGCTTAAAGTAGTTGTGAAAAATAAGAGACAAAGCTTGGACTAATGGATAAAACTGTATTTTTGTATTCTTATAATTGTCTTGAATTCAAATCACTACTGTTACGCAGAGTATGAAAGTTGGAGGAATAATGAAAGTATACATTTTTGGACTGTTGATTTATAGTGACGTCGCTTATAAATGGGTGAAGGTTTTTTTTTTATTACATAGAGATATTAATTGAAATATAAGTTTGTCTTTAAAAAATCAAATGAGAAGAAAATGCGAGGCATAGTTGGGACTGTGCGATAAAACTTTGCTTTTTTATCTTTACAATTGTCTTGAATTCAAGCCACTATTGCTAAACAGAGAATGAAAGTTAGAGAAATAGTGAAAGTATGCATTTTTGGGCTGTTAATTTGTAGCAAAGTCGCTTATAAATTGGCACAGGGTGATTTTATTATGTAGAGATATTGATTGAAATACATTTTTGTCTTTAAAAAATCAAATGAGAAGAAAAGGCGGGGCACAATTGGGACTGCGTGATAAAACTTTGTTGTTGTATCTTTACAATTGTCTTGAATTCAAGCGACTGCTCTATGCAGAGAATGAAAGTTAGAGAAATATTGAAAGTATGCACTTTTAGGCTGTTAATTCATAGCAATGTCGCTTATAGATTGGCGCAGAGTTACTTTATTAGCTAGGGATATAAATTGAAGTATATGGTTTTCGTTTAAAAAATCAAAGAAGTCTAAATGATAAGGCTTAATTAAGTCAACCCAAAAATTGTTTTTGTCTGCCTACGCTAAAAAGTCCACATTCTTGACCAGCAGGCCGAAAAGTACTGGAGCGGGTCACTTTCCACCTCCATTGCAGGCATAGAAATGTGGCTACTTTTTAGCATAGCCGGGCAAAAAATAGCGTATGCCACTCGGGAGGAAGTGCATTTTCACCTCATGTGAATTTCTGCCCTCGCTTTGCTCAGGCATCAAACATCACACGTCGGTGAAAAAACGCACTTTCCTCCCTTGTGGCATAATATACTATAGTTTCGTATGTTTATAATATTATTAGATTGACCGACGAATGTACATAGACATTAGGTCATAGCATTTGTTAATTTTAGAATAAATATAAATTATTAAAGATTTGCACACTTGGTTTCGATCAGAAAACCTCAATATCTTTGGAATTAATTTATTACTCGTCGCCTTAAGGAACACAAACCTCAAACATTAATGTTAATCAATTTAAATTTAATTTTGCAGAGGAGGACACGTACGGGAATTATGCAAAAGTGATGCTCAAGTACTTCATGGCCGAAGGTGTCGTCTCGTCTCACCCTCTCTTCGTCGCCTCTTGCGACTCTCGACCGGCTCAGCTGATATCAGAAATGCCAGCAGTGGTGACGTCTTCCAGCTCGTTACCCGATTCCAAAACAATGGACCCTCAAATGCAAATAGCTTGGCGTTATCAGAATATGAAGGTCGTCGACTCGTCGCCGACCGGTAGTCAGTCTTTCGGTCACTTCTACGATTTGACCAAACAAATGGACATGGAAACCATCGACGAGGCCGATATAACGCTCTGGGATGGCGAGAACGGGAAGTGGCAAGCCGAAGCATTCGAAAATAGCGCATACGTAGATTTACTGAAACATATACAAGACACATTGAAGGCCGGAGAATTCCTAGTCTCGGCGAAGCCGGAGAAAAGAAATATCCTCAGAATAGCTATACAATCCGTTGGGTCCCGATTGTGGCTGTCCGACACTGAAGACTCGACGCACAACGATCTTCTACGATTTTTATACTGCTTCAGAGCGATTATGCGGAGTTCTTATGCCGTGGCTACAATCACCGTTCCGACCCTCAATTTTGACAATAGCGTAAGCCTTAATTTGTCCAATAATTAGATCCAACAACTTTTGAAACTAGAAAAAAGAAAACGACGATTTTCTTGAGAGCTAGATGAAAAATAATGATTTTTCGTCGTGTTACAGGACGCGCTGGTGCAGCGATTGGAACATTTGTCGGATACGGCGATAGCGCTAGAATCTTTCATGGGATCACCGAAGGAAACTAATCCCGTGTTCAAAGACTATCACGGACTATTGCACATCAAGAAATTGGCTGCGATTAATACCCTGGCGCCCCACTGTCCGGAATCTTTTGATCTGGCATTCAAAATGAGGCGCAAAAAATTTTTGATTAAGGTAATCCATCGCAATTTCGCGCAAAATTAATATCCAGAAAATTACATTCACAAAAAATATGGTTATTTTTCAGATTCTTCATCTGCCACCAGAATTCGCTGACTCGACGCAGCGAGAGCAAGACGACAGTGTTCCCTCAGCAGCTGGCTGCAGTAGCGGATCGGGCAAAAATCTTCTAGACTTCTAAGCAATCTTTAATAAAAAAAAACGTTTTTAGTACAAAAAAATATAGAAATAGCTTCCTCCGTGAGGAAGCAAAAACTGGGGTAGATGCATCGGTTTGAGCCACTATAGATATATAGTACTTTCATTTTTTTATTGTATATAGCGCGTGACCAAAATGAGAAAAGCTCACTTTTCCAGTTGGAGAGTGTACACAAAAAATACGAACGCATAGGAAAGTGATAAAGATTGGTAAAATGTGTCTGTCATAATTTTTTCGAGTCATGAAATGCTTAATTTTCGACGAATTCTCGACAACATACTACTGTCCTGTTGATCGAAAAAATAGCTGAAAAATTATTAATTGGAAACTAAGAAGTGACTTGAAAATATTTAAAAGTTTTTGTTCTGTTTTGTGTTTCTCTTTTTTGCTATTCGAAATGTTCGACTGCTAGAAAAAAAAAAAAAAAAAAAAAAAAAAAAATACAACATGAATGTTAAAAATTAAAATATCGATATAAAACGATAGCAAATATCGATTATTTGGATAATGAAATTCTTTGGCGTAAGACTAAAACGATATGGCTATAACAGCTGCATCTGCCCTGCGAGACTCTTATACATTTGTTTTATTTTCTAGGAAAGTAATTGCATCGTAATATCTCTCCCCCGCGATCCTCCCGTCCTCGCGCGAGAGTTCGCAGAAACTCGCGCTTACCCTTTTTAGGACGGGGAAAATGCGCGATACGTGAAACGAATTAATTGGCCCTGTGGCGGAGATAGGCTTCGTGAGCACTTACAATAAATGCGCGCCGGGTAACTATCTCCGCGGCGGCGTGTCGGGCGAGGCGCGGTTCGTTTACCAAATACGCGTAGACGCTATCGAGAAGGGGATATATACATACCCTTTTGGACCACCGAAAAAAGTGAGAGTCGAACGAGCGGATCAAGCATCAAACTTTTACCCTTTTTCGATTGCAGAGCTTTTAGAGGGTCATCGACCAGATGATAGGCGGAGCAACGCATTCATAAACATATCGTTCGGCTGCAATGAAAACATGCAGATTATTTAATTTTTTCGAGTCGTCACAGACAAAATTTATCTTATTTTTATTTATATAGAGTTAATTTTTTTCGAACGATTATCATTCATTAGCAACAGATAATTGATTTATAAATATATAATTTATCAATTTAAACATGTAACCAGACCTTGACTCTCCGGTATTCGTTTTTATTGACTTTCAGAGTTGAAATTCTGTTATTCGAACTCGCCCAACTCTTGTTTAGTGAAATGATCCATGCTCGCTCAACTGTATCGATGACAATCAAGCTTTTCAACCCCTCTTCCGTGCCCGCGACTTCCTTCCGGCTCCCGGTCGCCTGCGAGGCCTGCGGGTCTCGCATGAAGGCTTCGATAGCCCCAGCCGGCCAAGTTCCCCGCTTATAGAATTCCACTGTTCTGCATCGCCCACAGGTAAAACATAACTATGCCGTCAGTCTTATTTTACAACTCGAACCGAAACATTCGAAAAATTTCTACTACAAGTTCCATCCATTCGTTCCGTTTTCTCGAGTTAATAATATCTTTTTTTTTTTTCTAAACAAATAACATAAAAACTATGACAAACATATGCTATAAAAAAAGTGATCTTGTGATTCGCAATGTGATTTATTATCGGAAATAATGAAGTTACGTGAACGAAATATAATATTTCATAGATGATAAGTGCTTTGACCGGGGTGATTAATTGACAAAAATTCTTTATCGGATTTTTTTAAATTTATTGCGCGCTATGGAGACACGAAGGCTGAGCGCTTCACGGGCCTTCGTTTGCTGCTCGAACATTGTTTTTCTCGTAAGTGGCTCGATTAAAAATTTTATCGATTATTATTGTTGGAATAATTTCGTGATTATGTTTTAATTTTTTTTTTTTTTTTTTTTTAGATGTCGGGATTTGGTCTGATGTCGTCGGGGGTATTGTTGTTGGCCGACAGTGAGCGGGTCTTGTTGTCCCGACTTCTCGGTCCTGGGGATCCGCATACCGATCAGCCGCTCTTCTATTATCTGGCCTTCGCTATCGTCGGGCTTGGATTCTTCATCGCCATAACGGGAATACTCGGATGCTGGGCTTCTTGTCTTTTCAATTGTTGCATCACCGCTACTGTAAGAAAAATCTTCATCTTCCGTACTGCTTTGAAATTTTTTTTATAATTAAAAAATGTAAAAACTATTAAATCTTTAAATTATCAAATTCAAAATTTTAAATGTTCACCATTATTTTTTTTATTGAATATATATATAGAATAATAATAAATAATAAAAATATATAAAAATTGTATTCCGAATGGTAAACAATAATAAATTCACAGTCAAAATATCAAATAAATTGTTAAACAGTGCCGAAAATTTTAACTTTCTCCTGAGCGCGGAATGTATCTTGGATCAACGGAATTTATGGCAAGGAACACTCAAAGTAACTGATTTGAACTGCACAAAAAATTGAGCACTGGAGCGTTAATTCGAAAGGTATAGGAGCATGTTTAAAGATGGCCCGATAACTTGGTATATCATTGCAGATAATTTAATATAATTGGCTATCCGCATACTCTTTGCGTATTGTAATGCTTGCGGAGCATATTTACATACGAACCGAGAGCAACGAGTCCGAGATTGGTAAGCGTGGAAAAATAAATATAGAGTCGAATGGGGAAGAAGAGAAAAGAAGAAAACAAGAAGATTGCCGACGCGGGCGAGGTCCGGCGGTCACGCGCCGTCGCCCGGAAACGTACCTACAACCAAGCACGGCGGTAGAGCTCTTCGCATATTTAAAAACATTAATTATCCCAGACACAGCGTTCGTTAATTTCGCTCTGGATGGTGGGCACGAGTCATCGTTTACACACGATCTCGTTATCCCACCTTTTCTTTCATCCTTTTTAATTTTTTGATATTCATAAGAAACCATATATCGCTCCAAATTCTACGAAATTATTTTCGCGATGCCTCGCTAATTCCAAGGAAATATAATCTGCCAGTGAATATTGATGGGCAACAATAATCCCAATAAACAAATTTAACATCATAATCACCAATTTATTACCAAACCGGCTCAGACGCGGCATAATTAATCGTCGCCTAAAAGTAGATTATATTTTTTGTTCTATCACAATTAATTATGTTTGCGCATTTCAGGTAATGGCTAATATGACTATCTAACCAGGTGATAATATTTCTCTGAATATCTCTGAAAATATATCTAAATGTCTCGAAAAATTTCTCTGAAATTTTTCTGAAAAGTCCTTTGAATTTCTCTCTTTTTTCGCACTTTTCAGAGAAAGTCAAATATTTTGCTTAATCTAAACATTTCTAATTGTTCTGACAATCTCTGATTTTGCCTGCCAACTTCTCTGAAAAATTATGACCTTTATTGATATTCTAAGCCTGTTTCTCTTCTATATTAAGAAATTATTTTCTGAAAAAGTCAAATTTTCGCTGAATTTCTCATACAAAGTATACGTAAATTATTGTTTGATGTTCGTACGAATACCAAAAAGAGCAGATCTTAGAGTGAACTCGTAAGTTCTCTGAAATTCTCTAAACCCACCTTATCTGAAAAAAGCCGAGTTTTTCAGAAAATAAATCGTATTGTCTCTGAAAAAGTCTATTGTACGTTCGAGTAACGGAATGAGTAGATCTTAGAGATAACTTGTAAGTTCTCTGAAATTCTCTAAACATACATCACCCGAGAAAATCGCAGTTTTTCAGAAAATGAATCGTATTTTCTCTGAATAAGCCTGCTGTTTTTAGACAAATTGTCAGAGAAATATTTTCACCACGGTATCGACTTGAATAAATACCTCACTTTTTCTTTTCATTTCGTTTACATAGTCGATTTTTCTTATATTTCCCTTGAACAAAAAAATATTTTTGTTTCAGTATCTGGTAGCGATAACGCTGTTGCTGCTCGGCGAGTGTACCGTGTGCGTGCTCGCCGTATTTTGGCCTCACCTGCTGGGGGTCGACGTGAGGCCAGCTCGACTCGTGCGAGCCCTTCAGCGAAGCTACGCCGTGCCCGGACGTGAGCAATTCACTGCTGCGCTCGACCTTGCCCAAACGATGGTTCGTGCTCTTCGGTACAAGCGAGTCCAAACCCCCGCGTTTCTATTTTATTTTTTAATGGTTTTTTCCCCCCTCGCAGCGAGGCACGAGCTCCATAACGTGCGAACTCCGTTTACGCTTCGACGATTCTCTTCTTCGAATATGTATAAATTATACGCATACCGTAAGTGCCGTTACGCGCTACTCAACTCGTACTATCATTTTTAATTTGCAGTTCTCCTGCTGCGGCATAAACGGAAGCAGCAACTACGGCACGTCGTGGTGGCGACTTCAGGAAGTTGGTCGTAGGGAGCTCATCGTACCGATTACCTGTTGCACCCTCAACAATACAGACGTCGGCGAGGCATTTCTCAATCCCGAACCCGTCGATCTTGGGGTTTGTCAGACCCTCAATCCAGTTGAGCATCAACAAGCTCGACACACCGATGTAAGCATGGGCTCAATGATGTAATCATGACTGAGGGTCACCCTAGAATACCCTTTCGGGTAGTTTGTGTCCAGGCAATTTCAAATTTCAAATTTTCAAATTTCAAATTTTAAGAATATTTTCACCGAGTCGGGATATTGCAAGAAAAAATCCATGTAACTCTTAATATTTTAATGCTTAAAAGAATTGAACATTTTATAAAAAAAAAAAAAAAAACATTTTTGCAATATTGGTTAAAAAAAATTCCCGAAAAAGTTTTTCGGGAATTTTACAATCTGTTTTTCATACTGATCTTGAACCTACCAATTACTTAGCTTCCTCCTTAATATTTAAAACGGAAACGGCCGTGTGTTGTGAGATACGAATTGTTTGATTTTTTGTTTTCAAAATTTTATCAAATTTAAACGGTTGAATCGATTATTTTCAAATTTAATAGGGGACATGTGTCCATAATAACTTATTTATTTCGAATTTTTAAGGCAAATATCTAAAAAATTATAAAAACTCGAGTGCAAATGATATTTTTAAAAAAATTGAAAATGTCACAAAACCGAGACTCCTGGACCGATTCTTACCAAATTCAATAGCGAAAATTGTTTGATGCTGGTCTACTTCTGTAGAAAGTTTCAGCGCGATAACACAAAGTTAGTTGCGACAGCTGGAGAGCGACCACACTTTTTTCACAAATTTCAAAATCTGATCGAATCTAAAGGAATGTTTCAATTATTGAGTAAATTGTAACAAACACAGGCACTCAACTGCTCTACATGCATGCCAAATTTCAAATCGATTGATAATACCGTGCTTGAGTTATAGACGTCTGAATTTTGCAGGCTGACAGACATACGCACGCGCACACATCCATCCAGACTTTTTTTTGTAAATGTCATTTTTCGGCGTTTTGGAACATTTTGAACACGTTGTCAATAAAATCTCGAAAAAAATTGTTTTCACCAAAACAAACCTTCCTCTATGAGGAAACAAAAAAGAAAGTAGTTGCCGCTACATCGTGTCACAGTTAAATTATCAGAAGGCACGTTGAAAATGTTGATACGAGCTACCAGCATCGTCGCCCGTTAGTTGCAACGCGGTGCGCAACGATGGAAAGCACGAGATAAAGAATATTATTAGAGAGGCTTCGATGCCTTCGTATTCAGACCACATCGATAGGCCGGAGAGATATTTTTTTTTAAGTTGAATTACGCCGATGCAGTGGGAATTGAGAAAATATTTGACTCAATCAGTGTTAAAAAAAATGAAAAGATTTTTTCATCACACGGTGCGGAAATGGCCACTTTTCCGCCCGCTTCGCGTGCGGAAAACTGCCATTTTCACACCTTGTGATGAAAAATGTCGTACATCCCTTGTGCGAAAAACTTTTTCTAACTCGTGTGATTGCAGCACTCGCGTTCGGCTCGTGCTGCAAACTCACACTCACTAGAAAAACGATTTTCGCCCTCGTGAAGTAATGTACTATTGTGTTATATATATTGTACGGCATTCGAACAATGCATATAAAAATGTATTCCCATGTTCAGGGCTGTCTAGAGATGATTGAAAAATGGACGCAGGAACAAGCTTTTATTCTTCTGGCTGTCGGTCTGGCGGTACTCGTTATTGAGATCAGCGCGCTGGTCAGCACTTTTCTGGCTTGTTCGAGAATCTCCACGAAGAAGAAGTGTCAAGCATCTACCTTTACTTCCACCCAAGCGCTGAGTCCCTTCAATGAAACGGACCACGAATTTGGTACGTTCCAAATGTCGATAAATATTTAATTCTTCTTAAAAAAGGAATGAAAAAAGGGGAACAAAATTTTGCTCGATGACCTTCTGTGATAATTTCAACAAATCTGGGATCATAAAAAAAAAAAAATTAGTTTACTACCAGCGAAAAAAATTCGAATGGTTATTAACGCTCTCACGTTCTGAAAAATGACCATTTTTGCCGTGTCTGCCAGAGTAATCAAAACAATTTGAAATTTACAGCACTTACAGCTCTAACTTTGTAGATTACTTCCCAACGAAGTGACCATCAAGCAATTCTAATCCGTCAAAGTTGATTGTCAGTTTCGTCCTAGCAGTTAATGTGATCCCTACACATAATCTCTACTCTTGCTCTCGAACTAAAATTCCATATCTTTCCTCGACAGGAATCGAGAACAGAATGCATATGACGGGTACGACCTTCGGGGCGAAATCATGAAGGTGGCTCGAGGGCAGCGAGGAAAAATTCACCAGATCATTACCCAAAAATGCGAACAAAGCAGTCAAGAGTGTCGAGGAATCCTATGGAGTCCGTCAGCTGGAATCGCGTCTCCACTCGAAGGGCAAGTCCATTATCGAGGAGTGGCAAAACTCGAACGACCGTTACGACGAAATTTTGCGAAACGAGAATCACTATTACGAAGAGCGTGCGATAGACGTTGGTACGGATTTTATTCGCCCGGCGTCCTCGAGGTTGTCGCAGGGTCAACGAGCCCCGAGAGTTGCATCGCCGGCGGGTGACGAAGACAGCAAAAAAAATTCCCGAGACGAATCGGCGGAGAGTTCGAGAAACGATAAGGGTAATCAAGCGAACGGTACTGTGCGGAGCATACCGATAAAGGATTACCGAGCCTCTTTGGTCCACGACATGGAGACGCTTCGAAGATCGGTCGTGCCGCAGCAACAGTTCGAATCTTTGGTATCGGAGCCCGGGAAAAACTTGCGAGTTGCGAGCAAGCGACGTTCCCGGTTAAATTTTGTCGCGACATCGCTTAGAGCCGAGTCCTCCCGTACGTCGTCGAGACCGAAGGATCGTCTCGACTCCGCCGCGAGGCGAAGCAGAAACCGCCGAAGGGACAAGTCGAGCGCCGACAAATTCAACAAAAATCGAACTATCAAGTTCGTTCCGAGTTTCCGTTTTCTGGACGAGCCCACCGACTTTCATGTCGATTCGGGCTTTCACTCGCGTCGCACGTCGTCGAGGAGACGCGACGAGCGACGAGAGAGAAGAGCCCCGTCGAGAGAAGAAGCCCATCAGACTTGCCGAACTTCCAACGAAGCTCAACCGATTGCGAACCTCGCGACGATGAACACGAGAGAAGAAGGCGTCGATCTCAAGCGCGGCAACGTCGGCAAAAAGATATCGGTTTACGAAGGTAACGTTGGCTCCTCCGGAAGATCGGAGCGTGAGACGGTTGGACGAAGCTTCGACGGAGGCGCCGATGTTGGACGTCATCGCGCCATCGGAGTTCCACTGGTCGGGATGCACAACGCTTGCGGACTTCCGGTTATCGCTCACTGGCCGGATCGTCGAGTTTTCGGTAATCCGCGACACCCGGCCAAGCTCGTCGGGAGTCTACGACGTGCGGCCAGTCGGCCGGGCACCTCGGAGCGCCGAGGCGGCACGAATAGCAAGAGAAAAGCTCCGCAGCCGAGGAATCTTCGCGGAGAGGACGAGGAGGTACTCCCGGTTACCGAGAGAACCGAAGAGTCGACCGGAAGTGCGACGAGCAAAAGGATACTGAAACGTCCGTCGTTTAAAGCCGGCAGAACCAGCGCGATCCCGTACAAGCAACGTTATAGCAGAAGACATGGCGCCAAGACGACGTCTCACGAGAGAAGGAAACTCGCGCCTGGTGGAACTTTGGGTAATAGAACTTTATCCAAACGGAGCGTCAAGCGATCGACTCTCTACGCCAGAGACGAGGGAAACGAGGCCGTCGAGGTTCTTACGAATCTTTGCTTGAATCCTCTTGCGAGAAACAAAGGCGCCACGAATATGATTTGGTGAGTCGGAAATGTAAAAAAATGTATATGTATATATATATATATATATATATATATATATATATATATATATATATATATTTTCTCGGGATCTGTAAGATAAAATGCCAAAGATTTTGTCACGTTCGATGTCGACTGCATATTTATTATTTATTGCGAGACAATTTTTGCTGCCCTCGGATATAACTTTTTGTTTAATATAAATGTAATTCGAATTTTATGATTTTTGTAACGATTTAAAAAAAATTCTTCTAAGCCAGATTTGTATCGAATGATATTTATAGCGGTAGGAATTTAGTGAATATGTGTGAATGCTTGAGCGATGGCAAATCATTGAAGGTTTTTTTTACGTTTGGTCGCGTGTCACGCGACGTTTACAAATAAAGACGAAAGTACGATTCGTCAGGATAACGATGCACATTGCGTTAATGGAAAAGTCGTGTACGTAACGGAGTACGGATTTAAAAACTCTGTCCCCTGGGAAATCGATAGCGCGATCGCTTATGCTGTTAGGATAAATAAAGTGTGCAGTGCAACTGGTGGATATTAAATGTTGCTTGCAATTTAATATTTTCTTACAATTGTATGATTTACGACTGAGGCTTGGACTTTGTCAACAGAACTCCGTAGGTCGCGACGACAACGATCATCTGTAATAAAGAAACGAAATTAAAATTATTCACAAATTCTGATGCAACAGCGAACTGTTTCTATTTTTTGTTTTTTATAAAAAATTTTAATTCACGTACCGAATAGAAAAGCGGTAAATTAATTACGAAAAAATCAGCGGCGCTGAAGACGACCCGATTGTGAAGAAAATAAAGCTGCATTCGCACTCTATCCTGTAGAATTAATTCATTCAATTATTTATTTATTTATTTATTAGTAATTAATTGAGGATTTAGAATTACCATCGAAGTCGAGCCGTCGATTCGGGTAGGATCGTCGTTTGCCATTTTCATACCAGCATTGTTTGCCTACGAAACATCCGGTGAATAAAATGAGAATTCGTTTGAGGCGATGTGAATTGTTTCCAAGGGTAAAACAGTTACCTATGATTGGATAATTTTATTTTTAAAATTTTTTTATTTTATTTTTATAATTTCTACTGCATCGCCGAATATGAATACGGAATATAAATTGAATTTATATTCGCTACGTGAACGTATTTCGTCACAAAATATGTAAATACTATCTTTACACCGCCTCGTCTTTCGATTTATCGAAGTATAAAAAAAAAAAAAAATAAGCCGAATTTCGTGTCTCGAGGTCTAATTTTTTTTTTGTAAATCGATACCATATCGACTGGATATAAAAATATATGTGCTGTTTAAAGTAAACAAAAAAAATGTACACACTATCTTTTTTTAAAGGGTTTTAAAAAATATTCCTCGGTGGTGATTGGCGTGAAAGTTTTTTTTAGTTTTCACCCATTGCGCAGTGAAATTTGGTACGACACTCAGGCGAAAAACTTTTTTTTAACTCGCGTGATTGCAACAAACTCGCGGCTCGTGCTGCAAACTCACACGTGTCAGAAAACGTTTTATCGCGCTAGTATCGTAATATATTATATTCGCATCGCGTAGGAGAAAAATACTGCGCCTGCGTACAATAGCAATATAGTATGTTTCGCGGCCTAGTGCGAGAAAGGCTCTTTCTGCGCACACTTCCCAAAAAGGGAAAACGTGATTTTCGTCAATTCGTTCGGAAAAATAATGTGAAGTGTAGGGGCGTAGAAAGGTGAGTTCAGGCTCATGTGAATTCCGCATTTGTCATAAAAACTCCCTTTCTACATCATAAGAAATCCCTTTTCGTACAGTACGCCCTTGCCGTACAAATTACTATTCTGTAAATCGAGTCTTACGAATTTGGCTTTTTTCTACATTAATGTGGGAATTCTTTGATTCATATCCACCTTAATGTACGCCGGTTTAGCTTTGAAAAAGCTTACACACAATTTTTTTAAATCTAATTTAATTGTCGCGATTTTGATGATTAAAATTCGTGTAAATACCTCTTCGGCAGTCGTGCTGCAAACTGAACAGGTCGCAACGCTGATGATAAAGTTCGAGGCGCAAAAGCCTATCGTCGGTCTCGGATGAATCATTCCAACGTAAATTTCCATCACAGTACTGACAAATATGTTCGCAAACCAGAAGAGCAGCACGAAACTGTAAGTTTCACTTATTATTCTCGACGCATCGAGCAGCGTCGAATGAAGATGCAGGGCGTCGTTGGAGCTAACGTAATTCATGTTCTTTGGTGTGAGCTCACGAGTCCAAGAGACGCTCGATATAATCGATTCGTTGAAATGACGAAAGCGCTGGTACATCAGATGAACGAGAAGATCAAATTTAAATATACTCAGCAGCATCGTCAGCGACTGTAGTAGCATGTACATAGTCTTCATTGCAAATTCCGTCCAGTTCTTAGCCGTCACTGTGGCATTTACCCACGATGTGTTGATTGCGAAGGCAATCGATATGGCAATGAAAATCCAATAGATATCGTATCGATCTGTTCTGCGATGTCCCAGTTCGGCGACTCTCTTGTCGTACACCGCGAGCCTCTCGAAAAACTGCGGATAAATCGTGCCTATATACTACATTTTGATACGAGTACGAAAAACTTCTTCTGACGAGTGTGATTGCAACACTCAGCTCGTCCTGCAATCACACGTGTTTGCAAAACGTTTTTCTCATCAGTATCGTACAGTTTTATTTCACAAGGGTGTGAAAATGGGGGTTTACGCACGCTAAGCGTGCTCCATTTTCCCACCGAGTGAAATAAAATAATCTCTCATCTCGTTATACCGTGGTCGAATTTTCAAAACATATTGTGAAAATAAAACTATCGAATTGTCATGAAAAAAAAAAAAAAAAAAAAAAAAAAAAAAAAAAAAAAAAAAATCGTTTTTATCATTTTCATAACGTTAAATTTTATTTTTATCATATAATTTGATATATTTTTTTTTATGGATTGTTTTAAGGTAGTACTTGCGATACCGTTCCGCTAAACGTGAGTTTCAGAGAAAATTTCGAACACTTCTTGATGTGATAAAAATCTGAAGAAAAAAAAATCAAGTGTTACAGGAGGTGCTGGAAATATTGTTTTTGTGAAATAATCATTCCAATTTGTCATTAACAAATTAAAGATAAAAATTATTATTCAACAAATCACCCGGCAACTTAACTATTTTCCTTCATAGAAATAATTTGTTTATTTTTTTGAATACGTATGAATTTTTTCAAAATTTTTTGTAATCTTTGAAAATCGCGTTTTTTTTTATGTTCAAGCTATGTAGAAAAACCCGATTTTCAAAGATGACAAAAAAATTGTGAAAAAATTCATACGTATTCAGAAAAATAAGCGAATTATTTTTATGAAGGAGAATAGTTAAGTTGCCGGGTGATTTGTTAAATAATAATTTTTATCTTCAATTTGTTAATGACAAATTGGAATTATTATTTCACAAAAACAATCTTTCCAGCACCTCCCATAGACTTGATTTTTTTGTTTTCAGATTTTTTATCCTATCAAGAAGTATTCGAAATTTTCTCTGAAACTCACGCTTAGCGGGACTGTGCCGCAAGTACTATCTTAAATCTGACCACGTGTGGGTCCGGCGCATGAGCCGGAGAATTTAGCTTGAAGGCCTTCGTTCATGTTCTTCGGTCAATAGTTATACTATTGTAATTGTTATACTATTTGGCACAAGTGTCGATTACATTTACGAATAAGCTTAAAAAAAATATCTATATATATATATATTTTTTTTATCGTTTATCTATTTTACCTTGACGAAGCGTTTTTCAAAAAACGCAACGATAAAAGCATCCAATGTTAAGGCAGTGAATTGTGTCAGGCACATTGCTCCTACCAGTACCGGGACGAAGGAATTTTTTCCGGTTGATAGACCCGCTAACGCCCCAGCTATGCCGAAATAGGTCCGAAATCCAAAGACGACGAAGACGTAGCAGCGACTTATCGCGCCACTCGGTTTCAACCGTCGTTTCACGTACGTGCCGCTAAATATTCCAAAGATATTTCCCAACCTGACGAATGGCTTCAACCCCCCGAAGTTACAAATTCGTTTCAGCATTTCCATTAGCAATTTTCCACTGTCGATTATCGTTTCCGAGAGGTAAAACTCGATATTGCATGCTCGTCAAGGCACACGGAGTAAACTGACTCGTGCGTGCATTGATTAAACATCTGCGCGAACTTTGCCGGACGATTTGTTCGAATAATAAAAAGCTTGATTTAAATCAGTTTTAATGCAATGCAAATGTGAGGATAAAATCTCATCGATGAATAGAGTTACCTGGCACGTACTACTAAAATAGAACAACGACTGTTTAAACTAGCAATGATTCAGCGCAACGATTCGGATCTGCATTGCTTTGAACCACGAACCTGCATATCATCCACTGCACAACTTTGCGGTGTGTGAAAAAAGCTTTTACTTTGGAAAGAAAGCCGGAGGAAGATTTTGATTAAGCATGATAATAATGCACTACAAATATACATTATTGTGATTCAAAACTAATATCGTAGTAACGTCGCTATTACCAGAACGTCGTTATGTTTTTATAGAATCTTGCAAGTATGTAACTGCTGAAACCTTCGGTTGGTTGGAATGTATATTGTTTCAATATAAAAGAAATCATTATTGCAGTAAAAAAAGCAGATCCAACTATAAAGAATTAGGTACAATGTAAGGAAATTAAATTAAACACACTTGGCAATCGTTTTTATTAAAGACTCTTAAAAACGACATCTTTATCATCATAAAAATTCACTTTAGTTATGCACGAGACGTCTTATTGTGGACAACAATCTTTATTTAAAAATTCTTAACACTTGGCACTCGCGGTATTGGCCTGTTCTCAATCTTCGAAGTGTTGAAAGCGGATAGAATTTTGAAAATAGTTTTGTCTTCTATTACAAATTGTTTGCTGTTATGGCTTCGAGCTGCTTTCATTCGCTATAACTGCGATAAAAGTGAAGTACATAACGACTAACTGCAAGCATATAGAAAATTAATAACATCTCTCCAATAGTCGTTTTATCATTTTACTATATGTATAATGATAAGTTTCAATGTAGAATTGTTACACTCACCCCACGAAACGTCAATAAATCTACGTCAAAAAAATCGCCGCCGGAAAATACGACGCGGTTGTGAAACACTTGCATAGCCAAGTTCATTTTATCCTGCAATGAGAACGGAAACAAATGTGAAATTTTTAACCTTCCTGTCACTAAAATTAGAAAAAACAAATGTTAAAAGTATTAATATATTAATAATCTTAATAATTTATTCGACATTGGATTTTATTATTATTACTGTCGTTATTATTTTTACTTCGATATTGCTGGAATCATTGAGAGTCCCTTGAAAATCGGTGAGGTATCTTCCGATATCGTTGGCCTCGTTTGCAGCCATGGTACAGACGTAGCAAAGAGCGAATATCTCTACAAACGAGCTAAACAAGGGATAATTAGTCAACAAAGACTCCTTTGCCGACATCATACTCCACGAAGTCAAGAGTAAATTGAGGAGAAGGGCGACGAAAGAGAGAAGCATACTAAAGGCGGCAAGGCGGTTGAAGATATTCACGCTTTGTATGAGATTCGAGTGAAGAGACAGGACGCTGTGTGTCGTAACTGCTTTACGGTTTAAGGGACTCGTGCGACCCGATAGGTTACTCACTATCGTCGAGTTCAGATGCTCGAATCTTTGGTGTATCATGTACACATAGATAACCCACTTGAGCATAAAAAACGAGTGAAAAAACTCGAGAAAGCGTTGTACAAATTGGACCAGGGATGCAGATCGTGTGACGTTTAACTGGAAATCTTTTATGACTGGGAGAGAAACCGCTGCGAGGCTAGAGATTGCACAGATTATCGTTGATATCCAGTAGAATCGGATGCTCTGCCGACGAGGATGACCGAGACGGCGAACGGCCTCGTCGTATCCCTCGAGTTTCTTGAAAAACTGGAATCGACGAAGAAATCGGTCAACTTAGTCGAAATGCTGCCTTTTAATTTTTTTACAAAATAATTTATCTTTTGAATGGCTTGATAAATTATCGCGACATTTATGTGACATTCCCAGAGTTTTTTTGGCACTTATGACCAAAAATATTTCAAAATGTTTTCCACCCGCCTTTCCGAGGTATTATGGGGAAAACCGGGCAAAATGAGACAGTGAGGCAAAACTGGACAGTGAAGCAAAACTCAATTTTCCAATAGTTTTTGGATACGCCATTTTGTCCCAACGATACATCTGGATTTTTAACTTCATTTTTCCCCACTCACCACCATCGTCACCATCCAAAAGTTATTGGAATACAGAAGAGAATCGATTATAAGGGGCGGGGGGGGGGGGGGGGACCGGAGAGTACACGGATAATTGAAATACATTCGTTACGACGAATGCGGTTTTTTTTTCGTAAAGCGTTTTTATTTTGTACGGTATTATGAAAAACGTAGTCATACAAGATCTTGCATTTACGGTTAATAATACTTTAGTATGTAGTTGTAGTTATCACGCTCTTTTTAGTATCCATTTTTGAAACCATTGTGTCACTTTCGTCGACTTTTGATTTTAATGTAGACAAAGAAATGTATGTAAACAAAACTAGTGTAGTCCGCCCAGGGTTAGGTATACGATCAGACTATTACAAACTTAATAACTAATTTATAAAAAAAAGTGTATTAAGAATAAAAAAGTTTATTGAAGAAAACAAAATATATATATATATAGAAAGCTTGGCACGGTTAAATCGCCGCCCGGTTGATCCGCACCCGATTAATCGAGGTTCTACTGTATGGCGTTTTGCTCCATTATCCTCTTTAATCCCACTGTTCCATTTTGCCCCACGCTCCCCTATTTTACATTGAGATAATATTATTGTTTCGTATTATAAATAATTTAAAAAAATTAACCATCCAGACCACCAACTAACCGAGGATGTCGCGTCATATCTGCAGAAAAAATTGAGATTATCAACGACCATTGCCGCATAGAAGGAGCAGTATCTAATAATATATATAATTCGCAGTGCTTTAGCCGCCATACTATCCTCACGGCCGAACTTCCAAGATGGCATGTTTGTTATATGTACGACGATAGCCACGGTGATCAGTGTCAGATGCGTCACAGCCCACAGGTATTGCCATATTCGACGGGGTTTAACGTCGTTGAAACTCGTGCGGTAGGGAAATGCTCCCGACATTCGAATTATTTGCAGAATATGCTTTATTTGCTTTAATGAATTTTGGGGCTTCTCGGTAAGACTCCGGCGTGTGAGTAATTTTTTGGATAAGAACTTGGACATGACACGAAAAAATAGATAATGGTATGTGTAACGCGGCCTAGTCTCAATGGTCACTGAAACAACTAATTCGCAAGGAGAAAAAAAAAAAAAAAATATATATATATATATATATATATATCTATATGTACCTATATATACAGCTTCGTCAGGGATAATTGCTGACTTTCGATAAGATCGTAATTGGTGTAATTGGCATCGACCGCGAACAATTATAGTCGCATAGTTGGCCAGCGCGTGTTAAGAGTATTACCCTGGACAGTTACCCATATTATTGTGTTAATAAATAAAAAGGGTTAATAAAATGCGCAGTGCATCAGCCGGAGATGAAATGTTACTTGCAATTTAATATTTTTCTACAATAATTAATTTACGAGTGATGCTTAGATTTAGGCGGTGGAGCTTAGAGAAGGGGGTGTGGAAATCGAACTACGAAGAATTGGTGACAAGACAAGAGAATTTTTTATTTATAAGCAGCCTTTGCAATTTCGTAATTTAATTTAAAAAATCTGACGTTATTGATAAGGTATCATTATTGATGAGGTTTTGATGGATAGAAATAAAACGTACAGGGTCATCGATTATTTTTGTTATTTAGTTTGTAGATGTTCTTCTGAGTGTCGCTCGGTTGATTGTGTAGGGAGTATTCTTTCTCTGTAGGTAACGGGGACTGTTCCGAGGCACCTCAACTAATGCTGCCATCTGAGCACTCGAATTGCCCGGCGCTTTTCACCGGTGGTAAAAGCCCCACGAACATTATGGGCGGGCAGCAGACTCTTTATCCTTTTAAGGGCATGTGGTACAAGACTCAGTCATTAACAAATCGCCTTCCCTTATATCCATTGGCTACAAAAACCTAATTTGATTTTGGTCGAAGTATCAACCATCACGGAGATAATAGGGAAAGCGATTTGTTACCATCGGAGCATCGATACGCATGTATTATATGCCCTTAACAGCATGTGAAACACGTTCTTAGAGTGTCTCTCTCGCTCCGCCGAAGCGCCACTGATGCTGTCTCTATCGGATTCCATTTCTGTTTCACATGCTCTTAAGGCGAGGTGAAGTAGTCTCAGTCGGTAACAAAAATTGTAATTAATGGCATTCGGAGATGGTCGACTGTTTGCGAATGTCTATGAGAATGAGATATAGCAGAGCGGGAGTAATAAATCGCTAGGTCGATGTTTATCAGCGATAGAAATTTTTTATTCGAAGCAGCAGAACTATGGAAAATGCGCGAAAAACACTGTACATGAGCGTGAGATATGCCGAAACAATAACAACAAAAACAACAACAACAACAATAATGATAATGATAATGATAATGATAATGATAATGATAATGATAATGATAATGATAATGATAATGATAATGATAATGATAATGATAATGATAATGATAATGATAATGATAATGATAATGATAATGATAATGATAATGATAATGATAATGATAATGATAATGATAATGATAATGATAATGATAATGATAATGATAATGATAATGATAATGATAATGATAATGATAATGATAATGATAATGATAATGATAATGATAATGATAATGATAATGATAATGATAATGATAATGATAATGATAATGATAATGATAATGATAATGATAATGATAATGATAATGATAATGATAATGATAATGATAATGATAATGATAATGATAATGATAATGATAATGATAATGATAATGATAATGATAATGATAATGATAATGATAATGATAATGATAATGATAATGATAATGATAATGATAATGATAATGATAATGATAATGATAATGATAATGATAATGATAATGATAATGATAATGATGGGCGGTCCAGAGGCGCAAAAAGTTAAGTATTAGCGGATGTAGAATTCAATACCGCGTCCGATGATACTTCGCTTTTGCCCCAAATGTCAACAATTGTTACATGGTATTGATTTGAAATATGCAACTATCTCTTTTGCACTCATATGTCACGTGGTACATGTTTCACCTCGCGATGTAAAACCCGTATTTTTTATGTTTGTTAATACTTCGGACAGACGCAAATTAGGTTTTCGTAAGCGACAGGTATATACAGAAGAAAAAAAAAAACTTTAAATAAATGAATGAGCCAGTCGCCTCCCTCACTCGCCGGTTATTCTCGATAACCCTTATTCGATTGAGTACAACAAACACACTTCGAGCGATAAATCCATGCATGGTCGTTCAATCGTATGATCGAAACTCACTCATTCTCACTGTTAATCCCCCTCGAGACAGACTCTTCAACGTAGATAGCCTCCAATCCTATTCGATGGTTTTCACTCGGGCGAGAGACGAATAGATCCCCCGGTTCCCTTCTGCATTACGCGCTTGTCTTCGAACATTTAAACATTTTTTTTATACATAAAAATTTATATTAAAAAAATATCATGAAACACAATATTAACCTTTCACGTACCGGGGGACTTTTTGCCAATCGCAAGCGACCTTATTTTAAGCACGAAAACGATATGGTGAAGGGTTAAGACGCATAGGGCATTAAAGGGTCGAGGGTGCGTTATGATAAGAGATTGGAGAGTGGGTCGAAGGGTGGACCGATGCGTCCGATCTGCTGTCGTCGCTATCGCGGAAGGAAAAAAAATCGACCAAAAAATGTTATCGAAATAAAACCGTCTCTTCAAACAGTGCGTCGCCGTAAATAAAATCAGGGCGGAACGAAAAGTTGACCGACGTATCCGGTCTGCCGACGTAGGAATTGCGGGAAGGGACAATGAATCCTCGTGAGTATCTGCGATTTTGAGGCGCGTTGTCCGAGATTCTGAGAGATTCGTGACCCGTTCGGGGTTCCACCGGGAAGAGCAGATACGGAGGAAGGACGAGGGAATAGGTTCGTGGCAGTAGGAAAAACGGCAGCACCGGGCGTCATAACTTACCCCCTTAGCGTCTTGCAGAGCAGACTTTCGGGCTCCCGCAGGATCCTAAAGAGCTGTAACGACTTCAGCATCCCTCGTTCGCCTCGAACTTAACGGGTATCCCTGTAAAGAGTTTAACCGATTTCTTGGTGGAACACGCAATATTTTAGAGCTATCCGGCGGCAGAAGGGATAGGCGGGAGGACTACGCGGTCAGCGCGGGACGGACCAGAAAGAGAACAGCCAAAAACGCATAGAGAACACGCGAAAGGTCCGAGAAAACCGTACGTGAAAGGGCTGCGAGGGATATTTATGGGCTGCAGCTGATCCTCAAAAGGCATCGACTTTTTTTTTTTTTTTTTCAGAATCCTTCCAGAATCGTAGTCATACAAGGCTTAATGGGGATCAATAGATGGAAAACGGCGAGTTATGGGCTACAATCGACCGCGCTGCTCTATTTTCGCTTGACGTCATTTTCGGAGGCACCATTTTTTTTTAGCAATGTGTCATATGTATAATGTCAATGTGAAGTGAAACGGCTGCGAGCACGAGCGAGACAGCCGCAATTTTTCAATGAATAGTTTTCAATGGTGCTATTTTTTTTTTGGGAAAGATTCGTATAACTAAAAAAAAGTGCATTACAGTTTTCACGTTGCTTTAAGCGAGGCCGAAATTTAAAGAAAAATTAGACCTAGAAGTCTACACTGTACAAATAAATTATAAATTTAACGAACTGGAACTTGAAATTTATTACATTACTTACATTAATTGAACATTAATGTAATTTTTTTGTTTATTTTTTTTTTTTTTGTAAAGTTTAAATACCAAATATTAAAATTACAAATATTTTCCATGAAATTTACAAAAATTTTTATTGAAAATACAAATTTTAATGTAAAATTGCAAGATGTGTTTGAAATTTCAGAAACTGTTTATGTAAAGAAGCTTTCAATACCGTTCATTAATTTACAAACAATTTTTTTTTTACAGTGTACATGTCCTTTTGCATCCCTCTGTTTTCATCGAGGTATTACACTCATCCCCGAATCAATATTTTTTTGCTTGTGTGCAGTGAAATCGGAAATTTCACCGCTTCACCCATAAAAATAATATATTTGATGGGCATCCCGCAAATATACATTTATCTCATTTAAATAAATATTTATTTTAATCAATTTCGATATTTATTTTTATCAATTGAAATATTTATTTAAGCCAAATAAATATTTATCTGCTAGTGCCCGTAAAATAAATTATTTTTCTGGATGTTCTTGCAGTCGCGACCGAACCACCGTTTTTTTTTTGTTTTTGTATAAAGAGAACTTTGTACTCGCAATAGTAAAGTGGAGAAACGGTAGAGAACAACCGAGTCCGCACTCGACATGCGCCCGGATTAAGTGCCGCCGAGAATGCACAAGGTTCCTCGGTTCTCCCTCGGTCTCGTCGTGTAATTCGGTACGAAAATCCTGATCGCGTTTCACGACCTACCACCTCCGAATGTGTTTCGTCCGCAACGCTCGCTATCGAAGCGCGAGAGACTCGTTGCGTTCGTCAAAGAAACTTTTCCTTCGCTATTACCGCTGTTGCAGCTTTGGACACTTGAGCTTTTTTTCTCTTGAACTTGGTGGAAAATACCTATGTAGGGTTGTTTGTGTGTATCAATCGATCCACCCCGTGGCGCAGGAGTCCCGACGGATCAAAGGGTTTCGCTTCGATCGGCAAGCCGACGAGCTTCCACAAATGCGATTGCACGTCGCAAAGGATTCACGGACCGCGGCGCGAACTCCTCTCTCTGGGTCGATACACTGTTGGTATATGTCTGTCCTATGGATCTATCGAACCGGAGAAAGAATTACTTACCAATCTTTCACTCCTAGGATAAATTCTTTCTACTCCCTTAAAGGGTTCCTTCGCGGAAATAAGCAAAAAAAAAAAAAAAAATTAAATGTCAATAAGTTGAGAAGAATTCGCTTGTGGACTGTTAAAAAAATATAATATTGTTATTTCAACTCGTACAATTTCATGCAATGTCGAAACCGAAACATTAACTCATCCTAATGTGAAGACACAATTGGTAAGAATTATAATTTAATTTGAAATAACAATACATTTTTCGACATTTTTTTGCTTTCTCATAGAGGGTACTTCGTTTTTGGGAATTTTTTTTTTCGAAATCTTGGTGTCAATGTACTTAAACAGTCGAACAGTTAATGTACTAAAACAGTCAAAAACGTCGAGAAATGCGATTTTGAACTGGCGTCCGGACTTATGTGGTTGTATATGTATGTGAACGACTTGTGTCGCTTAAAACGTCTATAAATCGGAAACGGTTTGAGATATCCAATTGATATTTGATACTGTAGTAGAGTGGTCACGTTTCTCCCCTCGTTGTAGTTTTCATGAAGATTGAGGCCCGTTTCGAGATATTACGCGATTTTGACATTTTTTTTAAAAAAGGTCGTGGTAGCTCCAACTTGCGTAAATTTTCAACGGTCGTTCTAAAATTTCATACAAGTATAATACTTTGATAAAAGATTTTTGGTATTGAATTTTGTCCAAATCTATCGAAGAGATCAGATTTTATGGAATTTTGATTTTTTTGAAAATTTACTAAAAACCGTCTAATTCGAGTAAACGTGGAGGTATCGAGCTTAAATTTAGCACGAGAATAGACTAACACTGTACAACGTTTCGTATTAAATTTATCGAAAATCCATCGAAACATTTAAATTTATTTTACGTTTATTTTACGACTGACGAGAGTTTCTGAATCGAACATTATTCTAGAAGTAAAATAAGTTTGAGATTCGTAATCAGTGCGGAAAAATACATTAGACGTGGTCACAAAACGGCGAAAATTGGATAAATTGACTTAATAATTAAAAAAAAAAAAATCTTCTCAACTCTATATTTTCGTTAATCACACAGTAGGTGAACGGCTCTTACAAATTGAAGCGCGATGTTGGTGTTTTTTTTTTTTTTTTTTTTTCGCGCTGAACCTGAATCATAAAAGTCAAACACGACGTTAATGTTGAAAGATGTTATATGGCTTCCTCATAAAACGTGCAAATTCAAATTTTCATACGGCTTTCTCATAAAAGCTGCACGTATTTTTTTTTTTGTTGTATTACAATTTGCAATCGATATTTGCGTAAAACAGTGAAAGGCCACCACTTTATTACGTTTTTCTCCACGTTGTCAGAAAATCTGCATCGAATAAATATATCCTTCATTAAATTGATAAAAAATCTCGTCCTCGAGTGAGCGATGCGGAAGAAAAATAATACGGTTATTACAAAGCTCATCGCTTATTCGATCTTCGAAGTTAAAAGATTCTATTTTTACTTACAATGGTTTTCGAACTTCGTATGTTATACTGCCGATAAAAAAGGTCTTCGGTTCATATATATGAGCCTCAATTTCAGCGGTGTCTGTGTAAGCCACGATAAATGCCTGCATTAAGATGGCACATGGGTGACGCGATAATCTCGTTCTTATGGCTAGAAAATAGGTGTTTTATATCTCGACTCGCGAGAAAGTATCTTTATTGATGTTATACGAGCCGCGCGGAGAGGCACAATAGTCTTCCGCAGCCTATGGTATTATGCCGTTCTTACGGCTGTGAATCGAGGTGTCCCGTATCGTAGAATTTCTCTTCCGTAATACGTATATAAACATAGTCCTGGCAATGTTCGTCGACGTCGTCGAGATCGCTCTACACCACGTTCCAACCTATCTCGTAAAGGATGTAGAGCTCGCACGTACTAACTCGACCGAGCTCTCCTCTCTCTTTCAGTGATAAGGCGAATTTATATAGAACCTCTTCCCCATCTGCGTACCACAGCGGCGATACGCCGAGTGGATTCTCGGCGCATTTGTATCGCAAAATATGTTCTTCCCAAACGCATCATCAAACTACTCCAGAGTAGTCCTCAATGAAACGGCATCTTTTTTCGACTTTATAAAAAAAAAAAAAGGCACATTTTTTAGTGATTGAGACAAAAGTGAGACAAAAATCAGCGCATAAATCAATTATGAACGTGGACAATAAAAATGAGCAATAATTACGAAAATTCTGATTGGTGGTCCATCGCATAATAAGAAATAAAGATGAATTTCGAATTTTTATTAAACCCTTTGGTGTCAAAAGAATTAAAAAACATTGTGTTACACTTTCAGATGTTTTAAATTCACTTTTGAAAAGCGAATGAGAGATTGTCCTTGATTGTCCTCCAGATGGAACTGTTGTTGTATCCCGAATTATTTTCAAACTATATTTTAGTGAACAAATTCATCGGATAAATTGGGAATTACAGGCAATTTTCCGAGTAAGCATCTGATCTGACGATGCTCGGTCAATAAATTAAGTATTGCACAGAACAATATTGCAGAGTGAAAATCGAACGATGGCCGATTATCGATGTCGATATAGGAAGTAAAACAAAATTGTACACGTACCAATTTGCACCTCGCGGAACGCAATCGGGAAATTGAGAGTCTGAACTCGACTGAAGTACAGAGAGGTTGGTCCCAGAGTTGAGCTCATGTTCAAAGAAATCAACGAATGTAATCACAAATATTGGCAACGAACATATTAATGATCTTTCTCTGAATAAACTTGTTATTAAGTTTGTACAACACACACTTGAGTTTCACTCTTAATTTGGCAACGATCCCAAATACCTTGAAAATTATATTTGTTGACCTCGCGTTGACAACATATCCGAGCTATTTTTAACGCTACAACTCATCATTGGGCTCCAAACGCACCCCACGCGAACGCGAAAAAACTATATTTTTGCTGATATTGTCAGGTTTTCAGTTTTCCAATGGGCATTTTAATTAACTAAGTGTAAATAAAATCAGATTTATCATACACTATTCTCATCCTTATGAAGAAACGTAGAAAACCGTGTATGAAAAAGTCTGTCTATCAGCATGGGACCGGTTTTATGATCGAGAAGAGCGTGGGGTGCCTTTGGACCCCAGTCATGCGTTTGAAGGTAAACAAAATTCAGTCATGAGTTGTAGGGTTAATCTTGTCGACGAATATTCCCTCGCGCTTGTTTTAACCCTTAAATGCCATCTTGTCAACAAAAAATGTTTTACGCTTTTAGATGCTTGCAGATCGATTTTGAAAGGCGAAGGGGAGGGGGTACTTCAACATTTCTTCGGGACTACTCTTCGGATCGTATATACGCAAGCAGTTTTTTTTCTTTCTTTTTTCTTTCGACGGAAGCCATTCGTCAATGTCGCCGCACTGCATGAGAGCTTTCGGCTCGCCACGGCTGGATGCAACCTCGAGGACCTGGCCGTATTTAGCTTGAACCATGGTACATGCAGGAAGTCGACGATCCGGACACGGAGAAAACGTTTCGAGGTCAGTGGGGATAGTCTCTTGCTGTTTGGGCAAACCGTGCCATATGACACAAATGTGCGGCAACTCCACTGCTCGCACTCCTTCGATTTTTCTTGTAATTTGAGATAAGCTCCCGAGGGAGAGACAAAAACAGCGTGAATCCGTAAATTACGATGCAACCTGCTAGAGCCGGCAGGTTTTACTAATTTATTTATTTATTTTTATTCGAGAAAATACGATTTCAAGCCGGATATAGTAAAAGTACGCACGCATAGCCAGATAAAATTTTAGTGGCAGTAATGCAACAACAGTATAAAAATAAAGCACGGAATGAAGAACTGCAGTACACTGTGGAAAGTGCACTGGCAATAAAAGTCACGTTGTCGTACGACGGTTAAGATATTGGTCGACTCTAAGAGGATTTAACGGGAAAACGAAACGGTGGGTGAGGTTTTTCAAGCAATTTACGAGAATGTGTATTACAGTTTGCAGTAACAGTAAACAGAAAAAGTAACAAGTACAATGTATGTACCGAAAAATATAAAAGGATAATAATAAAAATCGAATTAAATCATTTAAAAATATAAATATGATAAAAACGTAACTAATGCTATTAGTTACGTTTTGTATTCCTCCCAATTTAATCGAATATACACGAATGGTTCAACACCAGTGCACATAGAACAGATTTTTTTAATCCAGAAAAATATTTTCTCTAAAAATGGCTCTTAGTAAAAATGGCCCAAGATATCGATAAACGTAATTTTTTTCTGTGCAAGCTTTCGTCGCATAAAATCATTCGCAAAATATGTCGCCCACCGCCATCTTTTTGTTGTTAAAAAAAATGACTACCGAAACAACGCGTTCGACTCGGACACACGGGATGTGAAAGTTTCACCCAAAATTCCCTTATATCAAAAAAAGAAAGTAGTAATCGAGAGTCACTTCCCTCGAATCCTTAAGCCAACGAGCGAACCCCTTCTTCATCAACGCACCCACCGGGGCATCCGAAGCGCTTTCCCTCATTGTTCCCCGCGGACCAACAAAAGAAATGAAAACCAACCCCTCGCTTTGACGAAGAGTTAAAAAAAAAAGGAACAAAAGAATTGATAATTGTTTCTTTCCTTGCCTCTCCGTGGGATGGCGTCGTCGCATAAGAAGATTCGGGACCGAGTCTCCCGGTGTTTCAAGTTATCTCGTGGGGTCAAGGGGGTTCCGCGGACGGTCCTCGACTCCTCAGTCGTTTCGTTGCCTCAGCGGAGATAAAAAAAAAAAAAAAAAAATTGTAAAGCCTCGTCTGTGCCATTTTTTTTTCCTTCGTTCCGTTCGTCCCCGCCTTCGAGAGAGGCGAAGAATCCTTTGAGTATCGTCCGGATTCCTGGATTTTTGTCACCATGAGTTTGACCAGAAGCCTGCGGCGTTACTGGATCGAGACGATGGCGCGGGTACAGAAATGGTCGAACGGTCATTCCTAGCCCCCCCCCCCCCCAGCCCCCCTCTGAACGACCTCTTTGATTTATCGTTAAACGGTCGTGAGGCATGTGACGCACAGAACAGAAGCGAGGAGAACGCAAGAGGACCGTGGCATGTTGCAGTTCTCCTTTTGTCGGACGTAGAAATTTGCAACCCTTACCTAACTCAACGAGAAAATCCGGGAATGTCCCACGCGGTGCGTGTGCAGTTGCAGTCGTACGAGAGAAAAAAAAAAAAAAAAAGAGAAGCAGAGGAAGAAGGAGTGAACGTGCAAGCGCGTGGGATCACCGCAAGCAATAACGAGAACCATTCAGGAAATACGGCATTGTTCGCTTGCGAGGCTGGCTTTTTTCGGTCCCAAAGGATCTTCTGGAGTCCGCATGCTCTCGGCCTCATGTCAGCAGATCCAGTTTCTCGAAAGAGGAAACCCCGTAATGTCACCATTTTTTTTTTCGGCCCCTACTGGCGGGCCTTTTTCGCAAGTGTGCGAGGTAGCGAGAGAGCGAAATGAAGATATAGGGCAAAAAAAACGTGTGTACATGTACAGTAAAACCTCGATTATCCAAACCGCCGTTGGTTCGGTTAAAGTTTCTACTATCTGTACTACAGTAGAACCCCGATTAACCGGGATTCTCAGAATCGAAGAGTTCCCGGATAATCGAAATACCAGTTAATCCGAACTAGACAGTAAAAGTATATAAGCCAATAATGGCTAATGGTGCAATTTTAATTTGATTAGTTACAATGACATTTGGTACAACTTGCGCTTAATTGTTAAATAGTGTGAACTAGAATGTGAAGCTTTGGGTATTTTTAAAAATTAATAGTACGTAAGTTAGTATTTTTTTGGAAGTACTCAGTGACTTTGGTTTGCTTCTTGCACTACCCTTGATTTTCGTCTATCAGCTGTTTCATTTTTTTCGCGCTCCGCACATTAGAAAAAAAAAAATAAAAAAAATAAAATAATAATAATAATAATAATAATAAAAATAAAAAAACCTCGGAAGACGCACGGTTAATCCGCTTCCCAGTTAATATGACCCCGGTTAATCGCTTAAAATAACTTCACCGTTCTGTTATTCGAATATTCGTTATGCCAAACGAGCTGCGGTCCCAATTGGTTCGGATAATCGAGGTTGTATAAACGTCCTCAAATATCATATACCTTGTTCTCGTTAATTTTACAATCATTTTGCGGTTTATGTTACATTTTTTTTTATTGAAAATATGATTACCTTCTTCGGTCGATAACAAAAATTGTAATCCATTTTTCTCAAAGCTGCTAAATCTTTATGAAGAAAACCAGATTACTAGCGTTCACTGAATTGTTAAATAAAGATGCTAATAATTTGCGTTTATTCCGAAAAGTCGAAAACCATCGGCAAAAAATTAATTGAAGTTTTGTTACCGACTGAGCGCGTTTCACGTCGCTTCAAAAGCGGCGCCGATTGCTAAATTGAAATTTCCATTGGCCGATAAATGCTTCAATCCTGCATCTCATCGACGCATTGCATTGGCCCACGGCAGTTAAAAAAAGGGTATTAGCTCGTTTCGATCTAGCAGCAGGAGCAGCATCGCAACATCTGCCAGCGGCGACCGGACAGGCAGACAGACTGACGGAAGCATAGCGCACACTTGCGCAACTGTCGCCCTTCACGGGAATGGAACTATTGTCTAGCATTTCTCGTTCTTGTTTCTGAGTTATCGGACTTCGAATCGATAGGGCAAACGCGTGCCGGGACAGAAGGGGAAAAGAAGCAGCGGAGGATGCGGCTCATCAATAGCCTGCGGAGGAAGGTCTGTTGATCATTAACTGGCTCCGACTGTACTTATCGATCCTCTTTGATCGATCCTCCAGATCGCGCCGATAAACGAACCTTTTTTTTGAGCGACTAAACAGCACGGAGCATCGTTCTTTATCTGCTAATTTGAATTTCTTACAGATTAGTTATAATAATCTACAGCAGATCGGAAGTAATTTCTGTACAGGATTTTTAAAATATTGTACCCTTATCATTTTATTTTCCGTTAATGCACGACAAATTAATTTGTCATTCAGCACACGTAGACATTACATTTTTTGGCCTATAAAAAATGCCGACAATTTCCATGTTTCGATGAAAAAAAAAAAAAAAAAAAATGGTTGTTCTTTCATTCAACTAAAAAAAAAATATAAACTGTAATGAAATTCGTGAGACACATGTTAGGTGCAATTGCCTTCGACGTATTTCCATTGACACATGTCGCGGATAGCGTGTCACTTCGATACTCCGCCGCGCGCGATAACGTTGATACATGTGTGAGGTCGTAATGGAACGGGGGACCCCGTCACTGATCTCAAGGCTTATTTTGTTCCAACGATCGAGGAAAGTCCGAAGAAAACGCAGTATCGTGACACAAACGGAGTTGGGCGAGCGACGAAGGATTTATACGGAGGAAAAAAAAAAGGAAACAAGATTACGCAACCGCACCAAGAACGGACTCGAAACTATTCACGGTGGATTACATACGTCAGAAATTAATCACGAAAGATCTTATCGTTTTACCGAGAATTTTTTATACATTAGGAAAACCATATGTACGAGCTGATTACAGTGCGTGTAAACGTCAGACGCCTTGACACCTACTTTTATTAATTAACTTTTCGCACGCAACATGTCCTCACAGATGGATCTTCCGACGTAATTATTATTCAACCCTCCGATAATCATCTAATTTGTTTATTTACTTGTTATTTATTTTCTTAAGTTAACCGCTTATTATCCATGGTTTTTAACTTTTACCTCGCATACTGTAGTGTTAATCACACTGTCCATTTTTTTTAATTACATTATTCCCTCATTATCCGTTGACGTGAACATCACTCGACTTTACTCCTTCATCCATGGGGATTAATTCGTATTTATTCGTATCTTAATCATATGTAGAATATGTTGGACACCTGGGGGTTTTCCGCGATACCATCGAGAAGCAAAAAAATCGTTATTTGCAAATACGCAAAATCACTAATTTTTGCAATATTGGTTGTGAAAATTCCCGAAAAATTTTTTTCTTCAATTATTGCTCAGAGACTATATACAACTTGTTTTTCCCGCTGACGACGAATCTGTGACTTATTTTACTCTTAACTCAATATTTGATATGCAAACTCGTGACAGAAAAAAATTACTAATTTTTCGTAAAATTCAAAAAAATTCAACATCTTATAAAATTAAATAGGGATCGTCAGTCGATAATAGTCCCTTTGTGTACAACTTTTTGGCCCAACAGCGCTGACATTGCAAGAGCCAGCGTGCGCACAGAGTTTTTAAGCAAACTGAAAAATGGCTTAAAATTTTAATGCGTGAAAGCATTTTGCTAGAAATATAATCAAACATTAGGGATTCACCGCTCTACCTACTTTAGAAATTACAGCTTGACAGCGCAAGCCGTTCTTAAATTATAAAAGTTTCAATTTTTCGGGTCTGAAACACACACGCACACATGAATTCAGAATTTTTTCTTAAGATGATTTTCTGATGTTCTGGAAAATTCTGAACACGTTTTCATTAAAGTCTCGAATTATTTTTTCATGAAAACAAAGCTTTCTCTATGAAGAAGCAAAAAGAAGAAAAAACGCAGAAAAAAAGATGTAGGCGGAAGCTTTCTACGTACGGCTAAGACGATTATGTTTCACGGCGAGTCTTTTGAACGGAAAAAGACGCGAGTTCCCCTCGTGGCTCCTACGAACGCTAAGAACAAGTATACGAGCGAGAAGATCGTGTTGTCTTCGTCCGCTTTTTTCGCGACTCCAGCATCTCGAAACCCTCGCAAATTCTCGCTCTAATCTCTGAGTAATTGTCACCGCGCGACAAAGGGAAATGGAGAATGGAGAACGACGACAGATTTCTGAGGAACTGCCCAACCTGCCGACGTGCTTCCTTTTCACACTGTGTTCGCTTCTTCTTTTCTTTTTTTTTATTCTCCCTCATTCTCCTCTGCTGCGTCGCCACTGCTCGAGGTGCTCTGTGCCACTTTGCCGATCGGGCACGACGGCACCCGCACCTCTCTTGTGACGATTAATCTTCGATTATAAAACGAGGCTGACAGGCTCAATTCGGTCTTTTTCCATTCCTGGTGTTGCCTTTGCACAGTACGAGTCTCATAAAATCCGAGATTAACAGTTTTATGACCCGACCTTGGAATGCACGGGTGGGGGCGTTTTTTTGGAGAAGGTGAATGAAAACTTCTAAAAAGCGTAAATAGTTCTTTAATTAAAAATAATAATTGTTGTCATGCAAATACTTAATGGAAGACTAGGGACGACTTTCGCGGCGTTGAAAATGAGTGAATAATTTTTGTTTTATCTTTCATTAACAAGAATTTGTGGAGGTTTCATGTATTTTTTATTCAACCAAAAATTAATATTTTACTCCTGACGCGAGTTTCGCGATATTTATAGTAACAGTATTAAAATGAAACATACAAAAATTACCCGATATTTGTGTATTTAATTTAATTTATCGATTTTATGCATAAAAACTGCATGCACTAGGGTAAAGGTGGGAAATATGGACCGTTCCATATTTCATTGATTTACGCGTTAATCGGGCTGGTCCATATTCACCACATTTACCCTATAGAAAATTCAAAATTCAAACAAATAATAAAATCCGTTCGCAGTATTAAAAAAAAAAAAAAAAAACCATTTTATTTTCTCTCTACGAGTTGTTCATTCAATTCCATAACACGACGGGGTACGTCGCTTGTGCCGGAAGCGCGTACAAAATTTCGTTGTTACTATAAATCTTTTCTTAAAGAATCATTACAATATTATTTGTCAGTTGAAGGCAAAAAATCGAACAATTGAAGGTTAAATTCAGCTACGTCGTTCTCAGTTCGTTGCCGTCCATGCAATTGAATCCTCGAGATAGAGCAGTGCCAGATTTTTTTCAGGTAGTAATTTTCTAAATCTTTAGATCGCTGAACCAACTTTGCAAACCAGACCAAGCACCCTTAAGCCCGGTGCCGAAGTTATTTGCCACATCTCCAATAGTTCCTTTTTTCGTATCGTTTTTGCCAGGAAATAGGTCGAGGAAACTGCCTTTACTCTTGCCGTCATCGTCCTTATTCTTGCCGTCATCGTCTTTACCCTTGACGTCATGGCCCTTTGGCGGTTCGGTCGTAACTTGCTCACTGGCTGGCGCTGCGGTGGCCGCTAAAACGAAATTTTCGGAATATCGTTAAAGAAATTCGATTCCGAAAGAGTTCAGATTCATTTATGAAAACTACGTTAAAGCTATTCCTCCTCGCCGAATCCGGGCTCGGTCGGTAATGAAAACTGTAATCAACTGTTTTTCATCGGCGCTGACATGTGCGGTAAGATGAAAAGTTTCACCGAAAGCTGTAATCATAACTGTTTTCGACTAAACTTTTCATTTGAACATACATTCCAGCACCGACGAAAGAAAATGATCAACGTTTTTATTACCGACCGCGGTAACTCACAATATTTTAGAAAATATAAAAATTGAGCAAGAGGCAAAAAATATTTGGTGTATTTTTTATTGTATTTGTATTGTAATGATTTAAGCGAAAAGAAATGGATGTAAGAAAAATCAATTTCAGTTGCCATATATTTTTCATGAATTACGTTAATTAACCGTTATATTTACTTGGGTCACTTGAGGTGAAAAGAATTACAGCAACGACGGTGAAGAGTAACAGATGCATGAACGAATTCATCTTCGAGGTTTGTGGTTGTCTACGCTGCTAAGGTGCTGTTCGATGTCAAATTTCAAATTTTATGCTCTCGATCATTCGCCGTAACCCTTTTATACCGAAAAATATGGAAAGTCTGAAACGATCGCGTTGATCGTGCATCAACGATATTTTTTCCTCCTTGATAAAATATTGACCAAAGCGTGTGTGTCGATGTTTGCAGAGCTTATGAATGTGATAAGGAGCATATTTTTTTGGGTGGCGGGCACGCATCGAGTTGCATTAAGTGTTCTTCATGCGGTTATCAATTTTCTTGGCCCACCTGTACTCTACACTGTTTCCTCCAAATATTTTTACGGGCTCAATCAGCAACAAAAACTTTTTCAAGGTAACATTTTTTTCGAGGCTTTTCATCATTTTGTACCAAATACTAATTACTATCGTCATTATCTAACTGTTAAGCACACGCTTAAAATTTGGGTCTCATTCGGAAAAGTTTAACATCCTTGGAAAAAAAAAAAAAAAAATGGTTTATAGGTTTAATTAATGATATTAGTTGATTCATCGTTTTCGCTACGGTCGGCAAACATCATCCAAATCCGTCCGGTCGCCCATGTAGGGTGATCGGATGTGGCCAATAGTTGGGCGAAGCTTGGTACCGATGTTGCCAACATTGGCATGCGGGCTTGGCCCGATCATCGAGGAAGCCTTGGATGATAAGTACTTGCCAATATTGGCACCCAACATTGTCCCCAAGGTCGATCAAGAGGATCGATCGATAATTGGTTGTCAATGTCGGCCCTCTATAGGTTACATACATATGGCGAGAGCGGTTTGAAAGAAATACTTTTTTTATATTGTAAAAATTGGAATATTAATTTTTTTATCCTTCGCATGCTGCAAGAGATTATATTTTATATATTTTCTGCTGCAAGAATACATACATATCGACTACGGAGTACGGATTTAAAAAATAATACGCATACTTTGCGAAAATTAAAAAAGGTGTACTTGGCTCTTATATTGACACTCGAGTACACTTTCGCTTGCGAGAAACAACTTGAATTAGCACCATCTAGCGGCAAAAGCCGATGATTAATGGTTCAATGTTGGCGTAACATCAGTAAACCAACGATTGGCGAATCGATATTCGGACTGACATTGGCTTGAAATGGGCGGATCGATGGTTCGTGAGATCATGGATCAACTGACCAACGGTTGGCGAATCGGTATTCGATTGAACACTGGCCTAATAATCGAAAAATCAATGTTTGCTGAGTTCATACTCGGCCGAACACTGGTCTCAAATTCACAAAGCAACGATTGGCGAGTCAATACTCGAACAAACATTGGTCGCCAATTGTCAAACCAATGGTGAGCAATTACGCGGCCGAACATCGACCACAAATTGTCAAATCGACCATTGGCGAGCCAATACTTGGCCGAACATTGGTCAAGCGGTGGGGATTCGACAATCGCCGGGCCAACACTAGCCCGACCATCGGCCACGTCCGTTCCATTGGCAAAACCTACATGGGTCATCCGAATGAATATAGAAGAGTTGTGTATTTACGAGACTTCTCCTGACTGTAGCGAAAACGATTAATAAATTAATATTATTAATTGTAACAAACAATATTAATTATTGTTATATAATTAATTATGTCATCCTTTTTGAAGTCACTTGTTTACGTTTATTTATCCATTTATCATTTATCGTCGTTATTCTTTACAAATCTTTTTTTACTGAGGAATAATTTTTTTTTAAGAACCTTTCAATTACAACTTCTTTTTTGCAGTCAGGAGTTTTTACATTTTCCATACTTGATATACCGGACGACTTGATGTTTAATTTTGTCATCGTTAAATAATAACTGTTTGTTTTTGGCGCATTACGATGACGTTCGTGCGGAGCGCCAATGACGCAGACGGCGAGATTACGGAGAAAATAAAACGTCAAATAAAATTAATCACTCAAATTCCATCAAGCGATAAGGACTCGCGTTCAATCAATATTTACACAGTATGGATACAACATGTATGTAGAAGCAAAGAATATTTTTTCATCAAACTTCCAGTTACTGGAAGAAATGAGCCTGGATTCGCAAAAACAGTACGTAGAACCATGGAACCGAGGACATGTTTTGAGACCCCTTCAATTCGCACGCAAACATTCCGAGGGCACCCTCAAAAGAATTTGAACATTTAACAACTTGCGGCATAAGTTCGTCTGGCAATTTTTTCTAAATGCGATTTTCTGACTGCTTGGGACATTTTGAGCATACCGACACTAAAATGTTGATTTTTTTTTTTATTTGGCTAAAAAAAGCTTCCCCTACGTAAGAAAACAAATAAAAAGATATTGAACTTGTCGCATCATCTCACCCTCGAAGTTGGCAACTTCTACGATGCCAAGGTCGCATCTAGTGTGACTCTGGGGCGTCATCCTTGGGGCAGGCAATCGGTCTAGGGTTTACTGCAGCTCTACCTATATCTATAAACATTGTCCTCGCGCATCATTTCTATCGGCGAAAATATGGGGTATCTGAAGGCGGGGTGTAAAGCGGGTACTCGGAGTGTCGTAGCCTATATTGATGCGTGCGTCCGGATGAGGGTTGTCTCATTGTTCGGCCACCCCCTTGGACTGCACACGTCGGTTGCGTGGGGACTTTTCTTTTTCTTCTTCACCTTCGTTCCTCGGATGCAGAGGCTTCGAGGATGAAAAAAACGAGCTCTTGCTGCACTTGATATATTGAAACTTTTGTGTCTTCCTGGAAAAGGCTTTGCGCAACGCGCACCCGGCAGCGTGCCCTTATATACCCTCTTTTCCCTGTTTTTTTTTTTTTTTTTTTTTTTTTTTTTTTTTTTTTACGTCTCTGTCCACTTCGCGGTTGATCGAAGGCTGACTCACCTGCTCCGTTGAGCAAGCATCGACTTGCAGGAAACATACGTGGATCGATAGATTCGATTTGAGCTCGAGAAGTGAACAAATATCAATTGACGTAATGGACCACTCGTGGAATGAGAGTGCAGTCGATTCCCTAGCCAACGATGGTCTTTTCTCGTTTATGTAAACCGTGGCGAATGAACGAATGGACCGAATGGCTTGATCGGGGCGTTTTCTAATTTTCACTGTCGAATTATTATTTTCGTCGTCGTGTCACGAATCAATTTTCCTTTTGGAGAACATGGAGAGATGATCTTCAGCCGCCAATAAAAAATGTCCTGAAGCCTCCGACCATTTCCATTTCGAAGCTTGAGCAACGTTACGAGTTTAGCTTTAACCCCGATACTTCTCTTTTCGTTCGATAATTTAATTTCCATTGACCACCAACTCAATGTTCAAAGCCATCTGCCATTTCCACAGACCCATCAGACGCGCCGGTCCGGCATTTTTCCTACGACTTCGATTTCGCACCCAGCCACCTGCAATTGGCAATTCTCCATTCGATTTAGAATTCTCCATTTATCTTCCTTCGCGCCAAATCATCATCCTCGGCATGGTATCTCCTTGCGGTCTTGTGTTCTTTATCCCTCGAAAAAGCTGCAGCGATGCAAGCGAAGAAGAATTTTACGGGTACCGCGCGCGTGGCAGGGCCTCGGCATCGCATAGACAATGCCGAGGATTATTCCCCAGCACGTGACTAAGGTGGAAGAGGAACGAACGAGGATGGAGAAAATGACTGACGAGGGTTGTAAATATTCGTCGAACCCTTGGGAAAGGATCATTACGGGCCGCGTTCACGTTCGCCAATGGTTTTTGGGACGAAAAGGCCGGGGGCCGAAGCCAAAACACTGCAACACCCGGCGCAGGACCCGAAAAAGACCACCCCGCGATCCTGGGATCTCTGTCTTTGCTATGCTGCTGATGATCGCCCGGTAGCTTTCCAGGGATTTTAGCGGTGAATTTTTTAACGCTGATGTAAAATGCCTCGCGCATAGTGAGGGAGTAGCAGAAAATAGCAGACGCCCCGTGGGCTTCGAGCCCAAAAACTAACGGAGGAACAGACAAGCGAGCTTCGCTATCTTTTCTTTGGTGCGCGCCGATTTTTTTTTGTTCTTTTGAGGTCTTCGCATCACATGTCGACGCGAACGTTCGCTTCATATTCGTTTGCGAGATTGATGTTGTTTCTTACACTCGAAGCGCGAGTTTTGGGCGTAGTTTGGAGAGGCGGGAGAATTTGGCACGAGCCGAGGATGCGGCTATGATTTGACATTTTTTTTTTTGCTCAGTCATCCCGTCGTTTTTGTCGGCGCGATCGGTGTTGTTCTTCAGTTCTTCGGAGAATTTGCGGTTCATTTGGAGCGCTGATTTCGAGGGACCAGAGTCGAAGGATCCCAAGAGTTCTGCGGCGACTACTAAGAAGCAGAAGGGAACGTCCTTCATCATTTTACATGTTCACCGGTGGCTTTTGTGTCTTTATATTTCCGCGTTAATATAAGTTGAATTTTGGGAAATTTTTTCATAAATTTAACTTGTTGACGACGACCGAAGTTGGATTGAAGCACTTTGGGATTTTTCGTTCTAATTTTTATTATTTCTATCATTGTACCTATGTCGAGGCGATTTGCATTTTGGCATTCATTAGAACTCCGTAACTCCGTAGCTTCGTAGCTCTGCAACTCTGGAACTTCTTCCGATTTCCTTCGCCTTCGATTTCTTATGTCTCAAAAGAACTAAAGAACTCTTATGGCTCGAGTTGCATATACAACACTACAGCACTATCTGCAAGATACTTTTTCTGCTATCGATCATTTCCGTATGTTCTATCGTCCGTACAGAAAATCAAAGTTTGACTCGAAGAATTGTCGAATCGATATTTTTCCCAGCGAAATCGTCGTGACCGCTTACAGGGTTTTCACGTGACGCGTGAAAATTCGAGGAGGCATTATAAAGCCCCGGCCGAGGTTGACAATATAGCTGACATATAGCTGACCGACAGCTGCCGACTCTAGCGAGGAATCGTTAATCGAAAGATTTTGGTTTTTCTATAAAAGAAAAAAAAAGAATGAAAAATGTAGAGTGTCCTGCGCGGGCGTCGGACATGACAGGTCGAAATGATCGACGTGCGTGACACACTAAAGTGAATAAATAAAGAACGCGTGCGTCTAGACGCCTTTTTTTCTGATTCTTTATTTTTCCTCGTCCTCCTTCTTCTTCTTCTGCTTCACTTTATTTTGCTGCTTGCGTGCCTCTTTCACCCTGAGCTGTACGAGCGCTCCTCCTCATTGTGGCTCGTGGCCGGATCTTCACGTCCGTGAATCTTGAATTCACTTCACACACAGGCGTGCGCATACGGGGTCCGTGGATAATCGCGGTCACGGATTGTCGATCCATGAGGATTCTCCACGAGGGCGAGTTTCACTTCGATATTTACTGGAATATCATCAAAACGCCTATGTTCGATTGCAAGACTATGCATCAGAGGTGGCCAGTGCTTTAAATACTTGATGTATTTTAGGTATTTTAAATACGTATTTTAAGTACTCAAATACTTTTCTGGTATTTTAAGTACTGTTCAGGCCCTTTGTGTATAAAATACTTTTGCGTCTACTGCAGATTAGGGCTGTACGGATATGGATCGACGGGATGAAGTCAAAGTTCAAAAATCATCCATTCAGTCGATCCATCCGTATTGATTTTTGTGAGATAATTTAAGTAGTACTTAAACAAAGTACTTACAAGTTTATTTTAAGTACAAAAAGTATTTTGTATTTTGTACTTTGAGTATTGTTGCGTATTTTGCTCAGCTCTGCTATGCATAATTTTTCTTTAGAAATTCGAAGCATCGATCGAGGATTAACGGAATTGATCACCGTAAACCAAATTTATTAAAATAGTTTCCAATCTCGAAATAAAAGAATATTACCGAAGCAAAAACTTCTTCCCTGATGAAGCAAGAAGAGTAGAACGAATGCCGAAGGGATGGGGTCATACCGGTCGACAGGCTTCTTCGCCACCCTGCAATTACATAGTTACATCCGTCGAAGAAGAGACAGGAAAGCCGCAAAACGATGTGTAGAGGAGCTCGAATGGCGCGTGCAGTTGTCCCGAAAAACGCTTGCCGCTGCGGAAAGGATAATAAGTTCGATTCCTCTCTAAGGCTGACTCCTCGTCGAGGACCTGTTCCGGACGAAAGAGTTTCACCGACGGGCGGGTTGAGATAAAAAGAAAAGTCGAGGGAAAGCCAATGAATTTTGCACCGGTCAGTCAGTCACTTGGTCAGTCGTTTCGCTGAGTCGCATAGTCAGGTAGGCGAGAGGCCCTCGGGAACGCGCCCAATCTAAGGATTAACCGGTGGAAAAGAAGCCACTCCACGAGAATCAGTGAAGATCCACGGGTATCCGCTCATGCTTCGAGAGTTCCTCCGCTTAATCGTCCGAAGTTTTCGTCGCTCATTACCCTTCAACCGATTCTTACTCTCTGCCCGACCGTCACTCCTTCGACTCGCATATTTGCTCGATCAATTGTCTTCGATCGGCGAAGAAGCTGCGGACGGGAAGAAGCAACGCTCATCTGAGAGAGCAGCAGATTCTTTTCTTCGCACAACAATAACACAATAGAATTTTCCTTCCGCTCGAATGTCAAAACGACTCGGGGCGCCGCGACTGATAGTTTTTTCGATTCTTCGCAATCACAAGCGTTCAATTTTTGGCATTTGCCTTCCACAGGATTTTTTCTTCAGGCTTTCGGCTTCTTCGAGAGAGAAGTAGAATTAAGTAGAATTGGTAGCTCGAGTGGGCACTCGACAGGGGTTCGGAAAAATAGAAGGGATTTGGGTAGAGAGTAAATTGGGATTAATTGATTTTGCTTCCTCGTGCAAGAGTCATGTTTGCGTGGAAAAAAAACTTTCGAGATTTTAGCGTCAGAGTAGTTGAACACAGTACAAGAAGTTGAAAATTTTAATTTCCATATTGCTTCCTCATAAAAGTTACAAATTGAAATTTTCATATGGCTTTATCACAATGTTCATTTATTTGCAAAACTTGTTCTATGGGAAAGCATTTCCTGGATTTTTGACTTCCTCATGGAGGAAGCTTCGCGAATAAAGGAACATTGTGTGAAAGCTGTATGAAAATTTCAATTTGCAACTTTTATGAGGAAGCAATATGGAAATTTTAATTTTCAACTTTTTTCAATATCAACGTCGTGTTTTACTTTAATGCAAAATGACTGGACGTTTTGGACTATTTTAAGTACTCTGGCGCCAAAGTCTCGAAAACAAATTTTTTCATGAAAACAAAGCTTCCTCTACGAGGGAGCAAAAATGTAATATTTTGAAAATTGCCGCAAATTATCGTCTCTCCTTTAAGCGTTTTTAATTTTTGTTAATAATTGAAAACGAAAATCGATATTTTTGTCTTAGTTAGGGAAAACAACGGCAAGTTACATCCGTGATCGAGACTGTAAGTTGGGCTGTGAAGGATACTTTTTTCCGAGTTTCAGAGAATTGAGCACAGAACCGTTGCATAGGTATATGTAATTCGCAGATTTTTCGCAAGAACGGTTTCTAATAAAGTAGAGAGACGCGGGGCAAGAGTTTTCCTCTTGCCCCGCTACTTGCTACCTGTCGGACCCTCGTTTTTTTTTTCTTTCTTTTTTTTTCGATATTTCTTTCCTCCGGTGTAGGTCGGGGGATTTTTCCGTTTTGGCTTTCCATATCTTACGGTGTCCGTTTACCGAGACGAGAAGCTCCGAAGGGTGGAAGCTGGTTTCCCTGACGACTCGAAGCGAAAGTAATGCCCACGACCCTTGGCTGGACCTTCAACCCCCATCCTAAGAGAACGCAGGAACATTCACGAACCCATTTCTCGTTGAAATTACACTAAAAATAAATTTTCGCGTTTAGTGACTTTATCGCGAAGGAATGAACAATTCGTTTCGATACATAGTCAACTAAACGGTAAGAGGTTAGTCGAACCTGGAATGACTTCGAGTGGGATGTCTAGGCAGCTTCAAGCTTTGAGTTTTTTTTTTTAGTACACTGAGAGAAGGATCTTGGAAAAAACCGCCATGTGATGTGTTAAATTTCGAACAGACAACATGGTACACCAGCGCTACTTCTGGCGATATGTGAAATTTGCACAGGTACCATAGCAAGTTTTATCCACCCAACCTATACACAGTAAAAAAACAGTTTGTAGTTTCTGCAATTTATTATCCACAAACGTCGACAATTTTTTATTTGTTAATTTTTCGATCGCACCATTTGGCTCTAGTTTTACCAACAAAAGTCCAAAGTGAACTTGTTAATGACACGGGAAATAAAAGGACAGGTTTGCATGTTCAAAAGAAACGAGTTTGTAACTTATTTAACAAAATTATTTTCGCGAGACTTCGTATTCCGATTTTACGGAATTATTTTTTACTGTGTGCGGTAATTTTTTCCAGACGGTGGGTTGGCAACATTTTGCTAATCAGATCGTTTGTAAAAACTTAGTTATCAAATTTTAACGCGGATAAAATGATATTCAATTAACATAAACTTTTTGTAAATGGTACACAGTAAAAAATAATTTCGTAAAATCGGAATGCGAAATTTCGTAAAAATTATTTTGTTAAATAAGTGACAAACTTGTTTGTCACTTATTTGAATATACGAACCTGTCCTATCATTTCCTGTATTATTGACAATTTTAGTTTGTACTTTTGTTTGTAAAACAAGAAAATTAATAAATAAAAAAATTGTGGACGTTTCTGGACAATAATTTGTTGTAAAAAGTACAAATTTTTTTTACTGTGTATATACATTAGCCAATGTATTTTACAACATTTGTATTTATGTACACGATAGGAACCTTGATCGACAGAATATGCCGGTATAATACGATCGATGACTTTGGGTATCAACCTCCAAATCTGTTACGAAATTTCCACACTGGATATTATTTTTTATCAATGTCTATATGTTTGTGGTATTTAATATTATTATTTTTATAAAGGATCTTACAAAAATCCTTTATAAAAAATGATACATTTTCCCGTCTGCTTCTTTATCTTCGCGCAAAAAAAAAAAAAAAAAATGCATAATAATCGATGCTTCACGAGAATTTCCAGTTGAACTAATATGACGCCAGCTTGTTCACGTCACGGTCGCGTGACAACGTAAAATTGATAGAAGATTTCGACTACGTGGTCGCGAAGGAAAGCGATAGGAAGTCGACGGAAGGTCTTCACCAGAGGTCCGTCGAGTCCGTTTCTCCCGGAGTTCAAAATCTCCGTCTCTCCCGTCCGTGAAATCTCCCTGGACGTGCGCGCGGGCGCGTTTTAAACGAGAAACGAATACGATTTTTTAAACATTTTTTTAACTTCTTCCTCTCGAGGTTGCGTTTGTTCGTTTCGTCGAGCCACGCGCGAGGCTGAAAGGGAGAAAGAAGGAGGCGCAAGGGACGAACGGGATGAGATCGCTGAGAGCTGAGCAGATGCACGCGGCACATCGAGATTTCTCAGATACGCGCATATCCCGCCAATTTCTTCTTGCGGGTTGTTGAATATATCCGTAAGGACTTCGACAATGTACCCGGACGAGGGGTTGACCGAGGGGCACCCCGAGGTAACTCGCTCGAGCTGAACAATAACATATTGGCGTTTTCCGTTCGTGTAATATTTCCAATTCATACGGTGAAGCTAATCGGCTCAATGCCGGTTTTTCTATATTTTTTTCCCCGTCTTTCTCTTGCGACCCCAACAGAAGTGCATTTGTTGGCAGTCAGCTTCATCGCGCCGTTTCGAAAGGTTGTGCGAACGAGGGTGGCTTTATTCCCGGCCTCTTCCGCGCATACCTGTTCTCCCCGGTCACTCGAAATTTACGTAACTGTTACGAGGACCGACGATATTTTTTTCCGCGCTCGGACCCAAAATGGTTCCGGGAAGAAAGATTCTTTTTCTCATCCCGGATCGAAGAACTCGGGGGATGAATGGCTTGCAGCTCGAGGAACATGCGATTTCGCTGAATACTTCTCGGGCCTGGAAAGCCACACATATTCCCGTATATCTACAGTTATTTCTTTTTATTATTATTTTTTGGAAAATGAAACTAAATAAGTAAATAATAAACATCCACAGAATAATTAATCGAAAAAGGGGCCGGGAGAGATTTATTCTTACACTGTAAAAATAAATTATAAATTTAATGTTCGGGAACTTGAAATTTGTTTACATTACTTGCATTAATTGAATATTAATGTACCCGTTTTTAAACTTCAAATACTAAATATTAAAATGACAAATATTTTGCATGAAATTTACAAAAATTTTTATTGAAAATACAAATTTGACGATATTTCAGAAACTGTTTATGCAAAAAAGCTTCCAATACCGTTCATTAATTTTCGAACTAAATTTTTGTACAATGTACTTAAACAGCTTACCACTTCCATTATTCGAGCGTAACAAAAAATGTTGCTTTACGTCCATCCTTCCCGATGAATCGGGATATACCCCACAGCGAAGAGGCATCGAAGAGCTCTGAAACGGGGTGAAGAGCGATGCTCGGGTAATTTCGTCAGGGATGCGTGTGAGGGGCTTTTTCGAAGTAATAAACCCCGGGAATAAATCAGGCTCGACGTAATCTCGCGGAAATCTTTCTGGTAACTTGCTTCGTAAGTGATGGAGAACGCGAGCTGGCGAAGAAAGCGTTGGAAAAATAGCGCGGGACTTTGGGAGAATCAGAGTGCGAACTTGGCTGAAAGTTCGGAAGGGAAAGAAGAAACGCAGGGGGGGGGGGGGAAGAAGAAGAAGAAGAAGAGGAAGAGGAAGAGGAAGAGGAAGAGGAAGAGGAAGAGGAAGAGGAAGAGGAAGAGGAAGAGGAAGAGGAAGAGGAAGAGGAAGAGGAAGAGGAAGAGGAAGAGGAAGAGGAAGAGGAAGAGGAAGGAGGTGGTGGTGGTGGTGGTGTATACGCATTATATAGGGGAGGTCCGGGGTGAAAAGGAAAGGAGATGAAGAGGGCGACAGGGAAGAACCAAGGGAGAGCAACTGAAAGACGAAGGAGCCGAAGAACAAGTCGAAGAAGAAGCCGAAGAACAAGCCGAAGAAGAAGGAGGAGGCCTGGAGTGAAAAGGAAAGAGGATGAAGAGGGCGACAGAGAAGAACCCAGAGAGTAGATGCAAGCACGGAGAGGAGGGGTGGTTTATCCGGGCATTGGAAGTGTTTATCGCACCCCCGAGCCCGAGACGCGCACGCGGTTGGCCCGATGGTTCCGGGCATTCTGCCGTAAAGTCATTGAAAAATTTTGCTCCAGTTTCGCCTAACGCGCAGATTTACGACGCGGGGGGTTACCTGGTGTACCTGAGTCCGCAGGGTAGAAGACAGGGACGCGCCCTTGAGCGTTGCGTATTTCACGCGACGAAGAATTAGCGAACCCCGGCGTTGGCTTCCTCCCCTCTTTACCGACTGCCTCGTAAATCACGCGATGTAAATTTACGCTGAAAGTATGAGGCAACGCGTCGAGGACGGTTCTGCTCCAGTTTTGGTTTTCGCAAATTGGTCACGCGCGCTCGACGCATCGGGGACAATTTGTGACGTCTCGCCGGGGACACGAAAATGCCCCTTTTCCAATGCAGCCGGGAGCGTACGAATTCTCCGAGGAGAGTGCACAATCGAGTGTTTTCACTCCCGTGGCGTTGCGGAAGCGGAGGAATTCTTGTGAAGTGTATTTTTTTTTCTATCGCCTCGAAGAAAATTTAGAAGAAAAATATGACGTTTTGGAGGGCTTTTCTCTGCGTCGTCTACTGTAACTGTAGTTGCAGACATTGGACAACGAAAATTGCAACAGTTGCAAAATTCTGAGGGTGGTGAGAATTCAAATCTGTGTAAAATTGATCTACGTTTCGTAATCATTCAAACGTGCGACCTATTGAAACTACTTGTTTTTTTCTTCGCATATTTTTACCGTTTGTTGCGTATTTGAGCTGTTTCTTCACAACTCTTACTTATCTTCAGGTGTTTCTTCTCTCCTTTGAGCTTTGTCACTGTTTTACCCGATTTTTCACTGCTTTCCAGCGATTGTAGGTACTTTCCTTTGCCCCCATTGGTTGCTATCAAAGTAATTTCGAGATTCCAAAAAAATCATCCAAAAATATAACTCTCCACCTATTTCGGTTCCGCAAACACAGACCATTACAATTCCCATCAAACAATACCCCATTCAAAGCATACAAGCAAACAAGATATCTTTTTGCAAATAATTCCATACCGATAGAGTTTTCACCTAAAAAATAAAAAAGAAATCGCGTATCGCCAAGCAGTAACGAGGGTCTTGCCAGACGTATTGTACATTGTAGGCGAGAAGACGGAAATCCCATGAAGAGGAGAACGAAGAGAAGAAACCGAGTACGAAAGAGCGGAGTGAAGAACCTTCTCTCCCCCCGTTTGAGTAGCGGAGAAGCGAGAGTTTAATGATATTCGTGATTACGGAACGGCACGTGGAGAGTAGCCGAAGAGCGGGAGGAGAAAAAATGAAAAAAAAAAAGGAAAAAAAAGAAGAGCGCAAAGGCTAAGAAAGAGAGTAAACTTCCACCTTGGCGTAACAACCGTATCTCGCTCTAACTTTCGGTGTTCTCGCATAAAAAAGTATTGATCTCGAGGCAGGCTCTTTCTCGAGGAGAGGAGAGACGTCGACGTCGACGTCGACGACGACGACGACGACGACGACGACCGCGGTCCCGAGTTGAACGCGAGAGGGTTGAATCCACCCTAACTGCTTGGCCTGCCTTTATATTCATCATCCCTCGGTAGTAGAACGTATACCGAACCCGCGAAGCTTTCTATCTCCGTCCTCGCGCCCAACTACCCCACGGTCTCTCGCGCCACGGCCAAGTCACCGTCGGAGCTCTTTTTCCTCGCCGGTCGCTTCTTCTCTTTCCATCCCATCTTCCCGTTCTCACCCTTGCCCGTTTTTTTTCCTCTCCCTCGCGTACTCGCGCGAACGACGACCCATCCAGTACCGTTCCGCGAGCTTTGCGGGGGTTTAAGACTACTTTTTTTAGACTTTAGGGTCCCGTGTATACGATGCGCATCGAATACCAACTAGAGTCGGCTTTCACCAAGCCAACTTTAATTGGGCCTTCTAACGGTATGGAAATTTCTTCATCGACGTCTTTGCTCGTCGGTTATAAATAAAAATACATTTTCGTTTCTGTTGCATGGAATCAACAGTACTCCACAGTAAAACGCAGTACTCTGCTTCATTTTCATATTTCTTATGTTATTTCTTTGCATTATGTTTCTTTCTTTATATTATTTTTATATATTTTGTTATTTCTGTATATTATCTTTATATTTTATTGTGTTATTTTCATATTTCATATTTTATTGTATGGTTTATTGTACTGTGTGGCACGGTGTTCTTAGGGGGCTTAGGCCCTAGAACACGGAATAAACAATTCTATTCTATTCTATTCTAAAAAAAAGTTTCTATTCTTTACAACTTATTGTCCGCAAACGTCCACAATTTTTTATTTGTACATTTTCTAGTTTTACGAACAACAGTACAAATCAAAATTGTCAATGACACGGACATCAAAAGACAGGTTCGTATATTCAAATAAGTGACAAACGAGTTTGTCACTTATTTGACAAAATTATTCTTAAGAAAATTCGCATTCCGATTTTACGAAATTATTTTTTACTGTGTAATTTAAAAAAGTAAAAAAAAAATGTATCTTAAAACTCACCTGCGTCACCTCTTGGGATTCACTTGTGTGAAGGAAAATAGAGACGGAAGGAATGCGAAGAAAAAAAAAAAAGAGGAATCGACGGCTATAACAAGGATGAGTGGAACTCGAGAGCCGTCAGCCCTTTTTCAACATCCTCGAAACCGGTAGATGCAGATTAACGAGGGGAAACCCTTTTTCCTTTTGGCCATCGTCGATTGGAATCTACAAGGCTGCCTAGGTTTCCCCTTGGTTCTCGTACTTCGTCGTTCTTCATCTCGATATCTTTCCGGGCATCGGCAGATCCACTTAAATATTTCCAAAACGCGAGGCTTCGGCTCCACTTTGCGCTCGTTCCGTGGTCAACGAAGCGAAAAAAAAAAAAATGAATGGCCGACAACACTACTTCTCACGGTTGTTCTCGCAGACCTCTGTTGTGACAGGACGCAGCTTTTGTCAAGTCTCTGATCTGTGCGTTTTGAACGATTATTTATTGAAATAGCCGTCGATACAAGGAGATCTCACAGTGTTGTTGTTCCGTTCGCTTCACTGAGTGTCGTCGAAGTTTACCTCTTTTGCCAAGTGGCGATAGACTGATCGAGCAAGCCGATCGTAGCGTAGCCCTTTTCTTTGACGCGATAGTACCGTTGCTCCGTGGAAACGGACTCAAGGCTGACAGAATTATTATTGCTTGTTTTCTTTAACGGAACACTAATTTTCGGCTATGGCTGAAATGTAACTTTCATATAGATTAAATATGGCATAAGATATTAAAATCCAGTCATTTCCATAGAAAATGATTTGACCATACTTCACGAAGAAAAAAAAATTAGAATCGGGATAACTAAACCAGCTTGTAATCATAGCAACATTTTTCGCTTGGAGCAATTTGCTATTGCAACTAAAGAACCTTTGTTGCGGTAATGAAAAAATTTGTTATATGACCGAGTGGGGCGCGTATATGTGTCAGCAACTGCGAAAGGTTATATCTTTCGGAGTTTAATACATCATTACAAAGCAAATACAGACATCGTTTTCCATATACTAAAGAGATAGAATACGAACGCAGTGAGCTAATCTTCAAATAAATGTATGTACGTATCTATAACTATCCTACACGAAGAAAAAAAAAAAAAAATGTTGGTACAACAAGAATTTTGTTACCATAACGGATTTACCTGGTTAACATAGGGACAACAATTAGTATATTATGCCACAAGGTAGGAAAGTGCGTTTTTTCACCGAGGGTGAAGTTTGATGCCCGAGCGAAGCGCCGGGCATACTAGAGTAGAGCCAGTCACTTTCCATCCTCATTGCAGGCACAGAAATGTCCCCACTTTTTGGCATAGTCGGACAAAAAATAGCGTATGCCACTCGGGAAGAAGTGCATTTTCAAAACGCACTTTCCTCCCTTGTGGCATAATATACTATTGCTGTAGCAGCCAAATATTTTTTCTGCCATAACAATAAATTATTAACGATCTACATTTTGTTAGAGAAACAGAACTATTTTTCTCCGTGTATTACCAGTCATTACTCAGCCATCAAATTACAGCAGGCATCGTTTGTTCTCATAGGAAACTAAATCGTCGCAGTAACAAGAAAGTTTTGTCATGATAGCAAAACTAATTGCTTCTACGTAATAATTTGTGGCTGCTTTTAGTAATCGTTTTGCTGCGGGAATGAGGTCATTGTCAGCAAAACTCATTAGTTAGAGCAGCTAAACTATTTTTCTCCGTGTTCAACTCCAACAATACCAATGCAAAATAACTTAGCCATACTTTAAATCCTGCCATACTTAAGGCAAATATGGCTTTGTAATAATTTGCAACATAAAGGCATCAAAAATAAATCCACGACTGAGACTTCAACAAAATCGGTAATCAGTTTTTTTTTTTCGGCCATGCCCCGCGTTCTAGGGCGTTGTTTTGAAATTTATTGAACGACATTTGTCCGCATTGCATTCAGAATCGAGGGGCGGTCTATCATTATTAACTACTACCGCGCTCGTTATAGTTGGTGGGCGCGAGGGACGACGCCAATAAAACTGCTTATGCCGCGATTTCAACGACTCCCTGAAAGCCCCCGCCGCGCATGTCTGCCCCCTGTACACCATTGAGTTTTGCATAAATTTCTCGAGGGTTCAAGCGGGCCGAAGGACTTTCGAAGACATAACGACAAGAAACCGCGATGTAATTACTCCTCCGCGGCCCTCGGCATTGCCCGGAGGGAGGCTGATAAATCTTCCGATGCTGCCAGTGCAATTAATTATTATTATTATTATTTTTTAATTCAAAGATTGGACGCAAAGACGTCCCGTTGTAATCTCTTCAAAATGGCTGGGTCTGTCGAGCCGGTTGACGTGCACCTTGCGAAAGAGTTTCGTACGGCAGGTTGAATCGTAACCATCGGATGAGTGGAAGAGCCGGTGCGGCGTCAGGGAAAAAGGGTCAGAGAGGTAGAGAATAGGGAGAAACACGAGTGAACGAGAGAAGGGTTACCATGGCTACGACGAAGGGGTGAAGCCCGCACGACCCTCCGAGTGAATTCCGAGCGGTGAAGGGTTAATGAGATTGGGCGGCTCAGCGGGGAGGCTTTTATCGTCCTTTCTCTCTAACTCACTGCTTTTATAGCCGCTCCCTTTTTACTCTTTTTATCACTCAAAGATGGCCGCAGAGAACGGTGGAGGGATTGCTTCCTTCCGGTTTCCTTGACACCGGTTCTCACATAACGGCACCAAAAAATTGCGGACTGAACCGCAAATCCGTTTTCGCTATCGAACGAATAGGCTTGAACCCACCAATTTTCGCACCCTTGCAACGCTGCAGGTCTGGTCGCGAGTCTGGCGTCTCCGAAGGCGCTCTGTTCGGTCAAAAAATATTTGTTTGCATGTTTATGGCGAAATCGATGCGACAGGTTGTAAGCAAGATGTATGCGGAGGTTGCAGTTCAACGCAGTACTTTTAGAAATTACGAGAAAAAGTTCGTAAAAATAATTACATATTGGAAAACGCAATTTTCCAATAACTTTTAGATGGTGGCGATGGTGGTACGTTGGGCAAAATGGAGTTGAAAATCCGGATGTATCGTTGGGACAAAATGAGGCATCAAAAAATTATTGGAAAATAGAGTTTTCCTTCAATGTCCCGTTTTGTCCCACTGTCCCATTTCGTCCCGCTCTCCCCTATGTCTCCTACAGGTCTGCGCTTCAATACCAACTTCATGAGTCTCGTCCCGTAGGCGTTTTATAAAAAAAATATTTAAAAATTCAAATTTCACGATTAGATTTGAAATTTTCTTCTCTACTCGTCGTACGGAAGGGCTTTTGGAGCCATCAGATTTTAACAATAGCACGAAAAGAATCCCTCTGTACAGACTAACAGTTGTACGCGCGAGTTTCCTTCTGCCCGAAAAAATATTTTCGCAGTACTGGACGTAGTTCTCGCTTCCTCTTCGTGCGGGTCACCCTCCCCCTCCTCCTTCCGTTCAACCACCTTTTTTTCTCCTCGCATCAGCTTCTCTTTTGAAGTTCGTATTCGAATTTATATCGTGTGGGTGCCGAGGGCATTCTTATTTCCATACAAAGCCATACGATTTCACCGGCCGAACCTTTGAAGGACTCTGAGGCGCTGCTGGCTCTTCTCCGCTCCTGTTCTCGGGTGTGCGACGAGGGTTCCTGTGCGTGTCCCTCATCCTCTCTTCTTCTTCCTTTCTCACAGCCCCGATCGCTCCGGGTCCCTTCGCATCGAAACGTATTACGCCAATAGGCTGTACTGCGTACGTTATACGACTATTACCCTCGATTTCTATTACCGCAGCAGGTTTTTGGGCAAGTGTTGCGTTTAGGAATATTCGCCCAGGTTAGAGGCAGAGATAGGGGAGCCTGGGAAAATTATGTAAGGCGGGGGGAATGCGAGGCCGAGGGAGATTTTTATTTTTCCGCAAAAGAGTGCGCAATATTTTTGCGTCGGGCACAATTTACACGAGAATTCGTATACGATGGGCAATGGGTGAATCTCTGGATGAGATAAAACGGGCAATGTCCGGAGTCATATTGTTGTGACTTTTTGTCATACACTTTTTTAAGGGCGATTTTTTTTTTTAGTAAATTGTTTCGTTTTTATTTTTTGACATCATTTAGAATCTTTACTTCGATATTCGATAGTTCGGTGGTTTAGTTCGACATTCAGTTGAGAATTAAAGCTGTTTATTCATGAGGGATCTTCGCCGATGAGAAAACAAAACACTGTCTTTTTTTTTTTTTTTTTTTTTTTTTTTTTTACAGAGAATCCTATCTAAAATCCAGATAGTCTGTTCGTAGAACATCTCTCGAGAAAGAGGATGAGTCGCCATCATTCAAAAGTTATTGGAAAATTGCGTTTCGTCTCATTATCTCGTTTTGCCCCGCTGTGCCATTTTGCCCCGCTCTCCCCTATAGCTCGTCTTTTAAAAAATAAAAAATAATGCTATTAACAGCCTCGAAAAAAATAGGTAAGACCATTGGTTACCGACTGTGCGCGGAATCGGTAGAGGGGAAACTCGGAATAGTCTCGCATTAAGGACAGGTGAAACGACTCAGTCGGTAACCGAAACTTTTTGGAAAAAATCAAAGCATTAGTGGATGTACAATTTAATACCGCGTCCAATGATGCTTCTCTTTAATCCGAAACGTTAACCGGTTTTGAATGGCATTGATTCGAAAAATGCATCTATCTCTCTCGCACTCATATGTCACGTGGTATATCTTTCACATGGCATTAAGTTGAGGTGAAACCTCCCCAACGGTAAAACAGTTAGGAATTTTTCAGGTTGAAATTGTAGTTTACCATTTTACCATTTTTCTCGAAAGTGCATTGCTAAAATGCAATGAGACTTTCAGAATAAGCGTAGAATTCACAAACGTAGTCTTTCGATGTCAATTTAATTTTTTTTTACGTCGAAAGAAAAAATCACAGTGTGATTACTACGGGAAATTTGTAATCAGCAAAGTTGTGATTTATTCTGATTAAAATGATCGAAATAACGAGAACGGAAAACTCGGCGATTGGAAAATACACGGTTTGGTATGGGCGAGATCACATTTCGTTATAAGAAAAACGTAAAAAGTGGACAATGTGATCGCGTCGATAATTACCGACAAATAAATACATTTTTTACGCAAAATGGCGGAACCAAACTTGTTTACAAAAATGGTAATTACACTGTAATTTTTTCTTCGATTTTAAGAAAAAATCGAGAACGAACGAATGCGTTTGTGCATTCTACTCCTATTCTGAATGTTTCATTGTATTTTATCAGCGCATTTTCGAGAAAAATGGTCAACCGTATGCGACGATTTCAATTAGAAAATTCCCAACTGTTTTACCCTTGGAGAGGTTTTATTTCACTTTAACAGCAGAATTTCCCTCGCTGTCTACACTACCTGTCGACAAAAATGATTGCCCCCTGTCGGACGATTCTACACTGTTAAACAATTTCTATTTGAAAATTCATAAAATGTATATGAAGTTTTATGTATATACAGCATATGAAATTTCATTGACACGTATGTAAGTTATTTATATAATTTTGTAGTGATAACATAATTTTCATATACGGATGTCTTAATTTTCAATGCCATCACCGGTAATTTTAATATACAGCTATTGCATTTAAGATGAAATTATAAAAATTCAAATACAATGTATATGGATTCTAATTTCATATACCGAGGTTCTATATTTCATATAACTTTGTATATTAAACGTCTTCCAAATTTCATGAGATTTTTAACAGTGTACGAATCCCTGCTTATCGTCACCCACGGATATTTCGCAGATGGGACTCTCGGGTAGGAAATCGAAGCCATCGAGACAAGAACCGCATCACGCCGCCAAAGGGCGTGACGACTATTTAGCAGGAAGACGCCTGCCGACAGGCGGGTTGCAGCCGAGTCGTGTCTGACCACTTCTGATCCGTTCGAATGCATGGGCATTTCTTCCTGTTAACGCCTCCGGATACCGGTCCTCGTCGAACAAAAGCCAGTCCGTAGAATCCTCTTTCTCCCCACTGGGTGCCTCATGTCGCCGGTGAGGCGCCATTGTTTCCCATGGACTTCCGGTCCGACAAGCGTCCGGCATCTTTCGGTGCCTTGAACTTCGCGTCTCTGGGTTTTGTCAATCTTTCTCCAGCTCGAAGAATCCGGACTTCAAGGATGTTTTCCACGACCAGACGGCTCGAGTTTCCACGGATTCTCGTCGACAAGGGCGCCAGAAGTCGCGCCAGGGTTGGAGATCGATCCTCGATTCCTCTTGCGAATGCCGTTCGGCTTCAAAGGCTAAAAGTCCCGCAAGGTCCGGCACTTTTCCCCGAGCGTACCGCAAGGGCGGAGTCAGAGACCCGAACGCCAAATGAATGAATAATTTTCTGACATTCCCCGGTGTATTATAATGAGCCAAAGTCTCTTTTTCAATTCTTTGGTTCCTCGCGCTTTGCGCCTCATCTCGTATTGCGAAGGGTTTTAACATTCGGAACCAAGATCGATCGAGAACGGGAGTGCCGCACAGAATGGGAACGAAACGATCTTCCAACGCGAAAAGGATTGCCTCGAAGAAGAGGCGGTGGGGCGACGCCCCAGGTGTATCGACTTCTACTTTTTTTTTTTTTTTTTTTTTTTTTAGACGGAGAAACGAAGGACATTCTCGGATTGGTGTCTTTTCTCTTCATCGGCCATCGGGCAGATGAACTGTAAAAATAAATTCTAAATTTAATGTACTGGGTATTGAAATTTGCTTTCATTACTTGCATTAATTGAACATTAATGTACTTTTTGGCGAAATAATTGTACCGAATATTAAAATTACAAATCTTTTGCCTGAAATGTACAAAAAATGTCATTAAAAATAAAAATTTGACTGTAAAATTGCAGCGTACCTGTGTTAAAAATGTTATGAAATAGTTTATGTAAAATAGCTTCTAATACCGTCCATTAATGTTCAAACAAAATGTTTTTATAGCGTGGTTTCGGGCTCTCTTGTTGTTCGCTGATAAGACATTTTGATCTGTACAAAAAGGTACAAAGTAATTTGCACATTGCTTCCTCTGTAGAAAAGTTCGTTGATCAATCTTGACTTTCTTATAGAGAAAGATAAATACGCAATACGCCGGACGTAAAAAAAAATTATCCTATTCCATTTCCCTCCTCTCCGTCCAGTCAACGCACATATAAAGTGTCTCACGTACAACGAACAATCGTCATCCCCATACGTCTTCGAGAACCTCGAGGATATTCCATCATTCCGCGTATGTCATATTTTTATTACAGTTGTTGGCTGCCGAAAACGCGGGTAAACACATTACACGCCTGCCGCATCAGCTCGACGAGGAGCGAAGACGGAAAGCTTTCTGAAAAAAGTCGGCGAGCGGTGTGGAAACGTAAAAGCAAAGTGGCAAATTGTGGAGTTTCCTTGTTGTTTAACCGCCATATAGCCTATGAGATGTTTCCGCCCAGATACGTCTTCCCGTCTCTCCCGATCATCCGGCTCCATATTTCCATTGTATTTGCCTTCCCGAAGTGGGGCAGAAAGAGTGTCCACACAAGAGGCGAGCGAGTGCCACGGAGGCCTCCGCTTTTTCCTTATCAAACGTGAAGGCACACCCGGGGAGAGAAACCATCGATGCTGCTGATGCTTCCGCCTTTCCACGAACGAGTGTTCGGCGAAGATATATCAGAACAAACAAGGGATATATCTCTGGCGAAGAAAAGACTCTGTCTTATTTTTCGCTCACCCTTCTCTCGCCATCATTCTATAGCTATTGGTAATACGTGACCAGCCATCGCCCGGGTCTTCCGCCTGCCTTTCTTCCCCGGAAAACTATTTCCCGTTTTCTTGAGATCTGCCGTCCGTTGTCATTCGATTCTCGAGAGGCGATGGTGGTGATTATATTTTCCAAGTACGACGCAGATGAGTCGGAAAGGGCGGACGGAAAAATGAGGAGACAGGATACAAGGAATGATGAGCCCGACAAAGATTCGGCTTTTGTTTATCCGAGTCGAGAATCACTCGGGACGGAATCAATATTTTTTCTGATATTTTTGCTTCGGATTGGACCGCCGTCATAACAATGGTAAATTGCTTCTTCGGCACATCGGCTCTTTCTCACAGAAGAAGCTTTTTGTAAAACGCGCACGAAAACTCCCGCTTTTCGTGCCTGTACAGTGTGGCGAATGTGGCTAGCAGAGGATGGGCGAAAACTTTTTAGGCATACTTTCTTCACATCCTAGCTACTTTTGCGCACATTTTTTTAACACTCTAGCTACTTTTTTGCACACTTTTTTTCACATCCTAGCTACTTCCGTGCACACTTAGCTGGCAGCACTGTAGGTATTTGTTCGCACGCACTTCACAGGCACGACAAGCGGGAATTTTCTTGCACTTGTCATAAAAAGTACACTCGAGCTACAAACGTCACTCGGCTTCGCCTCGTGCTGTTGTAGCTCTCGATCCGGCTCGTGCAGCCAACTTCACAACCTTCGTCGAAAGACCGCTTTTCTGTACTAGTATCGCAAAGTACTATTTAGAGGGAAATAAAGAAAGCTGAGTCTCTACCCTGACTGCCGTACGTCAAAATGCTATATCGGCCCTTATCCGGCTGGCGTAGGGTAATGTTACCTGACGGAATTTTTTTTCCCGGAAAAAAAACGGCCACCGTGTCATCGAACATTATCTTCTTATTGTACATGACCTCGTTGTTACTGCCTCGGGCCTTTATTGACAATCCTTCGCTACGGTAGATTTGGGTAGTATTTTAAATACTTGATGTATTTTAGGTATTTTAAATACGTATTTTATGCGCTCAAATACTTTTTTGGTATTTGAAGTACTTTTCGGGCCCTTTAAGTACAAAATACAAAATACTTTTGCGTCTACCCCATATTAGGGTTGTACGGTTAGGCTGACCATCCATCTGGGCGGAACAGATCGACGGAATGGATGGATTTTGGACTTTGGCTTCGTTTCGATACGTGCTTACTGATTTTTACGAGGTATTTTAAAAAGTACTTAAACAAAGTACTTATAAATGTATTTTACGTACAAAAAGTATTTTGTATTTTGTATTGTGTGTACTTTCGAGTATTGTGCCCAGCTCTGATCTACTAATATTTTAACGTTGGCGTAAAATGAAATTAAATCTGTCCGATCAGGCGTGAATGAAGTAGCGGCAAAAGCGTCGTCGGCAAGGTCCGCAAAAAGTTATGTAAAACCAAGTGACCGGGGTTTGCGTCGTTCTCACCGACCCTTCGAAGACTCTCTCGCTCTCCGTCGAGCTTCTCCCTCCGCCACTCCCTTTACCCGTCTCTATTCAGATGCAACAATGAACTTTTCTGCATAATAGGAGATCGAGCGAGAGAGGGGTTGACGGAGCATACAGAATGGGGGTTGACGCGCACTATACATATTATGTGTATGTGTATATATATATATATATATATATATATATTCGTCGCGTCCCAGTCGGAGGGTGGGACCCGGAGCGAGGGAGGGAGATCGCGGTACCACATATGTCGTCGTACATCGCTCACGACGCCATCGGCGTTTACCGAATTCAACCCCTAAATGTTGAATGACATTCACAAACGTACCGAAGCCTGACACAGCTTTGAAAAAACCTCGATTTCGCACGGGATTGAGAAAAAAAACGATCGATGAATTTTAACCAGACATCCTTTGTCCCAGTGTTTCAGAGCTGGATAAAATACTCCAAAGTACTCACAATACAAAATACAAAATACTATATGCATTTAAAATACAAAATAGTTTTTGTACTTAAAATGTCCCGTAAAAATCAGTAAGCACGGGTCGACGAAACGAAGCCAAAGTCCAAAATCCATCGATCCCGTCGACCCGCCTCGTCCAGATGGATGGCCGGTCTAACCGTCCAGCCCTGATGTGGAGGAGACGCAAAAGTATTTTGTACTTTGTATTTGTACGTGAAGGACCCGAAGAGTACTTCAAATATCAAAAAAGTATTTGAGCACTTAAAATACGTATTTAAAATAGCGAAAATACATCAAGTATTTAAAATACTGCCCAGCTTTGCGGTGTTTCGATGATGTACAGGAATGGCGATGTACCGGACCATGCTCACCGCTTTCTCCCTAAACTTAGAAAAAAAAATCATTTATTTTACGGCCACTGTTTATTTTGTTTAAGTAAAATATTTATTTTATTCAATTAAATATTTATTTAAATTAAATAAATAGTTACTTAAATTAAATAAATATTTATTTAAATCAAATAAATATTTTACTTAATCTAAATAAACGGTGGCTGTCAAATAAATTATTTTTCTGGGTGTATACGAGCATAGCCTTAATTTCATACATTTCGCATATTCGATATTTTATCAACCGCGCACTCCCGACGTATACCTATAATTACACCTCCGAGAAGAAGACAAACGTATTATATTCGGGAGTGGCTCTCGGGCACTGGTCGATTAAAATACGACACACCTGCCCGGTGTCCGGATACGGAAACGTTTCAATAAATCTCACAAGATATAATAACAATTCGCTCACATGATGTATATTATTGAATCCCGACGAGGACCCGATTAATTTTTTCGCTCGCTGAGATCGTTCGTGCGTCCATTCCGGTAAGCTCTTCGGCCATCCCTCGATAACTTATTCACCTGGACGAGCGTTACGGCAACGGACGCTGAATCGTTTGAAAAACGGAAGAATTCACGTAAAAGATCCTGTTCGTCGCAGGGATCTTGAATTCGTACCGCGACGGTCAACCTCCGAGAGGGTGAGTCGGTTGACCGAATCGAAAAAAGGAAAGATCGGGAAGAACGCACCTGGCCCACGCGCTCGCGCGCGCCAGGTCAATCCACATGTGTTCCGGTCAGACCGAGGGGTCCCGCGATCTTCTCTGTCCATCTAACTATAATAATAAAACGTAACCATGGGGTGTCTCTCCCGTTTTTGTTCTCTCTACCTCTCGCTTGAGAAACGACTTGGGATCATTCTATCATCGTTTCTCTTCTCTTTCCTCTGCTTCTTCTTTCCGCGTTTTTATCCTAAAAAGCCGCAAAGACTCCGCGCGGAGCGAGTCAAAAGGGCGTGAACGACACCTTGTCGCGGGTCCATTTATATTCCTATCGATCAGATCGGATCTACGATGGATGAGCCTCGTCGACTGCTTCGATCGATATCTTTTCCACGGCAAACATGGTTTATTCATTCTACATCAATATAGACACGCTGCGTGTTTGCTCTTGAATGGAACGTAACACATTCCTAGGAATTGTGCGAATTGTATCTGAGAATATTTTTCAATGAATATATGACGCATTTTTCCGTTCCAGACTTCCTTGACTGAGCTTCTGACCGTAGAGAAGGATTGTAAATAAAAGCCCGAGGCAGTAACAACGAGGTCATGAACAACAAGAGAACAATGTTCTATGACATGGTAGCCGTTTTCATCTCGGAAAAAAATTCCCTGACTTTTCCCTGACCAAACTTCTAACGTCTTCTATTAAAAAAAATTAATTATGCAAATAAAAATGCCTAATTATTGTATTGAATTCTGTAATATGTAATATGTTTAATTCTGTTTTATTCTTAGTCTTCACAATTTTTTTGTCAAGGCTTCCTTTTACGTATTTTTAATTTATTTATAGAAGGATCGGCTACAATGCACCTTTTTCCTGATCAATTTTGAAATTCCCTGATTTTTCCCTGATTCCATGACAAAGTTTTTTTTTTTTATCCTGACTTCGTGGTTTTCACGGTTTTCCCTGACCGCGGCCACGGCGGATGAGACACTTGCAAGATGGAACAGTGACGGAAGTTGCAAACTCGATTTCCAATTAACGCACTGATAAAAATTACGGTTGAATCAACTAAAGATTCGGGCAGGGACGTTTAAATAAATACATTGTTGGTACAGCTAAAAGATTGGTTGGTTCATAAATTTTTTGGGTGTTTTCACCAAATAATTTTGGAGGCATCAAAATATTTTGTTCGACCAACAAAATATTGATTTGATCGTCTCCGCCCGAATCTTTAGGCGATTCAACCGCATTTTTTTATCAGCGCAAAATGGTCCCCGAACAACTTTGAAGCTCTTGAAACATGTCCACGTGAATTTTCCGAAGACCTAAGGACGGTGGCAGATCAAAAGACAAAAGAAAATGCCTAATTTCTCTGGCGCCTTCGAAAATTCCTGACGGTTTCTAGGTTTTCCACGTTTTCCTTGCCGGGCGATTTTCTTACGAGAACTCACGAGTGCTGCCTTCTTTGGGAGGGTCCACCAAGCTTTCGAATTGCTATGAGCTCGTCATGCCGTTCATAAGAAAACTTATACTCGATCCATCTCTAAATCTCTAAAACCCATTGATTGCTTTACGGTTGCCTTCTGGTACCTTTTTTGTGGAAAGCACCCACTCGTTAATTGGCCATGCCTGTTGCTTCCTCGATTCGGTGAGCTAACATACGCACATAATCCACAAGACAAGCGACACCTCGAACTTTCACAGGCTGTTGCCACCACAGTATGACGTAGGAGGCCTGCGATGATCCTGCGAACCGACGCGTGAGAGGAATCGAGGTCTCGGGATACACTTTCATCTATCCGACCACGTGTGGAGATGGTGTTGGCAGGTCCCGTTAAGGAGGACACGCGCTGCCTGTTGCTGCTTCATCGTGCTCGTCTTCGGAGGAGTCTCGGGAGTGTGAGTGAGCTTGAAGAGGATGGGAAGGAGGAGTATGAGGTGGATTATGGAGGTGGGAGCGATCCGTGTCGGCAGTATGCCATCGTCTTTGAAACGCGGGGGCGCGCGCGTCCCTCCCCCCCCCCTCCACCCCCCCCCCCCCTCTTCCGCCGCTCGACAGGAGAAAAGTGAGACCGGGAAGAACGATGTTTACGATAGAGCGGGACTGTGATAGAGTGAGAACTTCGAGCTGTATTACTACCGCTATCCTGTCTTCGATCCCCGCAGGCTGTTTATCGCAACCGAGCGACTTCATTGCTCCGGAGACTCGCAGATCGTTCGATCCTCGGGCTCGCTCAGCATCGCTCTCGTCACAGAGTAGACGAGACGTAAATATCTGTATATCGTTCGGAACTGTTGTACACCAATAACGCTCCGGCTTTTTTATTTCCGACTGGAGATGACGCGATGGAATATCAATAACAAGTTCCATTAGGTTCGACGAAAAGCTCTGGTACAGTCGAGGCTCGCGTAACTGACGAAATTACATCAGGCGGTTTTGTTATGTTCACGACATTTGGACTGTTTTTATACTTCTCTGTTCCATTCTGTTAACTGCACTGTAATGAATTTTTATATGTTTGATATTTTTTTTATTTCTTTTTAGTTACTTGCTTCAACTATATAATTGGTTACCGTTCTCGGCAAATCAATTGGTTAATATTCACAGCAACAAATGTCCAAATTTCATGAGAGATACATTTTAAATGCGATGCTAAAACTAACGTTTATTAAACCTTTGAGCAAGTAAGTTATAGTTAGAAGAGACAGGAGAATAAATAATGGCGCAACATTCATTTTTAAATAAAGTACAAAAATTTGTTTAGAGTTCGGATCCAATATTCAGATAATCCACAAGGAAAGATATTCAAATTATCAACAAGATAAAAATATAATTACAGTCTTAATTATCTGAACGCCGGCGAGAAAGTCGTAATTTCATATATATATTCGTTTCCTAGTAATGGTAAATAAAATGATTGAAAATTCGCTCCCGGCGGTTCATATTATTATCGTCGCAGAATTAATAGTTATATCGCAAGTCTAAAGTACTTACACTGAGAAAAATAAATGGTTGGATTAAGCAAATGCGCGGTGACATACATTCAAACGTGTATTTTGTTGGTACAACAAAAATGTTTGTTTCAATGGACAAATATGTATTCAATAAATTGAACCAAATAATCATGTAACATAATAATGCTTTATTTGTATTAAACAAATAACAGCTTTGAACATATGTCACCACGATTTTTGGTTAATCCGATCAATTTTTTTTCTCAGTGTAGCTGGTGCGCTCTATGTTGTATAGAGAGAAGACGAAAGCGATCGCTTTCCCGATCAATTTCATTCTTCGGAGTTGGGTGTAGATCACGGTAACCGAGTTACGTCTATTCTCGATGATATTTTCGGATGCCAAAATTACTCGAGCAGAGAGTCCCGTTGGACTATAGGACAATGTCCAGTTGTCATCCTTTCTCCTAAAGTTTCTCAACTGGCGTGAATTTCTATTCTCATACTCTAGTCTCTCGATTATACCAATTTCTCTCTATACATATATACAATCGCTTCGATGAAAAATGACTTCTGCAGCACCAAGTTTGCATGATTAAAAAAAAATGATACAACTTAAAAACTGACAAGATTTCAACATAATAGATGCATCGTTTCGTTGAGATTAAATGCGAATTAGTTAAACAAAGGCGATTAACCCTTTATTGAAAGCGACACAACGAGAGCCAAAAGTTTTTGGCATACCCTTCTCGGAACTATCAGATATACAAACTCCGCGATAGTCAAACGAGACGCTCGCGAAGGTTCCTGATCGAGACAAGGCAACTTCGGCTATACAAACGCGAACTGATGTGAGTCGGAGGGCTTCGTCATCATCGATCGGGCGATCGATGGGCATTCTCGATTGAGACCGCGACTTGTGCAGTCGTACCGCCACGCACCAAATATTATAAAACATATTGTCCCAGACGTACTGAGATTTCTGTGAAATATATATTCCGCAAGAATATTTCTAACATTATAGTTACCCTATGAAATTAACTCTTCGAGTTAATCAACTCCGGATAAAACGGAGGCTGACTTTCGACGAAATTTTGAAATTACTTTTTTCGATAATTTCGAGATTCTTACAAGAAAGTCAACACCACGATACTAAATAAAAAATCATGTCACGAGTTTCAAAGACGATGACAAATCATTCGCCGAAGGAAGAGTTTCTCATCCTTCAAAGAACTGTTCGACGGTAGAAAGAAACTCTTACTTCCCAAGTAGCTCAAGAAAATCGGACACCGGTAATGGATCTGGGGCTTCCGAAGCAACGAAAAACTAAGAGACGCTCTCCTCCGTTTAGGTGACAGGGACACGCGATGATTGCCCACCCACGACTACCAAGCCTGTTCTCCATAACTTCTGAAAAACGCGTGTAACTGCACGGTACGACCACATTTCGCTGTCGGAGAAAATGTGGTCCATCGTTGTTTTTACTCCGTTTTCATCTAATAGGCCCGACGGATGAACACGTCGCGCTGACATCGTAAATATCATACAAGCTGCGTCGCACCAAAGGCGGATAACGACCGAGCTAGCGTTCATGTAATTATTATTTTGATTTCTGTCTCTCTGTTTTTTATATATTTTTTAAGGCATAATATACCATCTGCAACGTATTAAGTATATTAATTATGCTGATTTTTTTTTAAGAGTGAATAAAGAAATTCTGAAAATTCCTGTATCATACGTGAAGACAGCGGCGGATTCGAGAATCAATTTTCGGCGCGTGGTTAGATCGTGCCGCAAATCGGTAGGGGAGAAATAAGTAGGAAAAAAGCGAAACGACGTGTTCTCCCGTGATCGTCGCTGATCCGACCCTCGTCCGCCACCTTTGAACGAATAAAAGAAAAAAAAAAAAAAACTCAAACCGCAGAGATCCTTCTGGTTAAAATGCAGAGATTCGAGTGAGGAGAGACCGGTGCGGAAATGACCGTAACGGTCGCCCGGCACGCGTTCGACACGACGATTATAATGAAAAAAAGTGGGCGAGAAAAAAACGGTACAGGAGTGAGAATGGTCGAACCAACATCCCGACGGAATTTACGAATCCTCATGGCTGCTGGACACGAATCCTTTTTTTTTTTTTGCACATGATATATAGATTCTCATCGCCGCCGAGGGTGGCAGATGCAAAGATTGCATGCTTCGCGGAACACAATAGTCCCTACATCGCGTGATTGAAATCTGAGCGACATACTTTACGTGTATAACGATGGAAGATACGACCTTTTGATTTTCGTGTCCATCGGTCGTTGACGTTCCTTTTTTTCACCTCAAGGTCGCTCGCGCGAGACTCGTGCCGTTTTGGGTGCAACAATTTTTTTCACACCTTTCTCGCATCCATTCTTTTTGACACTGCAACCCGTCATAGGGGAGATCAGGGCTAAAAATCTAGAAAAAAAAATTATAGTTGCCTTGAAGTGTTTCCTTGATGGTATAGAAAAAAAATCATCATAAACATGCGCATAAATGTAAATATTTTTATTTAAATTAAATTAAATTAATAACACCGACCGCGATAGGTGCGCGGTTGGTGTTGTGGCTCTGGCGGTCCCCAAAGTCATGCAATACTACTCGCGGTCAGTACTTGGATGGATGACCGCCTAGCCGCGCGCTGGATGGCGCATCGAATCGCGGAGCGGGAGATAATTTTCTCGGAGATTGGTGATTACCCTGTGGGAACGCCAATTTCTGGGGAAAGAGCTGTGTATGACCAGGTTTTCCGCAGTTTCCCTGTGCCCTTGTGCGAATGCGACACAGTAAGGGGGTAGGTTGGCTGCAGACGCAATCCGGGGGGGGGGGGAGGTGGGGTGTGTAAAAGGGGAAGGACCCCGTACAAGTAAAACAGATATAAAAAAAATTCAATTAATAACTAAGAAATTAATAAATTAATAACAAAAGATGTTTTGAAATTTTTGCTTAAAGGCAAAATTTAGAACGTAAGTAACCCTCCAATCCCAGGCGCGCATCGAAAGACCGTGCATAACCCTTCCATCGCAGCAACCATTCACCGTTTGCGCCTGCCCCAACATCGAACGAAGGGGGTTCGAATCAACCCTTCCTCTTCTCAAACAAGTCCGACAAGTACGCCCGCGGGGCTTACTGCTCCCGTGGCTTGTCCAGTCATGGATCCGATGTTATTCCAGTATATGCGATCGAGATTTTCGGGGCGTGCCCGAAATGGCCGGTTCGCCGTCCTTATCCACTGCTCAACCCTTCACCTTTTCCAATTAATTTTAATCCTATAATTCCGTCCAATGGTGCCTAATCAGTCTGAGTTTCTTCCAAGCATAACCGGCACTCCACTCTGGTTTATCCACTTGGAAAAAAAAATGTTAAGTAGAAAAAATAAATCAAGATTAATGAGTCTGAGTTTGCCGCTGAGGCTCTCGTTTAGTATGCAAGAAAAGAAGAAGAAAAAACTGCGATTTTTCCACCGCTAGTTTTCTCCCTCGGGGCGCAGCGAACTTTTAATCCAATCAGGCGAGGGCAAAGACGCGGGTGCGCAGAAAACCCTGCTGCGCTGTTCCGACCGCTCGGAAGCCCGATGACACTTGCTGTAACTCCTGCCTCTCTCCTTTTTATCGCCGCGCTGCCATACGCAATACACTTAATACTCATGTAGCATGGCCTCGGTGTAATGAAAGAATAAATACTTAATGCCGCCTAGTACGGTGCGTAATTATATCGCGGGTTGGCGTTAGCTGCACGAGGCAAGAGAAACTGTGAGGACCGAGAGAAAAGATCGTCCAGATGAGGCATGACGAGGCCGAGGACAACGACCAAGAAAATTTTCGTCGGTTCTTAAGGGTGAGAGAGGAGAGGGTGGAAGGGCTGAAAGCGAGTGCTGATTCGCGACTCGGGGAAAAAAATTGCAGCTGGGGGTACTCTCCTCTGTCTGAAAAGGTCGGCTCAGCGCCTCTGAATAATTAATTCTGGATACGACGGTGGTTTTTGGCTTAAAAGCAGAGTCCCTCGGGGAGTTTCGCACAGCGGGGAGAGAGAAAGAAACGAGGAGGCGAAAGAATACTTATCACCATCCGCCCGGCCAGAATCTTTACTCTCGTCGGGAGATTTTAATTTTTTTTTTTTTTGCTGGAATCTCCTCGTCATCTTTATTGTTTCGTTTCTTCGCAAAGACGTCGACGTAGGAAAATATTAAAATTGCAGGCGGTGAGGTCACAGATGGATTTTTTTAGACTTTGGGACAAGTGCCGAAAGTAAAGGAAAGTGAGGATGAAAAGGACATATATAACTGCTTAAAGTGTACACACACATTGCGGCACATTGTACAATGAAGTTTTCATGAAAATTTTCACATTTCCGGTATGACGTGACTTCTGATAGGAAAACGAGAATTTTAAACCGGAAGTGGCGTATTTCCGGATAAAAAACAAAATTTGAAAACCGGAAAAGAAGTATTTTCGTACGATGCCACTTCAAGTCGACAACTGGGATTTTCAAACAGGACGTAACGTTTTTCCGTACGGAGTCACTGCCGGTTGAAAATTGAGATTTCAAAACCGGAAGTGACGTCGCAAAGAAATTTTCCAATATTTCATTGCCAAGTAGTAGCGTAATAACATTACCCACTACATATTGGTGCTCGGAAGATCGTTTAGGCGTACGACAGCCAGTATGGAGCCAGCGACGTGCTGTTTGTTCCAGTTACGGCAGAATTTTATTTGGAATTAGGCACTTACTATTTTTTGGGCCTGACAGTAAACGATTCAAAGCTTGGTGGTTACACCGGTAATTGGCAATCAAAACCAACGCCGCCAAAAATACATACTCAAAAACAAGAGGCAACTAAAAACCGCGAATGAGGAAAAACTACCCTTAATCTCGGGTTTTCTACCCAACATGAGCAAAAGAGATATTGGATACGTTATCCGTGTTCGAGCTTTTACAGAGAAACCCGTCCGAGATATAGAAGATACGCAGCGATGGCCGCCAACATAGCAGCAGGGGGGTTTATTTCGCATCTACCGGCTTCACTGCCCCCGGTCACCCTTCATCCTTCCACCATAATTTCCGAGAATGAGATAAGCTACACATCCCTCCCGGGTCCCTCACCAGCCCCGGTCTCGCTGGACGTTGGGGTCGCTACAGCGGCAACCCTCTCTCACCCTAACTTCGTACAACCCCCTCGTTCGTTCGCAACCCCCTCGCTCGCGTTAGCTAGTCGCGTTACCCGGGGGTTGTGACTACCGGGGAAAAACTCTCTTACTCAACTCAGCCTCGTTCCCGTGCGACTGACCGAGCGTCGCCTATTGGCCAGAAGCCCTTCGGACTTTTGCGCTGATCAATAAATCGTTCTTGCAACGTTTGCGCGCGGGCATCAACCAACATAAAGGGAAAACCAAAAGCATCGGCACCGAGCAGCAGCGGCGACTCATCGTCGAAACGCATCCATGCCTTGACGTTCTGCGAATAGAGAGCGATCCTCTATCGCCGCTGAGATTGAACTTACGGCCAATCGGGGTTTTACTCGTACACCCCCGGTCGGAGAACAAAAAAAAAAAAAGAGAAAAATTCGAGCGAGGGAGAAAAGAAGATGGAGGCACATTGGAGGCCTAAAGTTTCAGACCCCAACCGACCGACCACTTTGAGTCCGCTCCCACGTTCTGCACCTCCGTGGAACTTCTTTGCGAAGCCATTAAAACTTCTTTCCACACACTCTGGCGATTCTCTCGTTCTGTTTTTTTTTTATTTTTATTTTGTTCTCCCCTCTTTCTCCGGCTAGCGTTGGGATACTAGTTTAGTTGTAGGTACACTTTGGAAAAAAGAAGTGAAAAAACGGCGTACGAGAATTATCCTGAGATTGTCGGGAACGACGCGCCGAAGAAATTATCAACTGATCGCAGGGGGTTTCTACTCTTGTTCTCTCCTTCGGGCGAGTTGGTTCAAGAGTTTTTGGTGGCTTTCAAGATGAAAATGCGTACGGATTCATCGGACTTTTTCATCCTCAGTCTCTTTGATCGATGGATGCTCGGAAAATTAAAAAAAAAAATCTGCGGTAGATCTGGGTGGTTTACACGGGAAGAGTATCGGGTTTGTGGGTGGAAACGTCATCGGTCATCGGTATTGTCATGTGTGCTTCTCCGATATCTCGGCGTATGGTAGACATTAAAAGACCGAAAGAACGAGAATGCCAGAGGGGTTTGGGAGCAAGAGGAAACTTAACGATTATAGTCTTTCGAGAAAAATGGTATCTGAGGATGAACCTCTGTGTTCCGCGATAATATAATATAATATAATGTAATGTAATGTAATGTAATATATAATGTACTGTGAGAAATAATTTAGAAACAAAGTTTCCCGTGGCATTGAAATACGTTTTTATAGTGAATTTGATTTCTTTTTACTGCCTATGTAGTGAAAATGTTTCTCTGATACTATGAAATACGGTAACCGGGTGGTATTTTCAGTCTGCTCGCAAAAGGCCAACACAGCTTTCCGAGTACTTTTGAACAAATATAATTAAAAGAGACATTTAAATTTCTATATTTTATTCTCTTGGTTTTTCTTGTTTGGTCGACCCTGTTTGCAGTAAAAAATGCGTAATTTACGGGACAAAAAAACCACGTTATATACAAATCCTAAGTTATTCTGTCGATATCTCTGATGCTCAGAAGTGTTTTCCATAACAGCGTGAGCACATTGTAGAACACTTTGCATAGAAAGACCGACCCACTTCAAGGTGAACACGAAAGTGTGATACGGTACGAAAGTTTTCCGAAAAATAAGGAATGATAAACAAAAAAGACGATGCAGAATGTCATTAAGGCAAGTGTATAAGGAAAGCGTATAGTAATTTGCAATGAATATTCCGCAATTTCTGAAATATGTATCTAGCAATTTATATGTATTTTATTTCACGATAATGACGTGACCGTCACTCGTTTTTCATTTAATACATACCATTTATTGCTGAGCACTGAGAAAAAGATAGTTACCAAAAAGATCCAATCCGAGCACACACACATCAACCGTGAAGTTAGATATCGAACAGTGAGTCACCATAATCGATCGAAATATGGATTTTTTGCGCAATGGAATCAAATTTACCGCGTTTATAATAATCATTCATAAAAAATGTTGACACACACACATATATGTATATATATATTTCTCTATCTCTCTATATATATAAAAGTCGCGGCGGCACCGCCGCTGCACCCAGAGAAATATTTTATTACATTTCAATAAATCAATGCATTAGAATTGTTTATTCAGCCAAATAATTGTATTTACCTATCGTTGTATACGCAAAGACAACTTCTTTAAATGTCAACTAATCACCATATTCGAAATTCAAAATTTAATTAAGCATTTCTTCCGATCAAATAGATGCTAGATTTTAATCGCGTCAATTGTTGTGACAACGATTTACGGGATATCATGTGTGAAAAATGGACGAAGAAACAGTGCTGGAGCAAATTTGTCAGATTCGGCTCCTTAACATTTCCGCAGATTCCTAAATAATTGCTATATATGAAGTATAAAAATTTAACAGTAATGGATGCATTTTATATTAGACAATATGCATGTTGGATCGACGATTTTAAGTAATTAAGACCAAGTCTGTACAACTTAAAGTTCCAAATAAAAATGTGTTAATTAGATAATGTATCATTTATTTGATTTGGGCCCAAAACAAAAAAACCAGAGGTGGGGAAATATGGAAAAATCTATTTTTTTATAGTTACTACAAATAAATAATGCATTTATTTCAACTACAACATCGCATCAGATACAAATAAATACACTATGTAAATAATAAATATATAGTTAAATAAAAAATTATACTTGATACAAGTAAAATGCTAATAGGCTTGATACAAGTAAAATGCTAATACAAAGAAGATAATTTATTTATCTGAAATAAATTTTATTTGTTACAAAGAAATCTTTTCTCTGGATGTGCCGCCGCCGGCATGTTAAGAATCGGTGGACAGATCTGCTTCATCGTGCGGAAAGGGGTAGAGAAAAAACGTCACCCGTTATACGTATCATTTATTCTTGTGAGTACGATTGTATGAGTATGCGTGTGTGAGCAAGAAGAGTGTAACCTTGCTGTTTACGAATAGTACCTATTTTTTAACGTTAATTATTCCGTGCCATTTTTTGTCCATCAAATTCTAGTCAACTAAATATCAATGTTATACGAAGAGTAGCACTCCTCCTGCATTCGTTACAAAAAATATTATGCGGTACTAGTACGATGTAGCGAACATTTTTCGCGGCCTGTCAAGAGAGTCGCTGCACTCAAACAACAGGGAGCACTCGTCATTGGCTCGTGATACTGTGTTACTCGTACAGCTCGTGCGACTTATTTGACAGTGCGCATATGTTGTTCGCTACACCGCACTAGTATCACATATTTTCTGTAACGAATGCAGGAGAAGTGCTACTAGGTGCCTGCTGATTGTGGCGCTGTATAGCCAGCGTGCGTAAAGTACAAGCGTACGTGAATTACGAGACGCGTGCGTAAAGTACAAGAAGCGTGTGTGAAGTACGGGACGCGTGCGTAAAATACGAGACACGTGCGTAAAGTACAAGAAGCTTGGGATAAAATAAAATCGGCCCGATGTGCGCATGCGCCGTGTATTTATACGTATTTCTTGTCTGCCATTTTCGACAGACAGGAAAAGTGGCACTTTTCATGTATGACTTACATAAAGTTTGCTTTTCCGCACTTGTATCGTAAATTACTATATTCAATTCAGTCAATTCTTACAGTCGATCGTCGAACCGTGTTTGTCGCGTGGTACGTTATTATCTAAAAGTACATACATGGTTTTAGCGAATGCGAGAGAGGGAATGGACTTTTTTTACCGCTCTTTTCTCATATCAAAAAATGATTGTAATTTTCTCACCTATGTCTTACCTGGGAATATTTATTTAAATTTATATAATTATGTTCATCGATGATACAGCAATGTTATATACGTTATTTATGTACGCTTTTGTACGCGCGGAACACGACAAAGGATGGCCACGACAGGGTCTCTGCAAGGAACAAGAAAAGGCATGCTGCAGACGTTTCAAATGCTGAGGAAGGATCCTCAGCATCTGAGGTATGGCGCAGGTTGTTATTGAAGTACGTGTAATAAAATATATTGCCGATATCGCCTGCGAAGGCTACCACTAAACGTCAATGGCGTTTTCCCACGAATCTCTTTTATTTTACGTACTGTATAATGTAGCTCAAGAACCAAAGTTCTGATTATTTTCAAATTTTTGCAGTACATTCTATTTATCTATATCCATTCATAGAACTTACAAAACTGAGAAATTTCTTTAAATTTGAAAATTTTTAAAAAAGAAATAAATCGTTCGAAAAGAAATATTAAAATTAATTTAAAAAAGTTGAACCACTCCCATTTTTATCATTTTTTATTTCTTCACATTATTGTTTGTAATGATGCATAATACATGTGTAACGATGTAAACTTTTTTATTGTTAGGTCAGACTTTTATTTTGGACGACGACGTGATATACGACGGACACAGATTTTGAAGCTTCTACTCACGGGATAAGAACACCACCATATTATTGTTGTACAAACAGTTAAAAACTATATCAATAAATATTTAAAAAAAAATATATGCTTTATTTGCTGTTTTAACCGCATGCGAATAAATCCCTCGGAAACTGACAACTAGAGGATATATAAGACCTTACGTAACATGGAATTAAATCTCAAAGAACATTTTCGTTACAAAAACATAGCTCTCTCTCTATTCAGAAATAAAATTACCGAAGTTTTTAAACGATGGAGTCAAATTTGAGACCGGTACCTTGCAGATTTTTTATCGACCATTCGTCGAATCGCCGCGATAAATCGTCGGACATGTAATTTCGCCAGTCCCCAACTTTTCCTTTCCGAATAAATTTTATGTTCGGGTCGGTATCGTTTTTTTTCAGTATCCCTTCTAAATTAATTGCAGGGTTTGCAGCCATCTTCGAGAATTCTAAATGCTTCCCCAATACATCTACTTGTTCGTCAGTCACAATTTTACCCAAGAATTTTCCAGTTCGCCGAATCGCTGCTGCTTGATCCTATGAAAGAAAAGAGTTATTACAGAGCACATGTACATTCTTACGTAGGCCGTTTAAATGTCTTTTTCACCTTTTTCATTTCCTCGTAAGTGAGAAATAGTATGTTATCCAGATCTTTGTTATTCCAAAATCGAAGAACGTGGTTCCAAAATGGTCCCATTGGCGCTGAAGCATCCGGAAAGAAATCAGTACAGTTAAAATAAAAAAGCCTAAGTCTTCCTGTATAAATAGATAAATAAAGATATAGTTATAGATATAATAAATATATTCAACTATTTGTTGAAAATTTTTTAACTTCTGAAGAAGTTAGAGGTAAATACGCAAAAATTTCAGCGAACCCAGTATTACTGAACCGCAACGTAATAATAATCTAACGCAATGTAACAAGCAATATAAATTTTTGTGACATCAGCGGGATTTGATCTTGGAATCCTTAGATGTATGGTCAACGACGCACTTTTTGGTTATAGTGAGTTCACCATGGCGCAATGAGATGATGATTGGTACATAAGAAACACCCCAAGTAGAAAAAAGTAGTATATGGGAATGCCGGGTAAAAAAATCCATGTTCATAAATTAACTCCCGTGGGCTTTTGCAACGTCCCGGGCTCCACTTGGCATTTGTAAAAAATTGTATTAAAATGGTGTTCGCCAAGGGTAAACAAAATTATTATTATTATTATTGGTCGGTTCCGTCAACTAAGGAAATCGTCAGAAATTATATTTTCAGAAATCTTGTAATTGCTTCCGCATCTGCAACGGTTTCCGTCGACATCTTTAAGGTCAATAGTGCTCATGTCGACGATTGTTGTGGCAACAGGTACTATGTTGATGGTATATGACAATTATGTCTATTTGCGAAGCAATTAGTAATATAGTGAGACAATTGTGCATTGTTAGGGTTAAATTTGAATACAAACAAATAACCCCATATTTTCTTCAAAATATTAATGGTAAATAATGATAATAATATTGATGAGAATGATGATTAGTAGAGGATCGATTAATATTTACCATTATCTTCGAGAAACAGTTCTGCAAAATCCTCGAAGCTTCCTTGGATATTGTGCATCAGTCTGCAGTAGTGATAAAAACTGACGCAAGTATCTTTCGGATTTCTTGCTACGTAAACAGTCTAAAACAACGATACGATAAAAAAGTATATAAAATTTATATTTCAATTATGTAATCAATTATGTTTCTCTGTTCAACTCAAACTTTATCTACAATAAAAATAGTATTCCGAACTCAACGCTTATAAATATAGAAGCATTGTGTTAAAAATACTTAAATATTCAATACCAAATACCAAAAATAGTATTCTGAAAGCAGCTTTTCAAGAATATTGTTCTTGAATCAGCGCTGATATGATCATGTTATAAAAATGTAATTTTTGGAAATATTCATTGTATTAAATATAATAAGTCGTATTAAACACTCGGTTGATTCAAAAATATTTGTGCAGTAAATACCTTTGGTTTTTTTACATGCCATTGAAGGGGTAACAGGTCCCAGGGCAAGTGTGTTTTAACGGATCGAGGACTCGGAGTTTTCTCGACATTTTCCACTGAATTTCCAAATTGTGAGAACATGCTCACATAGTCCCCAGTTACCATCAGAGCTGAAGCCCTTTACAAATAATTATTGGAATTTAACGAGACAATTATCTAAATTTTCATTGGTGTATTATCAACAGAGTTTCGGGCTACTACAATTATGAGCGACTAGGTAGGACACTCACTCAAGAAGCGGATTTCGGACAAGTAACGGTGTTTTAGCGCTTTCATAATCGAAATCATTAGCTATGCAGTAAACCATTTCCTGGGCCCAATGGCTTCCTGAAATTAAATCATGAAAATATGGTTAATTTTTACAAAATCGATACATTCGTGGACCTTGCCGTTTTCGACCGCATTGTATATTTTGCGTGCGTTTACATATCGATGGCTTAATCCCATAAGGCCATTTAGGCTGTGTACAAGCATAACTTACTACACAATAAAAATCAAAGAACAAAATTAACTTAAGCTAATACGTAATAAAAACGTACGGCATTGGGCTGAAACGTGTGTACAAGTAAATATAACGTTGATAATTTACAGTGAAAAAAAAAAAAAAAAAAATTAACCGCCGTTTGAACGTAGTACAACATTTTTGATGCTTCTGATCACTGGCTTAGGAATTTATATTTTCACAGATTCACTTTACATGGATGGCAAAATAGTTACAGAAGATGCATAAACGCATTCTCATAAAAAAATCTGTGTAAATACACGAAAATAACGGAGCAAAATGAACAACTGATCTGTTCAGAATTGTTATGTAATAAAAGCAATTTATTTCTGAATAATATGTAGAGAATTTCCTTAAATTTAGCAGCAAAAATAAAGTTATAAACTTTATATACGTTGTTGAACATTTTTCCCGTAATTTCATAAAACAAACCAACCTTCATTCATTCTAGAAATTTATAAGAAGTTAGGGGAAATTTCTCGAAATTTCTCGGCAAAATAGAGATTTTTTAAATTTCTCGACGTTTTTTCCCCAACTAATAATATATTCCTCGTCTCCAAACAAACGAAAAAAAGCTACTACGGGAAAAGAGTTATTGTAAGCAAATGACCGGAAAAATGCTCAATCTGAAGAATGAAAACGAACAGATTTTAGACATGAAAAAAACCGGGAATTGCCTCATATTTATTTCCCGCAGCCGTTATAATTTCTCAGACATCAAATTAAATGGCATGATACGTCCGAGGAGAAAAGCGTTTTTGGAATCGAAAATAAAAACAGCTCGACAGGACTAAAAAAACAATGTACCTCATTATTTGTAAAACAGTAAATAAAGATCTTTTATTGACCGATTAAGTTGCCAAGTATATGTATATAGTAGTGAAGCTGGTAACTCGCACGCTTCGCGCGCTCACACCAGTTTAAGGCTTCATTATCAGCCAACTTCACGTCCCTATTACTGCTGACTCTTTGACCCTATTATTGACCACTCTGATGCTATTACCGATCCACATCCGACTCTATTACTGATCGCCTCTGACCCTATTATTGACCACCCCTATACCAATTATTGACCTCCCCTGACCCAATTATCGACTCCCTCTGATCCAATTATTGACACGACACCCACGGCGGTGGCGGCTTCAAAATATTTTTATATTATAGAGAGATATCCGTTTGGAAAGCAAACTTTGTTCTTATAACGGAACTTCGTTCCCAATCATACCTGTGCGAGGATACGAAACCAACCAAATATCGTCATGGCGTATCTCCAAGTCCCGAATTTTAGTTCCCAAGAAAACGTAATGGGGTGGAAGCAAGCACTGCCCCGGCTTCACACGCATGAAGCTTGATTTTACCCCGAACATCCGGTCTAATTTTTTCCCGACTTGCCCATCAACAGTCTTGAAAGTTAATTTCATTTTTAAGCTTCCTTACGTTTCGAAAAAATTGTACTAATTCACCAATAATCTTCAAAGCACAGACCGAAAATTATATATACTCGCAGTTAACGGTCTCCGAATTTTTTAACTTTACGCGTGTTGACGTGCCGCTGCGCATCGGAGCACTGTACGACTGAAAAAGAACATCGTCTGGAGCCTACTTTTGCTGTCCTCATATCAAACAGGTTTTCGTATGCCCCGCGTGCGGCTACTTTCGCCGCTGTGCGGAGGCTGACAAGAAAAGTAACTGAACGACATGTATTGTCTCAAAAGAAAAATTATTATACGGGCTATTTTGTAATTAGAACAGTATTCTGAACGCACCGCTTATATAATTTAGAAACATTGCATTAAAATACTGTTTTTATTCGAGTATATAGAAAAATATTATTCTTGAATCAGTGTTGATGTAAACATGTTTTAAGAATACTATTTTTGGAAGTGTTAATTAGATTAAATGTTATAATTGTATTCAGAACTTGGTTGATCCGAAATATTGCTGCAGTAAGTATCTTTGGTTTTGCTTCCTCATAGAGAAAGCTATGCCCCGCAAAAAATAAATAAATAAATTTTTTAAAATTGAGATTTTAGTGTCAAAGTATTTAAAATAGTTTGAAACATCGAAAATGTAATTTTTAGCTGGTGTCCGAATGTATGTGTGTGTGTAACAGTTTGCAATATTTAAAACGACTATAACCCGGAAACGGTTTGAGATAGCCAGTTGATACTTGGGGCATTAGTAGAGTGGCGACGTCTAACTTGCGTAAATTTTGAGCTACCTTCCTAAAATTGCATACGAATATAATATTTTGATCAATGACTTTTGGTATTAAATTTGACAAAAATCTATCCAGATTTGGTCAGATTTTATGGGATTTTGATTTTTTTTTTAAATAATAAAAAGTATCTAATTTGCGTAAATTTGATTCGGGGATGCAGTAACACTGTATTGGGTTTGGTATTAAATAAGGTGAAAATTAATCTAACCGTTTAAAGTTTATAAAATTTGGAAAATTAAAATAAATAAAAAATTGTTATTGATGTTTGCCACGAGTTTATGCACCAAATGTTGCCCCAAGAATAAAATAATGTGGAAATTCGTCATCCGTGGGGATAAGTATATACGACATGGGCTCAAAACGACCAATTACGCGAATTGCAGTCGGCGATTTTCAAAAAGAAATTTTGCGGACAGTTTTGACCGTTTCAATTTTATGAGATGTAGAATTTTTTTTTATGCTACCGAAATAGTTGCAAAGTTATTTGCAACTATGCTATATGCTATGCTATGTTATTTGCACACGGCATCCTCATTTATTTATTTATTTATTTATTACAATTTTGCGCACAGCTGTATGTGTATTTTTCCACGCTGAACATGAACCAGCCACTCGTTTTGCACAAAAGTGAAACACGATGTTGACGTTGAAAGAAGTTGAAATTTTCATATCGCTTCCTCATAAAAGTTGCAAATTAAAACTTTCATATGCCTTCCTCATAAAACTTAGAAATTGAAATTTTCATATGGCTTTCTCATAATGTTCCTTTATTCACGAAGCTTTCGCCTTTAGGGAGCCAAAAATACAGAAAATGCTTTCACATAGAAGTTTTGTGACTAAACAACTTGTATGAGGAAGCGATATTTTTTTTAAATCCATTGCAGGAGCAATCGGTCCCAGGGCAAGTGTGTTTGAACATATCGATATTTTAAATAAAAACACCCTACATGTTTTTGGGAGTAAAAAATGATTATACTTATTATTTTAACCGCTGACTCAAAAAGAAGTATAATTATAAAATTTAATTATACTGGATCATTTTTCATTTCGCTTGGATCAAAGTGAGATCGTACTTTCACGATCGACGAAAGATTTCTCCACCAGAGAAATCTATTTCTACGTAAATACGTCGTGTGAAATGGATAAATTAATTCCCCCTATGTCGATAATTCTGCTTCCTCATATACAACTGATAAATCATAATTTTTTTATGATCAGGCTGAAACTTTGCACCAACTTTCCATCAATCCAGTCAATGCCAAGTTTTATGGTTATCCAAATAATCGTCAACCGACAAAGTGATTAAAAGGTTAAGATATTTTTATTTTTTTATTGTTCATGTTCTGTATTATCACAATATGATACCATTTTTACAATATGTCAATAAAAAAACTTCATGTTCTTGACACTATATACTTGGAAGTTTCCTATTTATTTGACGACTTTATACAAAGATCTTCCGAAATGTACTTGTCTCAAATTTTTGTACACTTTTCATGTTTTTTTGTTGTTGTATTTGATATATTCTTTTTCAAGCACCTTATCATTGCATCGGGAAGTTGTTTTTATTTTCTTTAAACAAAACTTTGTCATGAAGATTTTAAGATAATATGATTTTATGATTAATTAGTACATCGAGGGTCATTGTCGGCTTATTTTTCTGAATATGTTGCTCGATGTCTTAACGGTATCGAAAATATCAAGCAGGAAATCGTTCGGTAACGACAGAACGTAGCGATTTTCTCCGCCGATTTCTGTTACATTCGAATTAAAAACCAGACAGGTTGTATCCAAATTGCATGAAGATTCACCGTTTTGTTTCTGAGATAAATTCAATAAACGAAAGACCCTATCTCTGTCTAAACACTTGCTTTCTGCGTTTCTCACTTACACACTGACTAACGCAGTCAGCGGAACCCGTCCCGTTGCCCTCCCGCGATTTTGGCCCAAACATCCTTAACGCCATGTGAAACTCTATGTCGTGGTGTCTCTCTCACCCTACTGCGAGCGCCAATAACGGTATCTATCTCGCTGTCGTGTCGCAGTAGCGTGACTTTCACCTCCTCTTAATGGGAGTTTACAGTAACGTACAGCAACTCATGAATCACTATCGATGGGAATATTCAGAAGTTCACGTTGATCGGATTTTATCGGCGCGAACTGTTATCAACAGCAACGTTTCGAACGGCGATATCTAATAGGAATTTAATAGGAACCTATAAGAATAAACTGGTCAATGCACTGCTCTGAATGGGAATTGTCCGTGCTGCATTTAAATGGGCATTATACGGGTATTTTCCGATAGACGAAAAGCTTGCCGGTAGCAAGTCAAATCGGCAAACTGAAGAAAGTTGTCACCGGACTGAAGGGAGTAAATAGTTTTAGTAGTTGAACAAGTTGCTAACCGTATGCTGCAATCAAATACAGTTAAGACTGCGGTAGGTGCCAGACCTTCTGACAAGGTACCCTGCCAATTCTGCAAAAATTTACAAGACCACCGGTCACTGATAGAGCACTATCAGTGAAAAAAAGGGAGTGCCGTGCTTTTATTTAAATACATATTTATTTCATTTAAGTGGCTATTTACTTCATTTAAATAAATATTTATTTAAATCAAATAAATATTTTACTTCATCTATAAAAAACGGTGGCTGTCAAATAAATAAATTTTTCTGGGTGGGCTTGAAAAAGTTAGACAAAGAAATATAATTTGGATTTCTTGAGTGAAAATCGAAAATGCTTCAAAAAAATTTGGGATCCATAATTCCATGTTTTTTTTTTCACGTCGAGCACAGATCTGACAAAGTGAAGCGCAACGTTGGTGTACTTTTATGCGCCGAACCTGAATCGGCAAGCCGTTTTGCATGAAAATCTAACACGAAGTTGACGTTGAGAAAAATTGAAAATTGAATTTTTTATTCCTATCCTCATAAAAGTTGGAAATCGAGATATTCTTATCGCTTTCTCATAATGCTTCTTTATTTACTTTGCAAGTAAGGGAACATTATATATATTCTCTATGAGGAAGCCAAAAAAAAACAGACAATGCTTTCTCATAGAAGAGGGTTATAGAAAAACAGTATGTCGGATCGCCGAGTACCAAGTTTCTATATTTGCAGATATATTATTATTTACAGATATTATTATTTTTCGTTAATGTTACGGGTCAAAATGCATTTATTATTAGTATAAATTGTATTCGATGACGGGCACTGGGACATTGACGAATACTGGGCCGTTTACCGTAGTGCTTCCGGTGACTCGCATGTTCGTATGAAGGATCTCCAAAAGACTTTAAAAAATCAAAGCCTAAACAGGAGCGCAAGGAGACTTAGAATAATCAGCTCCCTGCTTCTCCACCCCCCCCCCCTCCTTATATAAGGGGATTTCGAATATTTCAGCTTTGGCGAAGGGGGGGAGGGGGTGCGGCAGCTTTACAAAATGGGGGGAGCTTCCGTGTATAATGAAGTTGGCCTTTTTCCTTTACGATAAAGAGCAAAAGGGTCACCTTCTTAAAAAAAAGGACCTTTTATTTCTTATGATGAAGCTGACACCGCCGCCCCTCGATTCGTGGCACGAAGGCGGCGAGAATTTTGTGTATTATGGAAAGATATTTTTTTTTTTACTATCGACATCACAATAGGAAGAAATAAATCTCTCACGATGGGGAATTTGCGAACACTTCTTCCTCATGATTTTTCTTGACTTACATAGGTTCTTCTATAATAAAGCGATTTTCGTAACCTTTGGGTTTTCTCATAGAGAACACTTTATCAATAAATAAGAACGATGATGGAGTTATTTGCGGATTACCAATTTTTAGTGTATTAGAGTTTAGTTTATTCGAAGACTGTTTCAAGTAATTTTTTTTCGAAAAATAAAAAATCTCGTAAGAGTCGGGTGATTGCATGTTTATCCATCGAATGGAATCTCACTAATTCCTTCACACTCGCGATTGTATGAACGAAATTTTAGGCCCAAGGATCAAGATCCGCTGCATACAGCGTCGCAATAAGCGTTTAAATAGTAGCGATAAAATAATTATAAATAAAATAACCTTGGTATAAAGGAAAAAAAAAACTACGTTGATTTTTTTTTCATCTTTATTTTGAAACTGTCAGAACTGTAGGAATACGTTGGAACTGTGCTGGAACTGTGAGAAATGATCGATCATTTTTTTCGAATCATAGAGATTCTCCCTTTCCCCTATATCTTATTATATGTTTAGCTTATAACGTTCAGGTGCGCGCTGGAGGAATTTCGCCATAGAACAAACACCAAAAAAATAAACAAACTACTGGGACAAAAGAAGTTTAAAAAAATTTTTTTCACAATCATATCCAATTCAACTCGACAAAGTTTTGGGTATCCTGCGACTGCTAAGACTATGGGATAAGAAAGAACAGACATAGTCGGTAATAAGCTTGCACGTTAACTACATTTTTTCTACAAATTGTAGATTTTCATTCTTAATTTTTCAGATATAGCATGTAAATTGATTTGAATCGTCTTCAACCAATCCGAACCCCACGGTGTGGCCTACGAACAAAACCCAGTATATGATCATCTTCCTCTTCGATAACTATTCCATAACCGAAACTCAAAATATCCCCTGAGTCCTGTGCATCACCGGAGCTCGATGAATCCGAGCTCGATGAATCCGAGCTCGATGAATCCGAGCTCGATGAATCCGAGCTCGATGAACCCGAGCTAGATGAACCCGAGCCCGATGAACCCGAGCCCGATGAATCCGAGCCTGATGGCTCCGAGTTGGAATTGTCATTCGATGATGAAGAAGATCCGCTGCTTCCGCCCGATGAATCCAGGTTCGATGAATCCGAGCTCAATGGCTCCGAGTTCGAATTGTCATTCGACGACGAAGAAGATCCGCTGCTCTCGCCCGATGAATCCAGTCCCGATGAACCCGAGCCCGATGGCTCCGAGTTGGAATTGTCATTCGACGATGAAGAAGATCCGCTGCTCTCGCCCGATGAATCCAGCCCCGATGGCGCCGAGTTGGAATTGTCATTCGATGATGAAGAAGATCCGCTGCTCTCGCCCGATGAATCCAGTTCCGATGAACTCGAGCCCGATGAACCCGAGCCCGATGGCTCCGAGTTCGAATTGTCATTTGATGATGAAGAAGATCCGCCGCTCTCGCCCGATGAACCCGAGTCCAATGGCTCCGAGTTCGAATTGTCATTCGATGATGAAGAAGATCCACTGCTCCCGCCCGACGAACCCGAGCCCGATGCCTCCGAGTTGGAATTGTCATTCGATGATGAAGAAGATCCGCTGCTCTCGCTCGATGAATCCAGTCCCGATGAACTTGAGCCCAATGGCTCCGAGTTGGAATTATCATTCGATGATGAAGAAGATCCGCCGCTCTCGCCCGATGAACCTGAGCTCGATGAATCCGAACCCGATGGCCCCGAGTTGGAATTGTCATTCAACGACGAAGAAGATCCGCTGCTCTCGCCTGATGAACCCGAGTCCGATGACTCCGAGTTCGAATTGTCATTCGATGATGAAGAAGATCCGCTGCTCTCGCCCGATGAACCCGAGCTCGATGAACCCGAGTCCGATGAACCCGAGCTCGATGAATCAGAGCCCGATGAACCTGAGCCCGATGAATCCGAACCCGATGGCCCCGAGTTGGAATTGTCATTCGACGATGAAGAAGATCCGCTGCTCTCGCCCGATGAACCCGAGTCCGATGACTCCGAGTTCGAATTGTCATTCGATGATGAAGAAGATCCGCCGCTCTGGCCCGGTGAACCCGAGCCCGATGAACCCGAGTCCGATGAATCGGAGCCCGATGAACCCGAGCTCGATGAATCGGAGCCCGATGAACCCGAGCCCGATGAATCCGAGTTCGAGGAATCCGAGCTCAATGACTCCGAGTTCGAACTGTCATTCGATGATGAAGAAGATCCGCTTCCAGATTCTGTCGATTTAGATCCGTCATTCTCGTTCGACGAACCCGAGTTCGAATTGTCATTCGGTGATAAGGAATTTTCGCTATCGCCGCTAGTGGAATCGGAGCCTGATTTATCATCGGATGCCGAATCAGATCCGCTCTTTTCGTATATGCTACCTGTATCGGGATCGATATAGTATACTGGCGGAGAACCTCCACTAGCGTCCTGAGGACGAGCTTCGATAATTACGACAAAAGTCACGAGTAATGAGAAAAATGCGATGAGACACTTCATTGTGACTTTTTTTCGTTCGTTGATTCGACTTTTCCTTCCAATTCCTTGGTATGCGGATTGACAAGACAGTCCTCGTTAACTGGTACAAGCCGAGACTGAACTATTGAAATGTCAACGATGCTTTTTAAAGTCAACCCTATCAGAAACGCATACTAAATTACTCGTATACCATTGAAGCGCTCAAAGATAACGCTCGTCACTTGTCATGACTCGTCGCATATCCTGACTGCTATATAAATTACAACGGTTTCTTTTATCGTTACTTCCGTATATACTTTCCGTTTAACATACAACGCTCGGTTGTTGGACTAATTTATGAAAAATTCACCTTCAAAAAGAGAATATTGCATACAGTATAGGTAACATTGATAACGATTGGCGGGTCGCTTCGACACCGATCATCATTGTTATCATTGGGTTAAATTGTGTTTTTATTCATTAGTTAGTGGTTTATACTGAAAGCATTGGCAGTCACAAATATCTTCGCGGAAATCTAAAAAACCCGGAGCCATCGTTGGATCAATCCTGACACAATGTTCATGCTTTTCGTTAATGGTAACATTTGATTTTCTTAACTCCTTGTATGTATTGATATTTTCAAGTCGGAAGTGACGTCACAACGAAATCCAAAAAAATAAATAAAATTCGACGCATTGTTACTTTCAATGTAAAAGTGCGATTGACCAACCTGAAGTGCCGTTAAAGAGAATTTTTTAAATTCTTCTGTTGAATGCACCTCGATGCAGCCAGTGACAGAAACGTGGGATTTAAGGAACAAAGGGAGGAGTCAAAAAAACTTGTGTGATACGTTTCAAATGTATTTAGAATTTATCTCGACTGTAGCCGGCGACACAAGCGTATGAATTAAGGAACAAACAGTACGTCTTCAGATAACTTTACCTAATGCGAACTTGGTCGTACAATCCCGAGCAATTGTGGCATGAATAAATAGGCAATAATGTACATATTGATTTTTTTTTTCGAGAATTTCGAAACAATGTTATCATACGCCAACTTTTTAACCGTGCGACGATACGTTTAAAATAAATAGTATTTCTAAGACTATGATACCTTTAGGACCGAAGGTACTTTTAGGACCAAGATACGTTTAGGGTAAATTGTACTTTTAGGACCAAGATACGTTCAGGTTAAATTGTACTTTTAGGACCAAGATACGTTTAGAGTAAATGGTACTTTTCGGATCGACGATGCTTTTGAGATCAAAATATCGGCATCAACCACGACTGTTTCAAGAACAAAAGATCAGCGAAAAGATGCGTACGGCTGCAGGTTCTTTAATTTGTTGTGCTCCCTCAGGCTTCCCTCTCATATTGCATTCCAAGCAGCGGCTAATACAGCTCGAGAGGCTGATGAGGTCGATACCGTTCATATCTCGATTTCGCAGTTCGCCGCGATCGTTACAAAGGTAACTCAGCAAAAGCTCGCTTGCACAATCTTCAGAGAGTTTCCTGGAAACCGTGGTGGTATGACAATGGAGAGCTCCGGTGCACCCCGCCAGGTACAGCCCCCTTTGAATACGCATAACGATCGAGCATTGTGAAAGAGGCCGACGCGCCGTCGACGCGCCCGATCCCTCACGACGGCTGGCGCATAGGCATTGCGAAATGGTAAGGTCTTCGCGGTCTTTCACAAATATATGTTAGGCTGCATGTGTGTACGTTTGTGTGTTACATAAAATCGTTTGAACGTCGGGTCGGTCGGCCAAAAAATCGTGATGCAACCGTGACTGCACCGTACCGATTCAAACGCACGACTCACGCATAGGAGGTTGTTCAGGGGTCGTCGGTGCGCATTACATTGAATTGCCACTAAAACATTCACCAACCAACGGAATGCCACCTGCCCTGTATCTCTTGACTATCTTCTTCGATTGTTTCGACATCCACGAACCGTCGATGCGATTGCAACAAGTATGGTACTATTAATTGAGGTCACGTAGAAAAAAGTCTCATTTTATTGAAAATAATTGCAATCTGCCAAGTGCTTATGCTGTTATTTCAACTCTATTTTAATGATTACAATTCTATATAAAATTCAAACAATGACATTCCCTTGTACGATTTTGAGTTACTTCGCAAGATGGTATCTCTAAAGAAAAAATTTTTCGCGCTCCAAGAAACCGTTGAAAATTGACATTATTGTTTGCTCATAAAAGTTGAAAATTGAAATTTTCATGACGCGTCCTCATTAAAGTTGAAAGTTGCAATTTCATAACACTTTCTCCTAATGTTCCTTTATTCGCAGAGCTTCTTCTATAAGAAAGCATTTACTATATTTTTGGCTTCTCATGTGTGTGATATTTTTTTTAAAAGTGATTTCTCGACTTTTTGGAACATTCTGAACATGTGTTCATTAAAATCTCGGGATTTTTTTTTTTTAACACAGAGTGGACGGTTCATCGTGTATATGGCCGAAAGCCGTATCGAGTATCCTCCAGTCATGAAATTAATTATTTGCTCGATAAAACGAGCTATATGAAGTTACGAGAATATTGGAAGTCGCCACATTATCTCTCACTCTCTACATCGCTGCGGAAGTGGAATCGACCCGACAAACCTTTCTGGTCGGTAAAAAAAATGCTGCATCTACAGGGCCCCTTTCAGTATTCGTGTGCGTCTGTGTTTTCTTTTTGGAGCCATCCATTTTCTCCGCCTACTCATGTACCGTTGGCGCAACTCTCTGGGCATTACACGTTGTTCCGCACCCGGTCAAAGTTTGTTACGGCCAACTTAAGAAGGCATCGAGAAACGCTCCTCTTCCGCGAGTATTCGCGAGATGAAGAAAGAGTGCCAGGGGTCGTGTTGCCCTGGAGACGGACTTTATCCTTTACTGCCACTCTCATTCACCGTTCGCCACTCTTCTCCCCACTCCCCACTCGTCCCATCCCTTACCGCCATATATATATATATCATTTATTTAAGCTTTCATCTTTCTTACTGAAACTTGTCAAATTATTTTTTCACTATACCGAAAAATGATCACATTAGGCGAGATCGAACTGGATGAAGAGTAATTCATTTTGTAATTTGCTGTTCTAATTTTTATGTTTACCGCGAGACGAATTAATCATGGGGGAAAAAAACCAGAGCTGAGCAAAATACTCAAAAATACTAAAATACTACAAACACAAAATACTTTTTGTACTTAAAATACATTTATAAGTACTTCGTTTAAGTACTTTTTAAAATACCCCGTAAAAATCAATACGCTTGAATCGACGGGATGATCAATGAAATGAAACCAAATTCCAAAATTCATCTATCCCGACCAGATAGATACATGGTCGGCCTAACCGTGCAACTCTAATATGGAGTAGAAGCAGAAGTAGTTTGTATTTTGTACTTAAAAGGTCCGGAGAGTACTTAAAATACCTGAAATACATCAGGTATTTAAAACACTGCCCAGCTCTAGAAAAAAAATATTTCTGCATTGCCTTATTCATCACGATGTTACCTTCGAATTATATATATATATATATATATATATATATATATATATATATATATATATATATATATTTTTGCAAAAGATTCCATTGTAAAAATGACACCATTTTTCCCCCTTGGTAAGAGAATTTTCGTTAAATTTACAATCTTTTTTTACAGTTTAGTGTGTCGATTCCTTAGCATTAATCAATAATTTTTTTTGGCATCGAGATACAGTTTACGTCGACAAAAAAGGTCCGTGTCGAATCTCATCTCGTTGTTTTGTTGCAAGGCCGAGTCAAATTAATTCGATCTCACCGTCAAGTCAGAAGTAATGCAAAATTTTTCAGTCTATCTGTAGCTCCGCTTCTGGAGTTCCGTCTCGAAGAATTTTGTACGCGTTTTTAAATTAAAAACGCCTGGTAAGTGGCGAATAAAAAAATATTATTCCAACGAGAACGCTGCTCCTGTGGGACATTTCTCGGGTCATTAATAATAAATGCATTATTTACTCAAGTCCGTCGGATTGAAGATGAAAAAATAAAAGTTTCTGCGGTTGGGAGCAAGATGAGCGGGTGGACGCCGTATAACGTCGTAAAACAAGCCCAAGGGCTACCGAGATCTTCCCGAGGATCGAGCGATGAGGAGGACGAAGGGAGTTTTCATTAACCCAGCAGTGGTGTATCTGAATCTTCCCTTCTACGGAAACTTCAAAGGTCGGCGACAAAGTTTTTCTGATGAACTTTTGCGTCCGACGTTTGGAAAGGATAGAGTGGGTAAAACACGTATATATATAGATATACATATATGTATCTTGAGTATGTTTTCTTGAGTAATCGAATCGGCCCTCGACCCTCCGGCCTCGCAGCTCGTCTTTCCTCTTTCGGGGAAAAAAAATTCTGGATAAATTCATCACGCCTATCGATTTGAATTTTTTTTGAAAATCTCATCCAGCCGTTACTGCTCAACATGGCTTTTTCGCTTCGTCATGGAGGAAGCTATGTTTTCATGAAAACAAAAATTCGCACATTTATTGTCAACGTACTAGAATTGTATGTGTGCGTGTTTGTGTATGTGACAGACTTGCATCGTTTTGAATGATCATAACTCGGAAACGGCTTGAGATAGCGGGTTGACATTTTGTACACCAGTAGAGTGGTCACCTATCTTCCTTCGGTGTAATTATCATGAAAATTGAGTTCCGATTCGAGATTTTACGCTATTTTGAAATTTTTGAACAAAGTCTGTGATTACTCTAGCTTCCGTAAATTTTAAGCTATCGTCCTAAAAATGCATATAAATACAATGCATATAAAAAAATATAAATACAATATAAATACTATGAACCTTTGGTATTCAATTTGGCCGAAATCTACCGAAGGTCTATCGAAGGAATCTACCGATTTTATGAAATTTGAATTTTTAAAATAAATTACTAATAACGATCCAATTCGAGTTAACATGGAAGTGTCGAGTTTAAATTTGGCGCAGGATTGGACCAACGCTGTACAATATTTCGTATTAAATTTGGTAAAATTTATTGAACCGTTTAAGTTTTATGGGATTTTGAAAATTGAGCATTTTTTGATAAATTTTTTTTTACGCCTGACACGAGTTTCTGAATCAAATATCACGCAAGAGTAAAATGAATTATATTTTTGTAATCAGTGGTCAAGAATATGTATATTAAAAATTGCCTTAAAACTACGAAAGCTGCATTAAATTTCAGTTTGCGATTTCCTATAAAGTTCTGGTGTAAACTTTGACAATTTTAATGTTATGAAATGTAGACATTTCATTGATACGAAAAAAGATGCAAAATTTGCACATGGTTTTCTTATACTTAACTAAAAAATACAATTAAAAAGAGTAGAAAATTGAAATTTTCATATCGCTTTTTTATAACGAACCTTTATTTTCATTTTTTGTGAAAATTCTATTTTAATTATAGCTTCGTCTGTGAGGATTAAAATTTATCACGGAGTAAGTTATGGGCAAAACCGTAAAACCTGAGAAAGTAATTGTGCAAATCAATTTGCGCACTTGTTTTTTGTTTGCAATACTGAATAGTTTGTACGTCGGAGATGTATAAACTGCCTTTTTAAGTATGTATTAAATTTTTATACAGGGTCATGAGCGGCAGGAACAAATCCTTTTTTATTTACTTTTTGGGATTAGCTACGTCATGCGCTAGGTATGTCTTTTAACTTCTTCAAGAGGGAATGGGATATTTCTTTGCGCCCTAGGACAAGGCCCCTCCTGCGCTGACTAATATATGTATATGAAAAGAAAGTAAAAATATTGAGTCACATGAGCTCAAAAGGCTGTAGACAAATAAACAAATTTGAGGATTTGTGAAAATATACATGACGAATAAATTTAAAAAACAGGTCAATGGCGTTACGATTTGTTTTACATATACTACGATAGCAAATGGCTGATTATCTAAATTGAATAACGGCACGAGGCATAGGATGCGAGAAGCCCGTGGCCCAATTGTGCAGTACGTTTAGGGTATCGCAGTGACATTGACGTCGACATCTAGGAAGTGAAAATGATCGGTGGTGGTGGATCTACATACACTACGTGCCAGTTACTTTCTAAGGATTCAGCGAAAGGCTCTTGAACCCGGTCATCAGGGATTAGAGAATTATAATTCAATACAGCGGACGAAAATCACTGAGCAACTGCCGAACTTGGAATTACGAAAATGCCGAAAAAAAAAAAAAAAATGTGAATAAATTCTCAAATGGACACATCAACTCTCCGAAGATATTATGCAAATTTGGTAATGATCTATCGTGCCACTTGGAAGATACAAATAATTAAATGAGGTAGCAAAGATATCCTGTGCTTAAACACAGTTAAGATAGTTCTTTCGAATAGTGTTCACTTCGCATAAGTTTCAGAGAATTGAGAGGGAATTGTAAACAGTTCTCGACGGCATAAAAATCTGAAAAAAATCAAGCATATGGAAGGTGCTGAAAAGATTGATCTTGCATAATAATAATTCCAAAATGTTATTAACGAATGAATGAAAAAAATATTGTTCAACAAATCCCCCGGCAGCTTAACTTTTTGTTCATATAAAAACAATTTGTTAATCTCTTTGTTAATTTTTTAAGTTTTTTTACGATTTAAAAAATTTTTTTCTGAATACATATGAATTTTTCCAGAACTTTGTGTAATTTTTGAAAACTACGTTTTTTTATTTACTAAAAAAGGAATTTTCAAAAATTGCACGAAATTCTGAAAAAAATCATACGTATTCAGAAGAAAACAAATCGTTTTCATAAAAAAAAGTTAGGTTGCCGGGTGATTTGTTGGGTAATTTTCTTTTCGTTAATTTGTTTATAAATCTTTGGAATTATTATTATGCAAAATCAAACTTTTCAGCACTATCCCAATGCTTGATTTTTTCAGATTTTTATCCCATCGAGAAGTGTTCACAATTTCTCTCTCAATTCTCTCTGGACTCAGGTGGGCTCAGGCTGTCCGCGAGTACTCCCTTAATGGAGTTTATTGATGGTGCTAATCGTCTAATTGCCATTTTATAAATCAATAATGAATGGGACCAAAAAAATTACATAAATACAACTTTTATTATCGAGATCAATTTTGCCCCTCGAATTGTAAACTCTTTGAACCCCCAATAAAAGAAGTATCTATCTAACTGTTTTACCGGCAAGAATGGATCAGGTTTGATCTCCCGAGAAGATATAAACGGCGGAGCACGCGAGTCGCACGCGCGGTCTATCCTACTATTGGGCTCGTAAAAAAAATCTCTCTTAGGGTAGAGAGATACCTCGCTGCGTCGAGGGTAGTTTTTTAAGTCCCCGGGATCCGACGTTCGAGTCGAATGGCTCTGCCGCGCCGACGTATTAATAGAGGCGAGGATCGTCTCGCGCGTGTGCTCGATATAGAGTCGCAGGTATAAATCGGAGATTTATAGCGAGGGAATAAAATAACGGAGGCAAAAAAAAAGAGGAAAAAAGAAATAATCTCCGGTGCATCATCCGACACGTGCTCGTTTCTCTACCTTCGTCTACGTTATATCCATAAAGATGACTAATGGATACAATCATCAACAATTTTCTCGGCTTATTTAATTTTATTTTTCTCAAGCGGCGATTTAATAGCTGTCTCAGCGGCGCCGGTTTTCTAAATTCGAAGTAATATCTTCTGCCTCTCACCCACATCCACCAGTAGCTCGCATATTTAACCGTTGAAAGTAATTAAAAAATCTTCATTAAGATAACGCCGTATAAATTGAGAAATAAATTAGAGAGCGATGGTGAAGTGGAGAGAAAGTGCGTTTAAGAAGGCGATGAGGGGGTTTCGTGAGAGTCTCCGAGCGACGGTGTAAGCGGTGACCATTTTTTTTTTTTTTTTTTTTTTTTTTTTTTTTTTTTTTTTTTTTTTCCCACCACCGACAGACTCGAGAGACCCTCTTTGCGCGCTAATTTTTTTTTTTTTTTTTTTTTTTTTTTTTTTTTTTTTTTTTAATCTTACCTCTCGTGTAGACTCGTCGCGGTGCTTCCGCCAAGCTCCTGCGACATGAACGATTTCGCGTCTTATCCATGAGAAAACGTTTTATCGTGGATACACGCTGCGATGAGATGAGTTTGATAGAAGTTTAATGAAAAAACAACACGGATAATTACGACGGAAGGCCAGCCGACCCTATTCGAGCAAATTCCATTTGCACTTCCCAAAGTCCTTCCATGGCACGGTTATATATACATAAAAATTGAAAAAACATGGCCCCATGGAATTTGAATTAAGTTTTTTTTTTATTACAAATTTCGATCTTCAGTGTACTTTGCATCGGCAAACATTTAATTATAAGTTTTCTGAACCTTTGTACACGGGATATCGTACTCATTATCATTGCCCTTCTTAATGTTTTTTAGTTGCGTTGAAAGGCCATTCGACCCTATCCGAACAAGCTTCATTTCCGCTCCCCAAAGTTCTTTCTGCGTTGCGGTTATACATTTAAAAAATGCAATTCCTCCGTTTGTTGCGTTTTGTCTCATTATCCCATTTTGCCTCGCTGTGCCATTTTACCCCGCTCTCCCCTATATTTGTTTGATAACGGGGTGATTTAAAAAATATTAGAAAAAATACACAAAAGTGCCTCAAAGTATATAGTTTTCTCGATATTAGGAAGAAAAATTAATTAGGGGAAACGTGGTGAATGTGGACCACCCCGATTAACACGTAAATCAATGAAATATCGACTGGTCCATATTCACCACTTTTACCCTATATCTAAAATGTAAATGAGAAATGCCCCCAGTCCCGTCCCCTCGTCATACCTAAGGTTTTAAAAAAAATCCAAATCTACACTAAAAACTGCGGAAATCTCCTTTGGAGATTAATCTTAAAAAAGAGTGAAACTTTTTTCCCGTAAAATTGTATTCTCGCGTCCCAGCCCGCATCTGCGTCGATTTTAAGGGAGAGCTTTTTATGTCGCCGTACGCATGGAAGTCAGAGGTTTGACAATACTCGCGCGGCTAATCGCTCATGGGATAAATAGTCGATCGGAAAAGAATCTCTGGTCCGGCTGGTCAGTAGTGAGAACGTAACGTTTTCTGTGTAATAAAATTTTTTCCAACCTTTTCTTCGGACGACGGGGCGAGGGTTGGGCCGGTAAACGTTACGGCACATCGGCTGGACCACGTTACGAAGATATTGTTCCGTTGCATTGTGAATTTCGGGAGCGTGCCGTTGCTGCAGGGTCAAGGGTTTAACAGCTGCGATCGTGCACGGGGTCTGTTGGAACGGTCCCTGGACCGGACAAACGTATCCCGAGACCCGGTCAAGTCCGCGATCCGGCAGAGGAGGGTGTGGTAGAATCGGCCTTTCTGACTCGGACCGCGCACATAGGGGTGACTTCTCGTCGCGCAAGGGTGAACGCACTTGGAAATCGCGGTTATTGTTACAAACGACGGCGTGTGTGGAACTGCCGCGATGGCCGACGACGCCATTCTCATTTCTACCTTTTTTCCGAGCTACGATGAACTACCGCTTAAACAGGTAAAGAAAACTGTTCCAAGATTTTTCGGACGATAAACCGTCGAGTAGAATGCACTACATTTTTTCAATATTTTTTTTGTCTTTTGCCACTTTTTTTTACATGGTTTGATAGTCGATTGCGAATATTTGTCAGTATCAGCAAAGTCAGAAATAAAGTTACTTGTTTCTGTAAAAATGATGATTTATGGCAGAGTTGGGCAAAGTACCGAAAAGTACTTAAAGTACTGTAAAATGAGTTAAAGTTTTGTAATCAGCGGAGAAGAATAGACTTGTCTCGAGACGCCATCGCGTCTCTTATTAAAAAAAATTGCCTGAAGATTACAAAATATGAAATTGCGATTTCCTACAATAAATTTTGTGGTTAATTTTGACAGTTAAAATTTTATGAGATATAGAATTTTTTTATCAGGAAAAAAGGTGCAAAGTAATTTGCACATGGCTTTCTCATATATTACAATTTCGAGCATAGCTTCCTCCTTGAGGAAATCAAAATCGATCAACGAACTTTGTCATGTAGAAAGCAATGCGTAAAATTGTAATAAAAGAGGAAGCCATGTGCAAATTACTTTGCACCTTTTTATATTTAACATTTCAAATTGGAACATTGATCTAAACGTGCTTGGGATAAAAATATTACAAGTACTTTGGTCTTAGTACTATACAAAAGTACCTAAAGTACCAAAAAGCACTTTGGTACATTAAGTACTGCCCAGCTTCGATTTATGGTAACATTATTTTATTTAGTAAATTTTTTCGGATATTTTATTATAACAGCAAAGAATCACCGTCGGTTTAGTTTTTCGCGAGTGTAAATTCTGATCGACTACGGGAGTAATCAAAATTGAGGTAGGGGAAATGCGGTGAATATGGCCCAGCCCGATGAGACCGGAAATCAATAATGCATGGACGGGACAATATTTACCATTTTCACAATACAAAATAAAAATAATTCTCTGGCAGGCGCTCGAGAAATTCAAGGTATAATTAGTATCCGATAATGACTTCGAACAGATTCCTGAAAATACCCAAATAGGGAGCAACGGCCTCGAGCGTGTCGCAACATGACAGCTCTCCATTTTTCGTTGCCATGAATGTAAAAAAAAATAAATCCCTCGTTTTGTGGGGCAAATGCGAGGCTTTATTTCTCGATGACATACCGCGCGAGCTCCACCACACGCGTGCCCCTCTCTCATTGTTTCCCTCTCGGCGTGTGCTCATGTGGATCCGATCTCCCTCGAGGAAGACAAAAAAAAGTGAGTTCGAAGTAAGAATTGGGGGAAGAGTCGAGAGAAGCCAAGTTTTACATATTTTTAACTGAACTTTAGACGGATTTTTTTTTTTTTTTTTTTTTTTTTTTTTTTTTCTATAGCGCCACGGTGTATTTGCTCAGCTCGCAAGGGAGCCGCATTGCATCCGGAGGAATCACGGCTAACCCCCGAATTTACCTCCTCACCCTCTCCCGACGTATTATTTTCAGCCTTCTCTCGTCTCGTGTGGTGCGAGACCGAGAGCAAAACAAAAAAATGTATTAAAAAAAAATTAAGCGGTTTCTCTATACTCGTTCACGATGTGAGACACGCGACACCGCCAGAAATCTGGAAGAACCTCTTCCTATTTTTCTCTTCCTTTGAGGAAAAAAAAGATGACGGAAGCGCCCGTCAACGAAATTTATCTTACCGTACAGGATAAATCGTTACTTTTACGACACCCATGAGGCTTCGGGTTCGGGTTCATTAGAAGCCGTGTTGGCCGTTTACCCGAAATAACGAATGGACAATTTTTTTTTATAATATCTTATAGCACTAAGTGTTCACCCACAGACGCCTCGTCTAATGAGGATCTTTATTTCACCAGTCAGTAATACTCAAACCTATTTAAAAGTGTATTACAAAAAATGATTAGAAAAATCCATGTCATTGCAGCTAAATAAGAAATTAAAAAAACGCGTATTGATCTTGAAAAATAGTTCGCAAGCATATTGAGAATCCTGGGTCTAACCCGCTCGATAGAATTCCTCTTCATTCGGGCCCATCATAAAGGCCCAAATGCGTCTGTGTACCAAATCCGGATCATCATAAAACAGCTTCATCAACGAAAAAACGGCACGTTTACATCTCTATCACTCGCATCTCTACCAGAAAAAAACTCTACCAAAATCTCTGACAGAAGGTGAAAAAAACTCTACCAGAATCAAAATAAAACTGTACTCCGGTAGAGTTTTATTGTCATTCTGGCACAGTTTTATTTTAATTCCAGTAGAGTTTTATTTCAAGTCCGGTACAGTTTTATTTCAAGTCCGGTACAGTTTTTTTACTCTCTAGTAGAGATTTTGGTAGAGTTGTTAGGGAGAGTTGTGAGTGGTAGAGATGTAAAGGGGACACCGGGGCAAAATGGCACAGCAGGGCAAAATGGGACAGTGAGGGCAAAACTCAATCTTACAATAATTTTTGTATGCCCCATTTTATCCCAACAATACATCCGGTTTTTTAAACCCGTTTTGCCCCACGTACCACCATTACCACCATCCAAAAGTCATTGGAAAATTGGGTTTCGTCTCACTATCCCGTTTTGCCCCGCTCTCCCCAATGTGCAAAAAAAAAACTCTGTTATCCAAGCATCTCTTATGCAGAAGGATGTCTCCCAATCCTAGCTCGCTCAGAACCCAGTGACCGCCGAGCCATCCGGGCGTCACTCATCCCTGTGCCCCGCGGATCGCGAGTTCGGAAAATCCTATTTTACACTCCAATATACCGTCCCAACACAACACAAGTCCCGACGCGCGGATTTTGTGCCGGCCGGGTTAGTTTTTGGACCGCAAAAATTACGTTGTTTAATGGGCGTTCGGGTTTCAACAGTGTCGTCGTGTCATGAGGCCGGCATTACGCTGACAGTAAGAGGGCATTAGGGCGCACGTCCAGACCCACGCGGGGGTGCGCCGCAATCCCTTCCTCCGCGTGTACTGGAGCGTGCTTGGGCCACCCCATGATCCGGTGGTGCAAGTTCGGCTGGGTTCCCTCTTCGACCATCGCAAAATTCGAGCAACACCGACGAACCAGCCGGCTCATGGTCCGGATAGTTCTTGCAGAGCTCTTTCTGCGGACTTTCCTTTAAAAGCAACCAACGCGGCCGCAACAAGAGAGGCCCCCGATCGGCGTTGAGTTTCCCCTCCGAATCCTCGTTGCGATGATCCTTGGCTCGGGAAAGGTGAACTAAATGTCGTGTCACCAAACTTTTCTCCCGGATCCCGCCGTGTTTTGGGGAAAACACAGCGTGTGTTTGCTTGAAATCTTCTGTGCTTTCCTCTCACCGCCGATGGTTCGCATCCGCTCTAGGCGCGGTTCCTGTTTGCGCTACGATCTCGGTAACACCGCCAAAAGCGGTGGATATCTCGGTCGGAACTCGAACGTATCCCTCATTGTTCTTTGGCTCATTGGCGGTCGTCCAGGCGTGTATTCCTTTACACCTAATCCTTTAATCTCTCTTGGGAAATGGAGCTGTTTGTAGCAAACAGATCGTAATGCCGTCATTGTGCGGAGTTTCTCGCAACGGTATGGAAGAGAAATCGAACGAAGATATCCTCTCGGAAGGCTCTCGTAATGAGGATGGACGGACTGGCCGAAGATCTTATAGATAGCAAGAGTTTTTCGGAAAAATGAGACCCGTCTGCGACCGGGTTGGACAATTTTTCACAGAAACTATGGCGATTATTGAAAAATATGAGTAAACTTTACGAATTGAGGATTTATCCCTTGACAAAGTTTTCTGTTGGGCGTTTAATGGTAATGAATGGTATCGAAAGGTAATCAATTCGATCCCAATGGAAATTCATGAGGAAAATTGATACGGCACTTTCTATCATTTATTCTTGATGAGACTCCACTGGCAAATTAGTGGAAAATTTTTTATGATACGTTTTCCGATTCGTTACCAGTAGGAGACCAATGGCAATTTCCTGACAAAATTCAACTAGTACTTTCTCCCATTCATTATTAATGGGAGTTCACTGACAATTCAATGGGACATAACGAGTGGTATTTTTTCCATTCGTTATTAATGGCAGTCCATTGGAGCATAACTGGAGCAACTAAAATGGCATTTCTTACCATTGGGAATAAATGGGAACTAAATCGAACGGTAAAAAGCTAGAGAACACTAGGCAATCACGTGCGTGAGTAGTAACTTTCACTTAAATGGTATAAGCGATAATGAATTGTAGATAAATGAGACCACAATAGGAGATGTGACCTTGAGCATCGAAATTATTTATGAATAATAGGAAACATTTTTTGGACGCATTGCAGCTTTTTTATTTATTACATATTTAGACAGTATAGAAAAGTGAACAATTTTAATAGTATATTTTTCCGCGAATGGGAATGATAGAGGGATAGAAATTCAATGCAACGAATGGCAAACTGAATGGACTATCGAATGGAATATTAAATGGTAGTACAAGTGGGAATGATACCATTGGCGAAACCCCATTGAATTACCTTTAACGAATAGTTAATGGTAATAAATGGAATTTTTTAATGGCAATTAATGGAAAACTTAGCCAAGAGAACGGATATTCATCGACGAGTGTTAAATTAATTTTTTTAACAAATTACCCGGCAAATTAACTTTTTTATAATGAAAATGATTCATCCATTTTTCTTAATATGTTTAAAATTTTTCTGATTTTTCAATTAGTTTTGATTTTTGTATTTCTTGCACACATTTATCATATTAAAAAAATCAAAGCTAATTGAAAAATCTGGAAAAATTCATACGTATTCAGAAAAATGAACGAATTATTTTCGTTTAAAAAAAAGTTCATTGGCCGGGTAAGTTATTAACGAATTCATTTTGCTTCCTCATAGAGGAAGCTTTTGTGATGGTCAAACAAAAAAAATTCGAGATTTTAATGGAAATGTGTTCAGAATGTTCCAAAACATCGAAAAAAAACATTTAGAAAATAAGTCCGGATGTGTGTGTGTGTGTGCGCGCGTGCGCGCGTGCGCGCGTGCGTGCGTGCGTGCAGATCGGACGCGAATTCAAACCGTTATAACTCGAGAACGACTTGACCGATCAAGCTGAAATTTGGACACAGCATGTGTGGTTAATAGCCTATGTTTCTGCAAAATTTCATAAAAAATGTTCAATTGTTTTTTGTACGCCATTTTTTATTTGCTAAAATGTCGGTTCGCGCTCTAGTACTCACAATTTTTTAGCTATCTAGCTAAAAACGCGTACATAGATGGAATATGACCACCCGAAGATCCCATTAAAATTTCAAGAGAATCGATCGAACCGTTTAAATTTTATGACATTTTGAATTTTTTGGATTTTGTGAAAAATGAGTACTTTCTTTTAAATGCAATTTTCTACAATAAATATTCATTTGTGACTAAAATAGTTGTCAGATTCGTGATCAGCACGAAAAAATACATGGAATATAGTCCTAGAGTTACGATTAACGAAAAAAAGTTTATCTGTCATTTTTACAGACAAAATTGAAAAATGAGTGATTTTGCATATTTTTAAACAGCGATTTCTTTGCTTCCCGATGGCATCGCGAAAAATATGCAGGTGCCTATCGTGTTCTACGGCAAGAAATACACAAGATGATGAATATGACGGAGTTAAAATAATTAGTTAAAGCGGTGTCATGTGAACTTCTCGAGTAAAAATTGAAAGATCGAAAAAAAAAATTGGGAACACATAATTCTATGTATTTTTCGCACCGAGCACAGATCCTACATCCGTTTTTACCAAAAGCGTAGGGTTGGTGTATTTTTTCGGGCTAAACCTGAGTCAGCCAGCAATTTTTCCTGAAAGTTAAATACGACGTTGATGTTGGAAAAAAGTTGAAAATTGACATTTTCGCATAAACGCTTTCTCATAAAAGCTGAAAATTGAAATTTTCATATCGCTTCCTCATCAAAGTTGAAAGTTGAGAGTTGAAAGTTGAAAGTTGAAATTTTTTATTCGCTAAGCTTCCTCTATGAGGAAGCCAAAAATATAGTAAATGCTTCCTCATAGAAGAAGTTTAGCGAATAAAAAATTTCAACTTGCAACTTTCAACTTTCAACTTTCAACTTTGATGAGGAAGCGATATGAAAATTTCAATTTTCAGCTTTTATGAGGAAGCGTTATAAAAATGTCAATTTTCAACTTTTTTGATTAGTTTGTTAATTACATTTTGGAATTATTATTATGCAAAATTAATCTTTTCAGTACCTTTAATATGCATGCATTTTTTTTAGATTTTTATACCATCGAGAAATATTTGCAATTTTCTCTTATTCTTCTCGAATTTATGCGAAACGAACCCGAAGCAACAGAACTACCTTAATACCTTCCATATCGGTGTTTATGAGTATGTCTATCCATACAGTGTTTATGATGTGTGAGTCATCATCGACAGCAGATCTGAAAGTTGAGGACGGATGTCTCGTAGAATGGACACACGCGATCCCTAATGGCACAACCAGGCAGCTCGCACGAACGGCAATGAAGTTTTAGCCGGTACGGTGGATATACAGGAAAAACTGAAAACGTTCAGCGATACACTCCTGCGGGGGCTTCAGGGTGCGGCGATCGCGGTTTCATCGATAATTGCTACGGGCACGCGACCCCGGATGGTTTATATATACATATATATATATATATGTATATATATATATATATACTTTATAAGCCTATACAGCAATATACGGAAAGAATGCAGACACGTATACTATCGCATTACATCGTATAGCACTCGGGAGAACGATAGCGGTGCACACGTTGGCGTGAGAAACACGCACTCGATCCGCACGTCCAACCGTAGTTTCACGATCACCGCCGACCCTTCACACTGGACGTTGTGTACAATTGTCGTCGTTCATCGGGCCTCAGTTAACGCAAAATACCGCGAAATGATAACGTTCGGAGGATGGGAATAATCCACGCGGAATTAACTACTATGAATCGGAAGGCATTGTCATTTTACTTTACCCCTTTGAACCATTTAATAATGTGCCATATTCGCGACGCCGATGAAAAAGATATTTAAAAAATATATGTAAAAATTTGTATTAAAAAAAATTCTCGAAACATGTTGTTAATAGTAATGCATCTTAAAAAGTTGTTTAAGTATAAATTATGTTATTGATAAAAATTTGCTATTTAGTTGTAAAGATTAGAAAAGGGTGGGGTCGGAAAAGTGCACTTTTCGAAAAAAAATTTTGCGCGCTGCAGCCCTTTGAACTGTACTAGCGTTAACGCGCTCGCTTCGCTCGCGCTTATTTCATTTTTTTCAGGTTAGGTTTGCCGACCTTACTAAATAACGGACGATCCCGACTGGCTACAAAAAATGGCTTCACGATTTCGATTATTTCGATAATCGAGTGTAATGTCTTTTTTAAGAGGGGATTAATAATGTGCCATTCGCGACGTCCAAGAAAAAAAATTAAAAAATAAAAAATTCTCGAAAAATTTTATGGACAGTAATGCTTCGTAAATAAAGTTTTTCGACTATATGTTTTTGATAAATATTTTTTATTTACTTGCATAAATTGGAAAGGCGGGTTGGTGGGTGATGTACGAAAAGCGCATTTTTCGATTTTTTTTTTTTGCGCAGCCGATCATCGAACGAATAAGATGACAGCGATATCCTGCTTATCTCGCTCAGTCTCAGAAGCCTCACTACGTATTCTCGGAAAGTTCCACGGCACCTCCTGTGCACATTATACTTATAGTTCCACCACTTATATTATATCGTCGGGAATGATTTTTTACCCCGACGGTCCGTGCCGAGTCTAGACTTTTTCTCGGTAAAGTTTGAAAAGGATATATAAAATTCGATCCCCGGCAGTGGTGCGCCGAGGGCCGCGAGATTTCGGTCTTCTTCTGCATCAGACACCGGACTCGCCGTCCAGCTCCGGCGGGGCAAAAAAGATCCTTGTACAATTTTTACGCAAGTTTGGCTTGGAAGAAAGACGGAAAAGACGTAAACGGAGAGAAATCTCTTTTTCTTTTTTTTTTTTTTTTTTTTTTTTTTTTACCGATGCCCCTTCAAGATAGGTTCCACGCATTGTGGGCGGAAGGAGTTCCTGTGCCGAAACGACCCTGTCGATGGGCCGCATCCCTCGTCCAGCTCGAGAGAACTCGGCCCAATACTCTGTAATAGTGTACAAGAGCAGACACCAATCGGCCAGATTCCACGATCATTGTTACGTCACCCACGGGTTTTGAATTTCTTCGCAAATCCTTACGGTTTTACCCGGACGGGGCAGGGGAGATTTAGTGCGCGTTGATTCCTAAAGTAAAACGAGAACGGTCGAAGGATTCGGTAACCGGACTCACCCACGCTTCCTCGTAGCACTATTTTTTTCTGCTCTTCATTTTTCCTTTCTAAATCATTGATTCATTTCGTGAAATTTTTTAGCCCGCTGTAGATCGCATCGGTTAAGCGCGAAAAGATCCTTATCAGCGAATTGGACTTCTTTTTTTACTCAAGGATTTAAAAATTCTTGTTAGTTATAATATAAAAAAAAAATGTCACAAAGATTGACGTGTGATTCGAGCAGCGTTTTTTTTTATCCGATTCGCAGTTTCACGCTTTGCAATATGATTGACGAAAATGCAAAAAAAAATAAATAAAAAAAATTGTTTTTATCGAAAAATGTATTATTGCGTAACCCCGTGATTTCGTAAGTAATACGACACTTGTCGCGGGAAAAGAGTGTTACGTTACCTATAGAGAGGAGAGGGACGTCACAATGCTACGGGCGAGAGGTAAAAATGCAAAAAAAGGGGCTACCACTGAGAAGAGAGGAAAAAAAGCGAAACACAGGAACGAACGATTTGAATCGAACCGGTGCATTCGATCACAGGCTGAAATTTTCATGTTTTTTTTTTTGTGCCACTAAAAAATTCTGTTTTTCCGTGCTCAGCGTTGAATTTTTAGAGATTTTTCGAGTGGTTTAAGAAAACTTAACGAGCCACGAAAACGCCCTGACATTGATTGCGTTTGACAGCTTCCGCGTTTCATTTTTTTTTTTCTTCTTTCGTTTATTTTTTGTTCCCTTTCTGTACAATACATCGCAGCCCACCGGCGGCAAAACTGACCTACCTCCAGCTCACTCGAGAAAATAATTCACCGGCGGGTTTCGTAATCCCACACGGAGGCTCCATAGCGGAATTCCTGAAATCTCGTTCTTTGCACTTCTTGTATTATGTGCAGAGAGAGTTGAATTTTGTAGCTCGTATTTCATTTACTCATAGGAACATTCGAAATTTTACTTTAACTCTTTCGCTCCAAAAGAGGGCCTTATGTGACCTGAATTTATAGAAACTGGGTTATTAGTAGTTTTTATAATTTAAGTTTTTGTGTATTCGCATTATAGAGTACACTGCAAAAAAAATTCCGTTTGAAAATTAATGAACAGTATTGGAAGATTTATTACATAAACTGGTTCTGAAATCTCAAACATATTATCGTAAGATAGCATTCCTATTTTACGGTAAAATTTGTATTTTTCATACAATTTTATGTAAATTGGCTGAAAGACAGGTCGATGGCCAATTGACAATATTTGTAATGCTATGTACCAAAAAACTGTTCCATCTGGAATATTGTCAATAAATTCACTACTACTACTATTGTTTGTAAATTTCAAGCGAAACATTTGTATTTTTTTGTCACACGTGCATGAATCGCGGCACTTTACATGGCAGTCTTGCGAGCCGAAAGTAGCCCATTGTATGCCAGTTGTGAATCTGTGGTGAAATGACAGAGTCGCGCATGCGCAGTTCGCATTGCGTTCACTTTCGTCCCTTGGGAGTTTACTTTTCACTTTTCGTCCCTGGAGACATAACCTCACTTTTCAGTATTCGTCTCGCGCGACTGCCATTCCAAGTGCCGCAGATTCATGCACTTGTAACAAAAAATATGATGTGTAACGAGGGTCGAATTGGCGATTGCGACCCTTGTTGCACATTATACTATTAATATCTGATATTTTTATTTTACAAGCAAAGTACATTAATGAGGCTGAAAGATTTAGGTCGATGGCCTATTGGCCATAGCAATAGCATTATGAAATGTAAATAATCTTTGAAATGTACCAGCATCCATACCATGTAATATCTTGTCAATAAATACATTTACTACTACATTAATGTTCAATTAATGTAAATAATGTTATCAAATTTCAAGTTCCCGTACATTAAATTTACAATTTATTTTTACAGTATACCTTTCGAAAGAATCTTTTGAAACAGATGAAGATACTTCGTTTATGAGTTAAAGAATTGATTTATTTTTTCTTTTTCGTTAAAATATAAACTTGGGCTGTCATCAGCGGGGAATCGATAGGGAACGGGAGTAGCGGCGGCGGCAGCAGTGGGACGAGTAAAGTAGAACGGAAAATGAGAGTGAATCGACGAAAGGGATCATTATAGTCGGTGGTTTCGCAAATTACCGCGTATCCTGAGTCACTCGGTTAGCATCTGGCGCGCGAGCGAACGAGCATCAGTGTTTCCTTAATAGTATACAGGACACGAAGCGTGCCGCAGATTGGTTGCGTGTGGCGATCGCCGCCGGGCTTGCATTGATACCTATGAGCTACGGCCACTTTTCTATTCCTCTTCCTCATCGTCCTCCTCATCGACGAAAGAACTTCAAAATATTCCGAGACGAAAGGTTTCTGTTACGAGAATTGGAAAAAAAATAAATAAAGAATTTTGCACATTGCTCTCACATTTTTTTACGGTCGCTTGCTAATCCTTTCTGAAAAAGACCCGACTATCAGCGTCTCGTCAACTGTCTGACCGAGACGCCAATAATTTACGTTTAGCCAAAAATGTTGAAGACCCTTCAACAACATGGGTTAGAGTTTTCTTTATCGACTGAGTCCATTTGTGCGGCTCGAACCTCGCTTCGAGCCACGCCGATTGCAGTCATTTTTCAAAAAATAAAAAAATCGTATCCATTTGTCAAATTTCTTACAATTAAAAAAATAAAATTCGAGAAGACATCAAGAAAAATAATTGTTTCGCCAACGTAGTGAAAATGGCACATTAAAGTAGTACTAGCGGACGGTTCGACTTCACGTGACTTCAGAGAGAATTGCTAACAATGCACTTCTCGATGGAACAAAATCCGAAAAAAAATCAATCATATGAAAGATGCTGCAACCAGAAAAATAATTTATTTGACGGCCACCGTTTATTTGGTTTAAGTAAAATAAACAGTGGCCGTCGAATACATTTTTTTTCTTGGTGTAAAACGATTGATTTTGCATAATAATGATTCCAAAATGTTTTTATTTTATTATGAAGATGTTATTAGCAAATGAATGAAAAAGAATTGTTCAGCACAAACTCCGTCAAGTTAAATTTTTATTGATATAAAAACGATTTGTTAATCTTTTTAAATGCGTATGAATTGTTTCAGAATTTTGTGTAATTTTTTAAAATTACACGAAATTCGGAAAAATTGATACGTACTCAAAAATCTCACAAATCGTTTTAACTTTAAAAAAAGTTAGGTTGCCGTGTTACTTGGGGGCAATTTTTTTTTTTCGTGGATTTGTTAACATTTTGAAATTATTATTATTATGCAAAATCAATATTTTCAACACCGTCCATACGGTTGAAAAAATCAACCATATGGTTGATTTTTTCAGATTTTTATCCCATCAAGAAGTGTTCGCAATTCGTCTCTCAATTCTCTCTGACCTCACATGGGCTCAGGTTAACCGCAAGTACTACCTTAAGAATATAGCCTTTCCTATGAAGAACCAAAGGCTCGTGCAGAAAACCGTCAGCAATTTTTATCCAAAAAAATGTGACATCCCTGTATAAAAACACCAAAAAAGAGCAAAAAATAAGTACTGCAAGCGCAAAAAAAAAACGGAATTATCTCTCGTCAGGACGTAATAAAAATAAAAAACCGATAAAATAGCAAGCTCTAACGATCCTCGGCGTCTCATCACAAAAGAGTAGCCCCGTCCACGTATAACGCTAATTGGACTCAATTAAATTTGACTATCGAGAATTCTTCTGTCGCGTTGTGCTCTCCGAGAGTTATACGTGACTATACTCTCGAAGGATATTTCCTCTCTTATAACATCCCTTTCTCTATCCCGATCCCCTCCAACCCCGATCTCTCCACGAACGATGGTGAATATTATACATTCTCGAAGGCCGTTGGTTTGCTGACTGACGTGGTGGTGTCTCTTCCGGGATTGGAAATGCTACGGCGAGGGAAAACTCGCCGTTCGCATAACAATGGCCTCTGCCTCTATCCACGGTCCGTCTCCGTCTCCCTCTCTCCGTCGTTCTTCTTGTCGGTTTTTCCGAGGAACGAATATATGTATTATATAACACGGTCTTGACGCTGATATAGAATGACGTGGAAGATCGTTACGCCATAGCAGCGCCGAAGACGTCGCGGTCGATCCCGCGACACTAACGACTCTACCTCGCTTCTTTTTTTTCCACCCCTTCAACTTTGTTTTTTTCCATCCTTTGCTTTCAGGACCGATTGAGATTTCATACGACCCCTCACTTCAATCTTTTCCATCCCCCGGTCTTATCGAAGGCACCAGGCAAGCGCCGAGCAAAGAGGATGCGGAGATGAAGACGCGAAGGTATGTTGGGGGGGGGGGCAAAATGGACCAGCTGAGCCATACAGGGACTTTTATCCTGTTAAGGCCGCATGCTTTAACTTTTTTTGGAAGACGAAATTAATCTGTCACATTCATCGGACGTGTCGGGGCAAAATGGACCGACTGAGCGATACAGGGAGTTTTATCCTGTTAAGGCTACATGTTTTAACTTTATTTGGAACACGAAATAAATCTGTCACATTCATCGGACGCCTCGGGGCAAAATAGACTGTCCTGGAATTGCGGTGAAAATTAATAAAATTGATTTCTGAAAAATTATTGTCTGGTATTTTTATAATTTTCTGGGCAAAATATGAATGCGAATATGAATTCTGAAAATAGAAAATATAATATACGACATAATGGAAACTCCTTTTTGGATTCAACGAAATAAAAAAAATCTATTCAGAGATATCGAGTTCTCTTCAAAAGAGAGTTTTTCGACTATTCGGGAGTGGTGTACAATTAACGAGAATGTTTTGTTTTTTTTTTCAAAATCTATACAGCGGGGGAATTATATTATATTTCAGACCGAGACCATCTTGCCTCGTGTGTTCATTTTGCCCCAGTCTTTCCTATCCAGGAACGCCAGCGTCGTCCTGGCAGCCTCGTCACTGAGAAGAATCCGACTTCCTGCGGCAAAGCTCTTTACCTTGGGCGTCTCTTGGCTCCTTCTTTATTCTATATACGGCTTTCCCTAATTGTCCTATTCTTGTCGATGAGGAGCCAGACCGCTTGAATCCGTGGGGCTACACGAGCGACAAACGCATAAAAAAATAAGAAAATAAAAAAAAAGGGATTCATACATTCGGCGCCGATCCATAGATCGGCTACTCAGAAATCTGTAACTAATTGCACCGTGCCTGCTTTATCGGAAGCTCAAACTCGAGTGGATCTCGAAGATGGGCAATGCTACTTGGAGTAACGATGTGATTACGTATAATAAATTATTCATGTATCTTGCTCGTTAAAAATATATATGAGAATAATATAGATTTATTTGTGGTTCGGGATATAAAAATGGAAGTATTTTTAGTTTACTACTAAAGTACGAGATAAGGGTGAATCAAGCTCCGATTTACCGGAAAGGAAGTCGAGAGATGCGGACTAGTCAAAGCAGAAAGAAAAGGAAAAATGGTTTCTCAAGATCCTAATGGGAATCCAACGTTGAGACAGTTATATTTTCAACAGCTTGTGAACATTTCGGGAGAGGAATTGTAAGAACTTGAGAGAGCGAGGCGTAATGTGAAACAGACTCAGTCGATAACAAAAACTTTAATCCATTGCTAACAAAAACTCCCTCCACTTTCATTCATTGTTAAGGTAGTTATGTCCCGAAGACAATCTAAAGTCATATGCATAAACTTTTGACATGTTGTAATTTAACTATAAAATTTTGCTTGTACAAAATCTCGAAGGCTTCTACCGACCATTTGAATGAATAATTAGTTCTTGAATATCGGTCTTTTTACACGGCGCTTACTGGAGAGCTGGCGAAATTGATCTTCAAATCGAGAATTAACATACTCAGATCAAAGATAGAGAAAAAATATTAAGTACTGCGGAGTCGCGAATCAATCAGGAATTCATGCGCAACAAAAAAAAAGTGGAGTCACCGGAATAATTTTCAATAGAACTGCGATCAAAGTGCACTGAGAAAAAAAATTGATTGACTCAACAAAATGAGCGCTTATGGGTAGGTTGTCATAGTAAGTAAAGAAACATTCGATTCAACGGCCCATTAGTTTAATCAACGAGATATTCGTTTTGGTCAACCTAACATTTATTTCGCCACCCGTGAGCGCACATTTTGTTGACGCAATTGATTTTTTATCTCTATGTGAGGACATAAAATTAAAAATATGAATTTTAAACTAATCACGTGGTACTAATTATCCGAACTTTTACATTAAGTTTTTTTTCTTCATATTGCGAACTTTCATTGAAAAGGTAACCTTGAGTCGATCGACGCATTGATCGGGTTGTGAATTCCTGGCGAAAGTTTATTTGCCTCTCTAGTCAAATAGTCTTTGATGGCCGTAGAATGTGTTTTTTTTTCTCGTCGCATCTTTGAGAAGACCTATGTGTAAACCGAGAGAATCAAAAGACTCGCTCGATTGAGTGCATTGGCATTGGGACAAATGATGACCCGTGTTTATTCCACCGTAAGAAAAAGTCCAAGCCTTTCTCTACCGCGGTTGTTCGTCTCTCCGGCGAGAGGGTGTAAAAGCGTGATTGGAGAGAGAACTCTGTGCGTCCAAACATCGTCATTGTGGGCGAAGTAAGAAGCTGGAGGGATCGCGTCGTGAAGTCATCGAGGCGTGCGCGTCTTAAATCTCCGTTACCTCAAGATCCTGTGTCCCCAACAATATTGTTACCCTCTATAAGAGATTTCTCTGTAACCCATCTGCGTTTGCCGGGGCACTCGAGCCTCCGGAAAGTCCTTCCTTATTTTCTTTTTTTTTTTTTTCATTTTGCCGAATACTCCAGCAAAGGCCGGCAAATCAAATTACCGGGGTAATACATCTCTTCGGCAAGCCAACAACCGGCAGAAGTGCGGTGACATCAACGGGATTTCGAAATGTGGATATATTTGCGAACGTGCGCTTTATTTATTCGGAGTTACGAGCCATATCTCACGGCTCAGGGACAACGCTGAGACTTCGAAATAGGACCTACTGTAGGGGAAGAAAATAGCATTCGCCCGGGTAGAAATTTAGCCACGGCCCCAATACGGGCATTATCAGGCTTGCCGTAGAGCCTCATCAGGTTATAGTACGGCAGCCTGAGAAGGGCCTTACATGAAATGTTACGTTGTGGTTGATAAGGCCGTGAACAGGCTGCCTGATCACGGCCTTTTTGAAGTGCCTGATCAAAGTGCTGTAGAGATGTCTTAAGTTAAGAAAACTATTATGAAGCAGTGTGGCAGTACTGATAACGCCGCTACTCTGGCCGGGGCCGAATATCCACTCAATAACTTTACTGTCGATTAAGAAGAACCGCCCGATTAATGCCTGATCTGGACCTGATCTTGCTAGCCGTAGGTTAGCCTGGTCATACAGACCGTGTGTATTCCAGACCCGGCCCAGGTAAGGCTTTCCATAATACGGCAATCCTCACCGTTTCCTCATCACGACCTGATCAGTCCTAGGGCATACCTGATCAAATTTCTACGCGGACAGGTAATAAAAAATAAAGTACTAGTATTTTTAATACCTGTCCGAAAGTTAGGTGCGTTATGCGAAATTTTTTGTGACTTTGTGGTCAAATTTGTTTCAATCTGAAACGGACAATTTCAAAGTGCTGATACATCGAAAGAAGTATATTTTGTTGAAATGCTTTCGGGCACAAAAAAAAAAAAAAAACAAAAAAAGAAAACCGAGAAGAAAATACGCGTTCCACCAATTCGATGGTGCGATCAATCGGCAGTCCACATATTCTTTATTGAAACGACGGGAATCAAATACATGCAAAAAAAATGTTTACCTCGACGTTTTTACAAAAATCTGTTATATTTTGCATATAAAAAGAAATATTTATATAAAACTTATATTTTTATATCAAATATATTTCGTATATCCCAGGTATATTTTCCAATATACGCCACGTATACGACAGTCATCGACGGGGCAATAAAAGGAAAACCGTCGTTTCTCTTAACTTCGCGTACCGCGCGGTTCTTTCGTTTTTGTGAAAAATACCGCAAACCTCTGCGGCTTGTTGCAGCGAGGGCTCGCGCCTTTTCGGGACTTAAAAAAGTCAACGGCCGTCATAAAATCATGATCTCCCGGAGCTGACGGAGTCTTTAGAATTTGAGGACCCGAAGTGCCGCGTGAAACGAGTCGGGAGCTCGAGTGGGACAATAAAAATATGAAAACACTTCGGAACATCTCGAGAAGCTCCAAACGATTTTTTTACAACTCTAAATGAAAACCTGTAACTCCAGCGTATTTTACGAAACCGGCTGTTACGCTTGACCCATTTTGATTATTGCATAAAACTTAGGGAGACTGGCTCGCGGCAGTAATGTTTCGGATGACGAACAATTAAATAATAATGTGAAGAAAGCGGAGCCAGCCCGCTATAAGACCTTAACGGGGGTTTCTGTAGGTGAAGGAAAATGCAAAAAAAGAAATAATAATATTGGGTAAAAAATAAAACATGGCAAAAGCAAAAATTATAACAGTTAAGTAATCAGATTTGGATCTAATGGTACAAAATATCGTTGAAAATAAATGAGAAGGTAAATAGATGTTTTAAACATTGTTAACGGCAAACGTTAAGAAACCTGTTGCTAATAGCGATTAAATAAACAATGAACAATAGTAATCTTATTATTATTATTATTGTTGTTGTTGTTGTTGTTGTTGTTGTTGTTGTTGTTGTTGTTGTTGTTGTTGTTGTTGTTGTTGTTGTTGTTGTTATTTGATTAATTAAAATGACCTGCCCGAGGAAGCCGTGAAAGCTATGAAAAAAGTGATTCAACATGCGTGAACGGGTGCATTTTATATTTCAAATCTTTTTGAAATTATCAGGGAGCAGACATTTTTTTCTTTTCTGTAAATGATGAGACCCACACGTGCCGACAAATAGCCAGGGTTATTAAGGCACTAGGATAGTTATATACATTACCTATTATATACCTATGTTTCGTGAACCGTAACAAAGAACCCGGATAATATATCGGATTACGTTCAGAACCGTATATACGAAAGAGAGTGAGCCAAGAAGCTAATGAATGGCGAAAAAAAAGACCGTTATAAAAAAGTGGAAGCCGAGAACAGCAGCGGTGGCAACAGCAGTGCGGTTTCTATGTAATTACGGGGTGGTTACCGGACCGCAGCGAGACTCAGATGGAATCCGAACGCAGCGCTGAGGGAAATCTCGCGACCTCCTCCAGCTCTTTGGAAGCCATGAATGATTTTTTTGTTCAATTCCGACCTCGTCCGTCTTCGACTACTGATTTGAAAATTTCATTATTCGACCGGAAATGACGTACTCTGGTATGACGTGCGTTCCGACTGAAAAATTAGATTTTTAAACCGGAAGTGACGTATTTCCGGTCTGACATCACTTCCGGAAAAAACTGAGATTTTCAAACGGGTTGTGGGGTTTTCCCGTAGGATGTCACGTCTCTTCAAAAACCGAGACTATGAAATCGGCTGAGACGTTTTCGGCGTATGACGTCACTTACAGATTAAAACTGAGGTTTTGAAATCGAAAGTGACGCTACAACGAAATTTTTAAAATGCTTTTGCGTGACGTCACTTCCAGTTTAAAAGTACACTATTAAAAATGTTATGAAATATAAAATCTCGGTATAAAAAATTAGAATTCATATACATTGTATTTGAATTTTAATCATTTTATCTTAAATGCAATACCTGTATATTAAAATTACCGGTGATAGCATTGAAAATTAAGACATCCGTATATGAAAATTGTGTTATTACAAATATTATACAAATAATATTGTTTTTAATGTGCCGATAATGCAGTATTCTCACATACGTGTCAATGAAATTTCATATACTGTATAAAACTTTATATACATTTTATGAATTTTCAAATCGAAATTTTTAACAGTGTAAGATTTAATAACCGGAAGTCCATTACAGAATTTTTTTCCGTTGCTCAAAAAATCGTTTGTAGCTTAAAAAGCCGTTGGACTCGCAGACCCGCGCGTAGCCATCAATAAATGGAAATAAAAAATGCTTCGACCACCCTCCACGTAGGCTTGATCAGTGTCCAGTTATGCGCTCAACACGCATAACCCATCAGCACCATCTGCGACTGCAGTACGCGGAACAAAGTTAGTCTTGCTCTGTCAGAGAGCTTGTTCGGTCCTTTGGAATCCCGAAATGTGGGTCAAGCGAATAGCGGTCTGGTCAGAATACATATATCCGATCTCTCGTTTCGCTTTTGGAGTTGCGTGCAAGTTTTCTTGGGCTCTTAAGCCCGCGGGGCGTTCGCCTTAACGATTCTCGATTTCTCGGTGAGTTAAGAATACAGGCGGCACAAGGTCGCTTCTACCTCTCGGAATTGAACAGAAGTCGTCAGAATTCTCTGCAACAAAAAGCATAAGATCATCTACGGAACGAATGTAGGCATTTTTATTGGTCTCTCAATCCATCACGTATAGAGGCGGTCTTTTTGGCGGCACTCGTAGCGTTTCCTTCCGTCATTTGTACCATCGACACGCGTACCCGATTTTTTTAATAGATCCATTAAATACGTGCTTGAGGGCTGCCTCGCGAATTTGTAAATAATTTTTCGCCCACATTTTTTGAGGATAAAGATTATTCGAAAAAGATATTACTGACAAAAGATAAAAAGATAAAAAGACAGTACTGCCGGAACTGTTCAAGCGTTCCTGGAGTAGAGATGTATATGGTAGAGATGTAAATTGGCACATTTACATCTTCACCACTCACAAATCTACCAGATAACAACTCTGCCAGAAAACATCTCCACCGTATTACAACTCTATACCGGAATTTAAATGAAACTCTCCCGAAGTTGAAATAAAATTCCCCGAGTGTTTTATTTCAATTCTTGGAGAGTTTTGAATTCCGGTAAAGTTTTATTCAAATTCCGGTAGAGTTTTATTTAAATTCCGGTAGAGTATTTTTCTTCAGTAGTAGAGATTTTGGTAGAGTTCTAATGCGGTAGAGTTGTGAGTGGTAGAGATATAAATGTGCCGACAAATTGCGAATATTTCTATTATCCTACAAAACCTACGAGAAACCACATTACATTATCGACAAAACCCACGAAACATTTGTTATTTGTTGATTTTTTTTCGTTGCGTTCATGAACAGAAAACGAATTGGGAAAAATCAAGATTTTTTCGTTGTTGCCTTTGCGAAGGTAAAAGACAGTTGCGAGAAAGCATTGACCTGCCATTTTCTCTTTTTTCCAGTAACCCCGCCAGAATCATACATGACATGCCGAGCATGACGTCTTTCCAACTATTACGACCGTTCGGAAGCATGAAAATTCGTAATTACATTGGGGAATTCTTTTCCGAGCCTCCAAGAACGCCGCCGAAAGAGCTGCGCGACATATTGCGACTCGTTGACTCGAAGCCAGTCCTCATCTGCCGAGGGATTCGGGGACGAGAAAAAGGGACGTTGAAATTGAACGCTGACGTTGTCCACGTGATGACCAGTGGACCAGTACCAGTGCCATTCTGGCTCAACAGGGGATGGTTGTCTCGAATTTGCGTGAAAACGGCGCATTGAACGCTCGCAAATGGTCGGTAACGGTTGCGGTGACGAGAATTTATGGTGGACCACCGGCGAGTGCGGGAAACGAGGCTGCGCCCTCGACTCTCGCTCTCTGCGATTGCAAGGAGGGAAAAAAAAGATGAAGCAAAAGCAGCTCCGGAGTTGTTGCCTTCGGGGATGGAGGAAAGAAAGTGCAGAAAGGAGAGAAACGGCGGTCTTGCAACGCCGTCGGTACGACATTTATCTCGAGTGTCACACCCAAACGGCAACTTTCACTCCGGCTCACAATGTCATGCCACGTTTACGCAGTAACGAAATCGACGGGGAGGCCTTCCCGATGGTCGCCACTTGGCAACTTTTCATTCAAGAAAAAGCTTCGCAAGGGAGACGGTCTCGTTTACATGCATCGTAGCTGTTGTTATCCGCGTTACGATTAATCATCCCTTCCATCGTTATTGCGAGGCGTCACTGAAGAAAACTCGCAGGTCCGACTCAACGGGCTGTCCGAGTTTCGACAATGAGACGTCGATTGCAAGATCCTTGTGAGAGGGACGAGAATCGGCGATGTTTCGAAAGGGGAAAAGTATTCTGCGATGTGTTGGGCAGTGAGGAGGAGAGAATGTCCGGCTGAATCGGAGTTGAGACGAGTCGAGAGCCTCCCTTTGAGGCTTTGATGAGGACCAAATCGATGGACACTTCGCAGACACCAATATGGAGTTCCTTGTATTTGGACCATGCACCGTAAAGAAAATTAGTCTGAAAATTAATGAACGGTATAAAACCGACAGCGATAGGTGCGCGGTTGGTGTGTAGCTCTGGCGGTCCCGAAAGTCAAGCAGTACCGTTCGTGGTCAGTACTTGGATGTGTGACCGCCTAGCCGCACGCTGGTTGGCGCATCGAATCGTGGAGCGGGAGGTAATTTTCTCGGAGATTTGTGATTACCCTGTAGGAACACCAATTTCTGGGGAAAGAGCTGTGTATAGCCAGGTTTTCCGTAGTTTCCCTGTGCCCTTGTGCGAATGCGGTACAGTAAGAGGGTAAGTCGGCTGCAGACGCAATCCAGGTGGGGGAGGTGGGTTGTGTAAAAGGGGAAGGACCCCATACAAATGGAACAGATATATATTTAAAAAAAAAATGAACGGTATATTGGAAACTTTTTTACACAAACTGTTTTTGAAATGTCACACATATGCGCATTGCAATTTTACAGTAAAATTTTAATTCTTTATGAACGTTTTCGTAAATTTTAGGCAAAAGATTTGTAATTTTTATATCTAGCATTTTAATTTTACACAAGAGTAGATTAATGTGCAATTAGTGTAAGTAACATAAGCAAATCTCAAGGTCCAATACATTACATTTACAATTTATTTTTATAGTGTGGAGTTTAGGACTTAGTTACACGCGCTGTTGGGAGAAGTTCATGGCAAAAGTAGCCGAGAAGATGCCAAACAAAAAACTTCCAATTCCAAACAGGTTGAAATGTAGGTCGAAAAATGGACTATGCTGGGGGTAAGACAAGAAGACATCACAGATGCCTTATAGTCGGTTTTCCGTCCAGGACGTTATTAGATCTATGATTATGATGTAACAATCTATGAAGGCGATCCTGGGAGCACCCAGCATCCGAATAGTCTCGGACGGTGGTCGACTGGAATCGAAAAAGGGTTGTTCAGTCTGACGGAACGAATTATCTAACGCGTAACTAACTCCTCGGCTGGACCGCGGCAGGAAAACGGTCTCTGCCCGTCCTCAACAGCGTCACCGACAAAAGTCCTTTCCGTGTCCGAGCGCCGAACAAACGACGATATATCACTGTGAGCCTTATGAATCCCGTAGGAAATATGTAATCGGCGCGTTACGCGCTTCAACGATACCGAGCTCGTCTTCACGCCAATCCGTCCAAAAATGAACTCCGTCGAGTGAGACATTCTTTTTTTTTCTTCTTCAAATTTCATTCAAACTCCGGACAATCCTTTAGCAGCCCGAACGACAATGTATCATCGTCGCTATAAACTTGACGATGGAGATCTTCACGCCTATCCGGCGAACAAAATATGTCTCCGCGGTGCATGATCTTCAAATTTTATCCGGTAAATACCAGGAAAATTCTCGATGCAGGAATTCTCGAAGTCAAAGGAGATCTTTTCTTACGAAACTCTCTCTGTCTGCGTCTCGATTTTATGAGCATTCCTTGCAGGACCTCTTGCCGTTTCCAATGGCTAAAGCGCTAAACGTATCTTTTGTGCTTGCTTCGAGCTGGACACATTTTTTCGCGCTCACACACACCCTCGCGGCTCGAGAATTTATCGCTTCCCGGAGGACGGACGGAGAAAAAGAGATTGAATGAGAGACTGAGTGAAAAAAATGTCCTACCTGGGCTACGCGCCGCGTACCCTTTTCGGTCCTTCGTTCCGCAGCCTCTACTCCACGTCAAGGGTAGCCGAGGAATTTGGAGAACGCGATACGTCGCACTGTGATAATCGAGGACGATAAGTATCCTTTCGCATAGTCGGACTGTGTCGAACCCGCTTGGCGGAGGTGGATTTGTAGATGATTAAAATGTACCGGCCAAAAGGGTTTTCTCCTAAAGAATTCGACCTCGTCACGCGACTCTTCACTATTGATTTTTATTTATTTTCATTTTTTTTTAATCAAAGTGAGTACCCGTACGCTTCACTGACGATCTTTGAGCATGGAATTTGATTTTTAGATGCGCCAGCTGTATAACTACATATTTTTACGTATTTTTTGCGTAATCGAGTGGCAAAATCGGTGGCGCATCGAAACTCTTTGGAAATCATTATCGAAAAAATAGAAAAACATTCTTCGGTTCTCGAGTGGTTTCCTTATTAAGGGCATAGTAAAATTTCGCAAAATGTTTTTTTTTTTATTTTCTGATAGTTTATAGTCTCAAGAATATTTGGTTAAATTTTGACGTCGAAATTCAACGAATTACCAAAGGTAGAGATCGTTATGTGGAAAGTGGTGAAGTCCTCGAGCAGCTGCGCTGAATGCCCGAGCAGTGGCGCGGCCGAACTTTAAACGCGTTTTTCTCGTAATGTGATTTTCAAAATCGGTGACACTGATATCTCAAAAACGGTTTGATGGATTTTTATGAACATTTTTATCGACTTACTTCTACAGTTTCTTTAAACGTTTTCGTATTAAAAAAAATAATAATTAAAGTAATTTTTAAAAATGATTGAAAGTGTAAAAAAAAGGTAGAAAATCGCTATTTTGCCAATAATTTTTTTCCCCGTCGTCAAGAACCCCATTATATATTATTTGTTAAGAAACAATCAAAAAAAATTTGTATCACAAAAAATGACATGTCGAAATCAGGGCCACCGCAAGCGAACTTTCGAAAAAAAGGTTTACGCCAACCGATAAAAAACATGAATAATAACAACAAAATTGAATGAAAAATTGTTGAATGTTCTTTAATATAATGTCCCTGCCACGCTAAAAAAATCAAATCGATAAAGCATATATTTACCGAGAAAAAAAATCACGAAGCAGGCGTATGTTTTTACCCATTTACTGTGACGTATGCTCTTAAATATCATGATTTTTTTAGAAGGAAAAGAACGTTTTATTGGAAAATAATAAAAATCTTCGGAATCCGGATCGAGCTTAGACGGTTTACATAATTTCCCCTCGCGCTCTTCGCAGGAAGAGATGAAGAAAGAAAAAACGAAAAAAGGGAAAAGAGCCAGCGGACGTTTGCGAGGGCCGTCGAAGCGGTTGGTCGTAGTCGAAGAGGGTAAAGGGCGAGTGTGTTCTCCGGGCTGGATTGCGGCGTAGGGGTGGCGTTATTTCGCTCTCCCAAGCCAGCGACCGGAAGGTGCTGGTGGCCGAAGAGGGATGAGAAAACGGTCCATAGGAAGGGAAACCAAACGGAGGGACCCTCGTGCGGCCACGGCCCTGCGCGAAATATCAAAGGCTCGGTAGGGAAATTGAAAGGCTTTGTACGGAAATAAGAATGTATCGACTGGGCCCGACAGCCACTCCATCCCGAACGCGTTTCTCGAATCCCGCGTTTGAACGTTTTTCACGGATACCCTACATAACTATGGCATAATATACATACGCAAGGATGTACGTATGTTTATATATATGCATACGTGCTATATATACCTGCAGAGGCCTTAGGCAGTACGATCGTGTGCGTGTGCGCTAGCAAGAGTGATTCGTGGAGAAAACTTTTCTTCCCCTATCGATGGAATGAAAAATAAAAAGGGGCGAAAGTGACGTCTAACTGCGCGGACTTCGGGAATATCGAGGGAATGAAAAAAGAGATTTCATCCTCATTCTTCGATATCTCCCGCTTGGTCACGACTTTTGTCCGCTCTTTTCCCGAATATCTTCGCTTGTACCGAGTATATAAATATAAATATAAATATAAATATAAATATAAATATAAATATAAATATAAATATAAATATAAATATAAATATAAATATAAATATAAATATAAATATAAATATAAATATAAATATAAATATAAATATAAATATAAATATAAATATAAATATAAATATAAATATAAATATAAATATAAATATAAATATAAATATAAATATAAATATAAATATAAATATAAATATAAATATAAATATAAATATAAATATAAATATAAATATAAATATAAATATAAATATAAATATAAATATAAATATAACCCTTTTAAGCACGGTGAAAAAAAGCCTTCATGAAAATCCTGAACATTTTTCCCCCATGCTTCAAGAGTTAAGAAAATTGTTGAGCTCTGAAAAAATTTGAAATTCGTTTCCTTTTCCTTCTGTGCGTCGGCAGATCCACTTGTCCGGTGAACGATCGAGCCGAAGATTCGTTGGTGCGTCGGCATTGTCGAGCGATTTAATCTCGTTAAATCTCCTTTCGATCGACGCTGGAGGCTTCAAAGACCGTACAACCCTTGCACTGTGCACCGTCCAATCCAGGTCGGTTCAAGACCGAGCAAAGAAGGGTTGACGCCGAAGGACCTCGTCGAAATATCGGAAGTGAATACGGGAAAACGGTTAGAGACGACATAATGCTTGGAGAAGGTATTAGGACCAATTAGGTGGAATTATCGGAGTCTCGGCGTTCGAGAGGTGACGGAAACTCGATTCCCAACGGGAACGGAGACACGCTCATCCGGTCTGGGAGAGAACCATTCAGTTCGATGCAGCTTCGATTATCAAATCGCTTTTAGAAAAACACGTCGATTTTTTTTATTGGAAATTTCTTGAATTAATTATCTTCCCAATGGATATGTTTACTCTGGTAGGAACCATTTATTTAATTCGACTCAATTTGTTCAGATTACATAAAATTTGCTTGTCTCATGGACTACACTGAAAAAAAAAAAAAATCAATGATTCAAGCAAAATTTGCTTGTCGGCTGCCAAAGAAAAAAAAATGTTCTATTCTACTTTCAATTCGCACAATTTCGTAATGGGTTGAAACGATAGCATGTCACCTTGACAGTCTTAGCGTGGTCATTTCAATATCATATGGAATTGTAAGAATTATAAGAATTAAAAGTAGAATTGAATCACACATTTTTTTGAGTGTACTGAATTAGGGTAAGATAAAAAGAAAATACAAATTTACATAAAAATTTCGCTTCAATGTTTACACAGAAAAATATAAAAATAAATAAAAAAATAAGTTCCGGGTGTAAAAAAAAAATGGTACTGGTCGACTCAGTACAATTCTTCCTTTCTTTTCTTCCCGTTCTCTTGTCAAACAGGTGCCTGACAGGTAGATATTTTTTTCGAAAAAAAGTGTCTCTATGGAAGTCCGGAGTAAGATCTGGTCGGCTGCAACGTCGATTGATTGCAGTATTGTCTCATTACCCGACTCGATGTCCAGTCTTCAAATTTCGTTCGATGTGGTATTAAAAAAAAAAAAATCTTTCTTCGAAACTGACAGGGAGCGAGAATTCGTCGCTTATCGAATCGTGGGGAAACAATATTCGAGATAAAACTCGTGTATAAACAATGCGGGCGTCGTGCCAAAGCGATAAACGATGTACGAGTGGGCTATCGAAACGGGTTTATGGATTCTGGGACGTCGCTGCCTGTGAATGTGTGTGTGTGTACCGTTCGGAGCTCGGTGGCGAAGAGTTTCTGAGACGTCGAGGACTATCTCGACGTCTTGCGAGGGTGGGAGCCTCGCTGTCGTGTCGGACGAGGGTACGGACGAGAGGGCAGGTGAGGGTGAGAAACCAGCTGCGCGTCGCGTCGGTCTCCCTCACCGTGAAACCGTCGTAATTATCCTTTCCTCTCTCGAGCCCCGTCGTCGCGTAATCTCGCCACTCCCGAAGCATCCCCCGGTGCCCTTCGTAGCACTCGAATCCGGGAACATTGAATTCATGATTTCGTATGGGAAAAAATTAAAAATTGAAAGAAGAGAATTGAAAAGAGCTCGCATCGAGCCTGAGAATAACGCACGCATTTTTCTACCCCTGTCTGGTTCGCCCACGATGATTTTTTGATTGTTCGCAGTGAAGTCGACACGACAGGATGTGGAGTACATTTTTGGATTTCAAAATTTGGAAACAAAACACTCGTTGTCTGGATTTTTATGATGATTTTACATAAGGGTTGAATTTATTCTTGCATCGGATTTTGAGAATTCCTGTTCTAAAAAATTAGTTAAGCTCATTAAGCCCACGTGAGCTCAAATAACAAAATGGTATACACGAAATCGAAGCTTAACAATTTTCTTTTCAGCCCACGCGAGCTTAATGAGCGCAAGCAATTTCTTTGTTGGAAATACGTTGGAAGAATAAATTGAACCCTTTGTCCAATCATCATCAAAATCCAGACTACGAGTATTTTGTTTCCGAAGTCTGTAGTTGCGATATTATTCGCATGCATCGCCACGGCATCTCGTCAGAAATTTTCTTCACATCCAATCATATCGATTTCACTACGAACAAGCCAAAAATCATCGCGGGCGAAGCAGCATCCGGATGAAATGGTGTATTATGCCACAAGGAAGGAAAGTGCGTCCTTTCACCGAGTGTGAAGTTTCATGCCCGAGCGAAGCGAGAGCAGAAATTCAAACGAGGTGAAAATGCACTTCCTCCCTTGTGGCATACGATAGTTTTTTTTTTTTTTTTTCCAAATATGCTAAGATTGAGTATATTATTATACCTGCAACGGTCGACCGACTTGTCGGCTATTTTTCTTCCGTAGGGAGGAAAAGTACTACTTTTCTTCCCGCTCAGCTAATTTTCCTCCCGCTCGACTACTTTTCCTCGCACTGGTCAAGAATCGGTAACTCTCCACCCACGCTGCAGGCATGAAATATAGTCATTTTAGCGTAGACGGGAAAAAAAATACGTGCGGTATTCTCGAGCTCGGTTCGAAAATCTCTTTTCAATTCCCGTTTTTAATTTTTTATTTTTCCGTATATGAAATCGTGAAGCTCAACAATTTGTTTAAACAACTTGCAGCGATTTCGTAATTCGACAGCGAACTCACGCCGACGCAGCTGAATCGCTCCGACACTTCGGAAGGCAGTTCCGAAGTGCGTACGTAACGTGCGATTCGATCGTATCTGTCGATAAGACGGGGCTCGAGGCATTCGGCATCGCCGTTTACAAACAATGAAGCTATTAAGAGCGGGAAACGCTAGATTGAGGCGAACGATTGTCTGAACGCGGGCGCGAGCCGACGACCTGTAGCATGTACAAAGTGGCTTTGCTCCACCTGCCCAGCAATCAAGTCTCCAACAAATGCGCGTCACGGTATTAGTAGTTTTTTTTTTAACCTAACGAGTTCTTTCGAGGATTACCTATGGTAAAAGTGATGAATATTGACCGAGCGGATTAGCACATAAATCGATGATAATGAACATTCACCACTTTTGCTCTACATAAAAAAAATGTATACAGAAACAGGTTAAATTTTTTATTTGTTTTATCTTTTGTAACACAGTAAAAGATTATACGATATAACAAAATCATTATGTCGTGTGAACGAGCCAACGATCGGTATTGTTTTAACGACGTGCCATTAAAATTTTATGAGGCCTCACATTTGTTTGGTTCTACAGAAAATCTACAGTGAAAAAAAATTCGCTTGCGGGCGGTCAAATAATTTTTGTTTAATTTCAATTCTACTTTTAATACTCACAATTCCATATGACATTGAAACAATGACAGCAAGACGGTCGAGGTGACGTGTTATCGTTTCAACCCCATATAAAATTGCAAGAATTGAAAGTAGAATTGAAATGACAGTTTTTTTTCATTGACAGTCCGCAAGTGAATTTTACTTGAGTCATTGATCTTTTTTTCTGTGTATGTTACCGTGCAACTAACACGCTTGCGTCATTGGGCTCAAATTTTGCATACACGTTAGAGAAAGTATAGTTCAGTTATCTTTTAAATTAAGGCATTTGTATTGGCGAATAACTGGAAAATAATCACATGTTTGACTAACGAAAAAAAACGCCAATTTCATTTGCGAAGCTGGTGCATCGAACCTGTTCCATATTACCCCACACAACTGATGCGACTGGCATTTTTTTCGCCTCACTATCGTTCGAGGATGCCATTGTCAAGCTCGTAAACATAACGCAATTAAACAAAGTGCCCATTTAAATCACGCTTTCCCTGCTCGTACTTTGGTTTCTACACAGTGAGTCACAGTTGACTAGTGCACCATCGAGCAGTAAATAGCATGGCAACGAGCGTTATCCTGCGTCCCTTTATCTATGGCTATTTACGAGGCGTATAGGTGCGTATCCATGGCACGCACCGTGAGCTGTGAGGCTACTTGTGCGCACATACGTCGTAACAACACCGCGCTCTGCGAACAACCGAACGGTACATGGAGCTGGCTCGAGAGCTCCGTTCGTAAACGTCCCGGTGCTTGCGATAAGGGCTATCGCACACAATTGCGCAGGTCGAGCTACGAGTTTCGGACGGGGACGCGTATCGTCGGAGAATTTTCTTTCTCCAAATGGGACGAGGTCGTAAAGTAGAAGGGTGGGCGTTGAGGTGCGTGTGGTCAAGATTTTACTAAGAATCAGATCAAGCTTTTTTTTTATTTTTAGACGGTGTAACATATTTTTTCAATCTGCAGACGTTTGTACGACCAAGTAAAAGGGGCTTCTAAACAAAAATTTATACGAAATTAAGTAGGTCACTTCATGTGTAAGTTTTGAAATTTCGTGGATAATTGAAATATGCGTTATTAGAAGAAAAAAAATTGAAAATCGGGATATTCACAAAACTTCGTCATCTAATTTACTTTTGAGTACAAAGATTCTGTGAAAAATCATTTTCCGTGATTATTTGGCTTTTTCGAAGAGGAAGCTTTGTCGGTAAAAGGATAATAATCGCATTTGAAAATACAAAAAAATCACCAATTTTGGAAATATTCACTACAGAGTTCCCTATAAAAATCGTAGTTATTCGTATCGAGTTTCTGTTTTTTTCTAGTGATGACTAATCTGCCACTTATACTCTTTGCTCAATATTTGATACGGAAACTCGTGTCAGAAAAAAAAAACTAATTCTCGTAAAATTCAAACAATTCAAACCTCGTAAATTTTAAACTTTTCCATCGATCCTCACCAAATTAAATAGGGATCATCAGTCAATAATGATCCCGTTATGTAAAACTTTTTTAGGATGATATCTCAAAAATGGGAAGAGATAGCGTGCGGACAAACTTTTTTAGCAAAATTCAAAACCGTGTAAAATTTTAACAATTGAAAGCATTGTAAGTCTTAGAAAATTCAGCTTGAAATTAAGAGCAATTATCACGTTATAAACGTTTCGGTAAAAAATAGTTTCATTTTGTCCCGGATATTATGATAATAATTGAAAATACGAACTAAAAAAATCTTTTTAAAAATCAATGATAATTTCAATATACCTTTTAATTATCTTGTAAAATAAGAAGGACATGAAGTTTAGTTACGATCCCAAAAATTTTGAAGCTCATGATTATACGTTTTGGGCTAAAAAAATTCCCTATTAAAAAAAAATTCGTTATTCGCAAGTTCACCACTGGATCTGATACATTTAGCCACTTATTTATCTGACACTTATTTAGCTTCTGCCTCAATATTTGAACCGAAAATGCGCGTTTGTTATGAGATACGATTTTTTTCTAATTAAAATTTTATAAAATTCATAATAATTTAATTACGGCGAATTATTCAATCAAATATCTTCAACAATTATAAGAGCCAGAGAGCAAATGATTTTTTTTTTTTTACAAATTGACGACGGCAGAAAATCGAAATCCTCGACCGATTCTTACCAAATTCAATAGTGAGAATTGTTAAACACTAGTCTACTTCTGTAGAAAGTTGCAGTACAATAACTCAATAGGGAACACACTTTCTTCCAAAATTTCAAAATTTGATAAAATCTGAACAAATGTTTCAATTGTTGCGTAAATTGTAATAAAGAGAAGCACCGAACTGCTATACATGAGTGCCAAATTTTAATGCAATTGATCGAGCCGTTCTTGAATTATAGACGATTGAATTTTACAAGACTGACACAGCACACACACACATTCATCCAGACATTTTTTATAAATGTGATTTTTCGACGTTTTGGAACATTCTGAACATGTTTAATGAAAATCTCGAAAAAAGTGTCACGAAAAAAAAACTCCCTCTATGAGGAAGCAATAATTGAAAAATATTGATCCGCCGATCGCTGATCGATTCTCGTTGATACATTGAGGTTATTTACAAGAAAAGACTGTGACAGATTCGAAAACAAAGGGGAAAGGTTGTGCATAAAGGAGTTAGAAGCTCGTTTAATGATCTCCTGAATGACACAGCGTTTTCGTAATAAAAGTGAAAAATCTGTGCTCGTCGGGGATTTCGATGGCACGCGCACTTTCGAGACTCGCGGCAGCGCATCATTTGCCCCGTTAAATATTCCCAAATGGTACACGAGAGCTTTTAGCAGTCTGCGTGATGGGTCTGTCGGGGGGCGAGAAGAGCGTCAGGGCGTAAAAGGGTGTCGTAAAGTAGATGAATAACTGCATGTAAGAATGAGAAGACCGAGAAGAACGAGCAAGGAGATGCCGACGAGAAATTCTGTCTTTCGACAACGATACTGGAAACCTTTTTCGGCATCCGAGAGCACCGTTAGCCGTCCGAGTTTTTCCTAAACGAATACCGACCCCTCCCCCGTTTAGTCCCTCGCCATGTATCTCTCGCCGCAAGGCCGAATTCCTGAAAGGGTTGCCTCGTGTCCTTTTGTACATTACAAAAAAAAAAAGAAAAAAAAAAAAATAACGACAAGAACCCATCTCTATATTCGTTCCCCTGTCCGAGAAGGGTTGCTTCATGTCCTCTTCTACATAAAAAAAAATGTCGATAAGAAAAAGAATAAGAATAAGTCTAAGTTCGTAATTTATGATGATATTAATATAGACACGGTATCGCATATAACAGAAAACAAAAAAGCGTGCAAAGTGATTTGCACAATTACTTCCTCATGTTTTGCACATAACTTCCTCTGTGATAAATTCCGTTACTCCATTTTTGCTTCCTCATAGAGAAAGCTATAATTGAAATACAATTTTCACAAAAAAAAATAAATAAAAGAACATTATGAGATACCGATATTAAAATTTGAATTTTCAACTCGTTTTTTAATTGTATTTTTGAGTAAAGTATAGAAATATCGTAATATAAAAAATGTCTACATCTACATGCACATTTCGTCGTGTTAATTTTTAATCTATCTTCATCACTTATTACGAAACTATGACTCGTGTTACACTGCATAATATTTGATTCAGAAACGTATTAGGCGTGAAAAAAAAAAAATGTTTAATTTCAAATGTTCAAAATCGCAGAAAATTTAAACGGTTGGATCAATTTTTGGCAAATTTTGGTCACGAAAACATAGCTTCCGTGAGTTCACACCTCCGCTCACAAATGTATTGTCACAAACATAGATCAGGCTATACATTTTAAGTATATTAAAATCTGTTAAGTCATTTTTTTACCGTTCCAATGTTTATCGGCGCTTGCGACAAGTCACCAAGCCAGTGGGTTGCAGTGAAACGCCTAACTTCCGTTTTTTTTTTTTTTTTTTTTTTTTTTTTTTCAAATAAAATTGTTTTTTGTTTCCAGGTACATTCCATGTAAACGATAGGCTACAATAATTAATAAAAAAGCCTACACATCTTGAAGGTTGGTACAAGTATGTCTGCCAAATACAGAGCTTGCTTGCATATAATCTTTATTATTTAGGAATTAAACATAACGAAATCTATCGATCGCGATCAACTATACTTCGCCGGGATGAAGTAGCACATAAACGTTTTGAACAGAAAAGAAAAAATGTAAATAGAACAAAAAAAATCTTTCGAAAAGCACCTGACTTCCATCTTTTTGCCCTAGCGGATAGTCGGGAGTAAAAATGTATCCCTGTAATTCTAATACAATCTTTTTCGTCTGTTTAGATCTAATGAATAATCTAAATCTCTCAGCGCCGCAGCCGGTTAATTAAAACCGACTGAGCTTAAAAAATAATCGACACTCGATCTCGCTCCACGGTCCGAACCCTTTGATGAATCGATTATTGTAACCCTGAATTAATTACTTAAACCCGTTTGAAAGAATTCGAAGTGTCGAAATATGGACCTATCGTCCCGAAGTCCATGATACAATCGGGTGTAACTAATATTAGGAATGGAATAGACTTGTGTATATCGATCAAAGCAGCCCGTGGAGGATGTTGCATCGCGCAGGTCCTCAGCATGATAGATGAGGGTTCATGTTTTAGGGGCCAAGAAATGGGCAAGGTGGAACTTCAGTAAGCTGGCCACGTGTTTCACATTACACGGCGGCGCTTCAGGGAAACGATTTATTTCTTCATCAAATAAAAATAAAAATTGTTTAACTAGTAATCGGTAATAGTTATTTTGCTGACTGAAGCATGTCGCTTACATTCTGATTTATCGATTTCATTACGAAAAAGCTAAAAATATTAATTTTTTGCTGAGCAGCGCAGCGTTGAAGGAAGCGGTAGAAAAATAACATCATCCGGTGAATCTCTTTGGATCTATCTCTTGCTTACCTTTATTTTATCCGTCCTCCAGCATTTTCTCTGGGACACTTTTTGTCCTAAAGCAAATTTGTCCACGATTTCGGACTCGGCTTGTCCCTCGCAGGCCTGCAGAAGAGCGGACATCCGGCAAGCGGGAAGGATGCGATCATAGTAAGCGAGAGCGTTCAGCGTTGTTTAAACTGCGCTGGACATAAAATCTACGGTCCGGTTACATCGGGTTGCGTAACAATCGGTAGATGCGGTCCACGGGGTTGTTTGCTTAGGATAAACCCGCGGTTGTCTCGCTTTCTGTATCAACTGTCGTTCTCCTCTCTTCACTTTATTCTGTCTCATTCACTATGTGTCGAGGCTGCCAAAATTAAAATAGCGTTAAAATTATTTTTCACGATTTTCGTGATGGTCCAGAATTTGTTTGTAGAATTGGATCCAGTGGGTTTTAGACAGTGCTGGGCAAAATATAAAATACAAAGTACAAAGTACAAAGTACATTTTGTACTTACAATTTATTAATACTTCGTTCATGTACATTTATTAATACTTCGTTCATGTATGGATCCATCTCGTCCATCCATCCGACCTAACCGTACAGGCCTAATATGGAGAAGACGCAAAAGTAATTGTACTTTGTACTTAAAGGTCCCGAAATGTACTTAAAATACGTATTTAAAATACCTAAAACACATCGCCAAGTATTTAAAATACTGGCCAACTCTGGTTTCAGATCGGCGTATTCTACAATCTACAATGATCTAGAAAGTAGATCATAAAATTGAATCTGTAGAAATCTGGATCAACAGTCTATTTCAGGAGCCGTTCAGAAAGTATGAATTAATTGAGAAAATGTGAACAGGTCATCCGATAGATCAACGATTAATCATGGCATGACTTTTATTTCTATAAATGGACGAAACATTTGTTTTACAACCTTCGTAGAAGATATTAATTAACTCGACGATTCATACGAGGGTAAATATTGTCCCTTTTCCCATACCTCTTCCCCTCTCACGAAAAACTCATTTCATCAAAGCATCTGCATCAAAACTCATGTGTCCGTCGAGCCTGCGAGTTTCCGAGTTTCACAATCTCTGGGGAGTATTCGGTTAACTACGCGCTGCATCCCTTTCCTGAGAAAATACGTCGGTCGAACGGTACGTCCGGGAGCTAAAAATGACCGGATGGACAGTGCAGAGGGTAGAAACGACGCAGCAGCAGCAGCAGGTCCAGCCACATGACACTCCGTGTGAAAATTTGTTCAAACCGGAGGAATCGACCGTACGAAGTTTTTTTTTCTTGTTTTCCCTCTCCGCATCCTGACCACCGGATCGGTTACCACTTTTGAAACACGCTAGGTGCCGTCATCCCGGCGAGGGTCGGAAATACGTGCCAAGTTAAATAAACAAATTTAATTGAAGGACTCGCCGGTAGCGTGTGAGGACAAAGTGGCCAACGGGAAGATCGCGTCCTTGAAAACACGAAATCTTCGCGGTGTCCTCGATGTTTTTCTCTTTGGTTTTCCTCATTTCCTACACACATGTTTTCGACTACCGGTTCGTCCCACTTTGTGCCTTGACATTTTACCACTTTTCGATCTTTCGTCACAGCACATGCTTACCCTGAGCGCATCATGGGAAAAAATCATCTTCGCTCCGACAATCGTCTTCGCATTGGGGAAAAAATTAGAATTGACCGGAAATAAAGCTGGTAACAGGTTGCAGGATGCACGGTCTCTGAGCTTCGAGATTTGAAGAAAAAAAATCTTCGACCGGGTGCAAGGCAAAAAATGTCGGTCCTCCTCTCGAAGATTTTGGATTAAAAATTGTAGAGGGGAGTTTCTTTGCTGGATGGAGAGCCGCGGTTTGTATTTCTGTCTCCTTACATATGGAGAGTGATAAGCGTGAATCATTCGGTATTGTAAATCACAATGTTTGAGGAATTAATCAAAGGGCTTCGCCTCCCGTAACGATGACGAAATCGAATTATGCTCATACTTAAGCTGGATGAGTAATGCAAAGCGATACCGAGATGAAAATATAAAACCTACAAGCAACGAGTGAAGACTAAAAGTGACGGAAAAAAAATCCTTTAGGTGTTCTTAGACGTCCTTTCGTGTCTGTCCTAAAATAGCTAACGAAGACAAAGTGGGAGTTGTGGATCGATAATATACGAGTTAAAAGCAATGAAGACTAACAAAAATAATGTTTCTCCCGACTACGCGAAAAAGGCCCAATTTCATGCCTTCAACGGGGGTGGAAACAGGCCGATTCTTGAACAGCAGGAGGAATAGTACTTTGCGATACTAATACGGAAAAGCGGTCTTTCGACGAAGGTTGTGAAGTTGGCTTGTGACGTTTGTAGCCCGAGAGGAGTCGAGTGCTGCCGACTTCCCAACCGCCGTCGGGAGACCGCTTTTTCGTACGAGTATCGCATACTACTTTTTGTGACAAGTGCAAGAAAATTCTCACTTTTCGTGCCTGTAAAGTGCGTACGAACAAATAGCTACAATGCTGCCAGCTAAGTGTGCGCGAAAGTAGCTAGAGTGTTAAAAAAGTGTGCGCAAAGTAGCTAGAGTGTTAAAAAAGTATGCGCAAAATCAGATAGGATGTGAAAAAGTGTGCAAAAAAGTTTTCTCTCATCCTCTGCTAGAAAGCGCGACTTTCGGCACACTTTACAGGCACGAAAAGCAGGACTTTTCGTTCACATGTTATAAAAAAGTAGATTTGGCGGAAGAGCGATTTAGCGGGAGGAAAAGTTTCATTTTCGCCACGAGTGTGAAGGTTGATGCCTGAGCGATGCGGAGACAGAAATTCATACGCGGTGAAAATGCACTTCCATTCGAGTGGCATACGCTATTTTTTTCACGGCCATGCTAAAAATTCCGTGTGTCACTTGGGAGGAAGTGCATTCACCTCGAGTGAATTTCTGCCTCCGTTTCGCTCCTGAGCGGAGGCAGAAATGAAGTGAAGTTTGATGCTTGCATCAAACTTGGCACCCGGCGAAAAAACCTATTTTTCTCCCTTATGGCATAATATACTATTTTAGTACGCCTTAAGGTTATCTCATGGTTGACCGTGTGCGCAATGACTGACTGACGTGGGCTTATATTGCATACTTAGAGGAAAAAAAAACGTTTCGCGGCGTTGCAACACGTAAGTAATCGATCATTTCCTACGAATTGAAAAATTTGCCCGATTCAAAAATATTCCCACACCCACAACACAGCTTCTGCCGACCGGACGATCCTTCGGGTCGCGGAACAAGCGTTCGGTCTTATCCTCTTCAGGACCCACATACACGATTTACAGGTACGAAAAAAAGGTTTACCGCATTTCTTCGGGCTCGTCCAATAATACAAATTGACACGAAATTACGAAAACCCTTTCGCTTCGAATGCACGACAATACGCACGAATGTGTATGGTGCAAGAGTTCCGCCTCCACCTTAAGCGCACTCCCACGGCCGGATCCTATTCAAATGAATCGAAAAATTTTGAAAAAGGTTCGACAATACAAACACGAAATATGCATGTGAGCTCTGCGCCGGGGATGAAGGGTGCGCGATGAGGGGTCAACGTCTCTCTTCGGAGCGTATATCGCTCCCACGGTCGTGGCATCGTCGCGTCACCATTGCGTTACAGTTGCGCAGGTATCCTTTCACCCGACCGTTTTCAGACGAGAGCTCGAGGATTTTCCCTCAAACTGGTAATAATCAAACAGTCCATCCTTTCTTCGGCACGGGAAAAAAAAATTGCGCGTTTCTCGTCGATCGAACCGAAAAATGCAATGGGATTGGACCCGGCGTTTCCCAGGACGCGCCGGACAGGTAGAGTCGCTACGTGTCATGGCGTTCCGTGATATTTGAATGGGGGTTTGCATAAGGGGATGAGAAGCGTCTGTCCGATGCACGCAATAGAGGAAAAAATTAAATAAAATTCACGGCCACTGAAAGGAACGCTCGAAAATTTCGTCAGTATTTTCCCGGCAAGGGTTAGACCGCCGAAACGATTTCTTCCAATCCTCGTCTTGGGAAGAGAAACGGATAAATTGCCGACGCAATGAACTAATGACGAAACGAGATGAATTGCGAAAAGGAATATCGCACGAGAATTTGATCGGTGAGTTACGGGGAAATTGGGAAGTGGAAATAAACGAGCGCGAATGGACCGACGAGTTTTTTACGCTTCGTGCTGTTATATTATCGATTAAGATTGAAATGTCTTGGATGCTTTCAGAGTCGGACATTTATCAGGCTGGATACTTCTTTAAATCGCCACGTTATGATATTTCGAAGGCATCGGTAGCTTTTGCCGTCTTTTTGCGACTTAACAAAAATGCCTTAAGCGCAACTTCCACAATGAAAGAAACTTCCGTTGGTATCCCTTGCGAATGAATATGAATTACTCTTCAGGAGGAATCGAAGCATACGCAAGAACCGTCTAGGCGATGCACCCCAGAAATCCTTAATAATGCGAAGAGTGGCTGAGGTAGACAGGCGAAATAATCGTTAAAGGGAAAACGAGTGAGACGAGTTGGTGCGGCTCCGATGTTTTGCAACCCGAAGCGTGGGAACCCCATCATCCAGCTATGTTATCCTATACAGTATACGGATATGTTGCAGTGACGGCGGCTACTCACCCCCAATTCTTACCTGTCCGAGGGATTTGCCGCTGGAGAGAATGGGCGACCGAGGCTGAAGCGAGTCGAAGAGAGAAGATGAGAAAGTATCTGGCGACGCCGGGGGATGAAATTAGGCGGTTTAGCACTCGGGATGGACATAGCGAGAGAGAAAGAGAGCTCTATACACTCGCCAAAGGCCTTCACCCAGCGACCCTTTCAGGACTTTAAGGATAATTTTTCAAAACGCGTTATTCCCATCCGCTACACACTCCACCTTCAATCCTCCTCTTTGACAATTTAAAATGATAGTGGGAAAAAATCTGAAAAAAAAAATAATCAAGGATGATTTAACGCCGATCCTTTTGACGCTTATCGTCGTTTGTCGGGATGCTGAGCCAAGATCTCATGTTCTCGACACAATTTCATGATCTTATCTCAAAACTGAATCATCACCGAAATGTTCTACGGAGATTCCTATATAGCATTTTGCCAACAAACCGCCAGAAAATAGGCAACATAGGGCAGAGCGGGGCAAAATGGGACAGTGGGGCAAAATGCAACGGTGGGGCAAAACGCAATTTTTCAATAATTTTTGGATCGAAGAGTGAGGCAAAAAGGAGCTGAAAATCGGGATGTATCAATGGGGCAGAATGGGGCATCCAAAAATTATTTAAAAATTGCATTTTTACTCATTGTCCTGTTTTGCCCCACTGTTCCATATTGCCCCACCCTCCCCTATGTCCGCACGCGATGGCGACGGAACTGCGGCATGTGTGTCCGCATTTGCCTGTGTTGTTGCCAGCATTGAATACCGAACATTCTTAGGAGCATAGTGTCAGCAAGTTGTCAGCAAGGCTTACTGGTGCTTTGCGTCTTACTACGAAGATTAATTTGTTTTAGTGATGGTTATTTTGGGTGAAATTTTAAAAAATTCGTTTTCTTATAAAATTTAAGTGCCTTCATAGGTTCTCACAAAAATTGAATTCCAACTATCGTTAGCGCTAGTCCATTTGTTTATCATATTTTAGAAAGATACATCGACACTAAACGAACCCACAATTTGACAAGAATTTCCGAATACATTATAGATCCAAAAACGCGAATTCTTTTTTATGGTTGTAGAGGTTTTATTTCGGCGAGTCGAGTCGCATACATACACTTGTCATTGAACTAAAATTTGCATCGTTCGTAGACCAATTAATTAAATTTCCTAAAAAAAAAATGAATTGTAAAGTATTATGATTAATGTAACAATTGTTGCGGCATTCATGATCAATTACGCTTTGGAAATCAAACTCTTAAATAACTCATTATCATGTAACCTAATTCATTATCAACCCATTATCGAACTCATCCACCGCATGAAAAAATAAGCTTTCGTTATCGTTAGCAATTACGCTGATTGAGGAAATGTGTAATCAGAGATCGGCTTGTGATGCGGAGGAATTTTGATCTCTTCCACGGCTGTTAAGAATAAGAAATGAGCTTATAGAGACCGTTGTTAGATTGTTGCTACCAATATGCTGCAATCTCTTGCTAGAAACTATTGTTGCAATATTGCTTGCAAGAAAACAGCACAGCGAGGTGGCAAGCAATTCAACTTGTTTGCCTGCGCTAGAGTTGGCTATCCAGGTTTATATAAAACTCCCAGACGTGGCGACGCAGCAACGGTAACAGAAACGTACAAAAAATGTCCGTACATCAAAATGGAAATTATCTGTTCATGAGGACGATTATCCTAATTTTACACAAATCCCCGTCGATCTCTATCGTCAATTTCACCTGTAAAGAGTTCTCCGGGAATCCTCGTTTCTCCACCATATTATTTTCAAGCTTCAACGAGCTAAACCCATGCTGCAGCGTATCTGCTGCGCGCGATGGACAAAGACGTCATCGTTCTTCGGCGAGCCAGGTATGACGTTATCTTGAATCTGGACCATTTGCGGCAACTGCCTTTTTTCGGACTATATTGGAGAGAATCGAGAAAAGCTCGTGTCTTCAGCAGTCCAGGCTTCCCACGCCACGGGCAGGTAGACGATGCAAAGTTCCGAGGGGTTCCGGATGGCTGCCATATAGGTAGCCTACAGACGAAGCAACGAACCCCTGTTCGACGGATCGGGTTTCACAATTAACAAATATAATGTTACTCAATTCCCAAGGATTCCGGGGAGGCTTGACCGGAACGCGGTTTTTCTCCGCGAAGGGATGAATGGGAATGCATATTCCGTGTGTATAGCGACTGCTGAGAAAGGCAAGGGCGTATCTCCCATGGTTTTACATGTGACTGATGCAGGATCGGCCCTTGCGTTTGTCAGCGGCCGATTGATGGATACGGGGAGACGAGAGATCAACCGCGGGGTCCTCGTCGAAAATTTTATAAGAAATCTCTCCATTTCCGGTCCAACTCGACTCACCGTACTCACCCGTCGAAGAAACTTCACCTATCGGGGAAATAATGCTACCGCACGAGGTCATCTCGAATTACGTCCTCGTGGTCAATGATGATATACTCACATCTTGAATTCCCTAGGTCGTTCCCTTCATTTCTGATTTCGAATTTAAATATAGCAGAACTTTGTTATTGTATCGAAAATTTCTTAGGGATAAGAACTTTCTTGGTTTTATCTTTAAAATCAAATTTACATGATTAATAACTTGCAAAAATACGTACACCCAGAAAAATTATTTATTTGACGGCCACGACTGCACTTCTGTGCCTCAAAGGGTTAGAGCCACAAACTATTCGGTTGCATCTTGGTTAAAAATTTTCCGAACGATAATGGAACGTCATTAAGAAAAATGTTACGTTCCCTCTTATCGAACATTCGATATTATTACTTTTCACAATAGCAAATCTTTCAACAAAACTTTCCCTGTGAGATAAAAAAAAAAGTTAAATTTTTAAAAAAGTAAAAAAATAGCATTAACGTGCAGTCTCCACGAAGTCCAGGTAAGCGCAGCAAAGGGACGCATACTGCTGGTGAACGGCTGCACGACGGGAGGGGGCGGAGGGGGTGCAAAGTCCAGCGCAAAGGGTTGTCTATCGTCTTTCGACAGACAACCCGGTGATTATGCGGCATAACGAGCAGAAGGCACGCGATTTGCGTACCATTAAATAAACGCAGTGGTCCCCGTTACTGATCGGTCCGGATTTCGAATCGCGTCGGCTCACCCCATTTGTCCTCAGAGAGCACAGCCAGTTCACGGTGTCTCATCGTCTCCGCATCTATGCCGTCTACCTCCCTCTGTCTTTCCCTCAACATCTGTACCTACCCGAAAAATTGGCGGCAATTACTCTCCGAGGGGACGAACGACCCGTTTTGCGCATCGCAAGAGGCGTCCATTTTATTGGCCGAAATTATAAAACGGACTGCCCCGAGGTACCCTTCGCACTGCCGGTTGCCCACGGTATTGGAGTCATCGACGATTCTGGTTTGCGTGTTCCAATTATGTTGTATTAGTTTATTTATTTACGATTCCAACGCGAAATTTTCGTTTCGAAGTCGAATTTCTCTTCCTTCCTTCTTCACCCTATTTTTACCCCGAGAGCAGCCGTTCGCGTCTCATCGCAAATATTCGGGACCCTCCACAGGGCTCATTTGCACCTCTTGTACTGTTATACGCTCTAAAATCTGTCCAAGCTACATTATATATATATATATATATATATATATATATACACGGTGGATGGACCGACTTTACCTGGCCTAAGGTCGAAACACCAAACTAACTTCCGTATGATACTATACACCATGAGTCTCCATGATTTTTATGCCGAACTCAATGTTTTTGGCAAATTGGGTTTCGCAGGATTTTCGCGAAGGAATGGAACGACGGTTGCGGTGCGTAAATCAAGCACACGGTTTTATTGGAGGAAATTAAAAACGGTGCACAAGACGCTTCGAAGACAGGGACCACGCAAGAGAAACTTTTTTCCAGGCATTTAAATTTTATCCGCGTCCCGTCTATTGAGAATTCGAAGCGCCTTAACCCTTTTTCAAACCAGAAATTGTGGGAAACGCTTTAAAAAAATTCACATAAAAATCTATAATAATATAATAATAATAATATAATTTATTGGATGCTCATTGCATATCAAAGTATATATTTTACATTTTACGGTAACAGTTTTCAGATGATTAACGATACTTCATTTTTAATAGTTTAGCACTGCTTTTCAAGTATGAGCAGGTTATTATTATTATTATTATTATTATTATTATTATTATTATTATTATTTAATATTATTTTGATAGATCAATCCTGTATATTGATTTATGGATAAAAGCTTCATAATTTTATATATCAATTTTGCGAAGAGAAAAAAATGGTCAGGTAAAGAAGAGGTTAAAATTGAGCCGACCCGCTACAAGGCCGAAGGCGCCTCATAAGCGGTGATGAAAAAAATTACTATGCAGCTGCATTTTTGTGGAAAACTGGCGTCTGTCACAACATTATGGAATTTTAGTATCCGTTCGCGAAGGTTATTCCCGGAGGCAGAAAAAATATTCGATGACTAAGGTGGAGCGCTTAGCGATCCCTCGGAAAGATGCATAATATCGAAAAGCGATACATCTCGTTGGAAAGAAGCGTGGAGCGTACAACGAAACGTCCGTTAATCCTTTGACGTTTCCCGAGTCATGTTGCAGAGGAGCTCGCGGTGACCCTGTTGAGGCTTTTGTTCAGCATCCCGCGAGACCTGACGACGTCCCGTGGGAGAGGCTTAAAGAGTTGCGCCGTACGACGAGCAATCCTAAACGGCAAAGACCCACTCTCGCAGCTTAAGCCCTCGTAAAGACCGTGGAACAGCTTTTTCCATTTTTTCCACCCTTCCAGATTTTTTTTGTCACCGCTAGGTAACGTTATCCCCACGCGCGAACGAGAGTTGACAAAAAACCACGACGTTCAATAAAGTCGAATTTTACGATGACTCGTTAAAACGTCAAAGGGCGAGGAAAAGTGAAGCTTCCGAAACCGATTTTTCCACGCCTTTCTTGACAAACTCCTCACGTCGATACCTTGAATAAAAAAAATCTTACAGCTTGGCCCGCAAAAAAAAAATCGTAATTGGCCACATAAAGAAACCATTGAACTTTCCATGTTCACGTATGGAAGTCAAGTTTTATTTTTAGAAGATCTTGAGCTATCAAAACCTTCCAAAAGATTAGATTTTCTTTTTTTTAGATACGATTACTAATCAAATTTTATTGCAAAAAGACAAAAAAATTGTTGGGTTTTTGTTTTAACAATTTATATAATAATAGCGTACCAAGCAGTAATGAAATATAAATGGTAGCTCGATTAGTTACTAAAAATAGATTCCCGAGCCAAAGAGTTAAAATAAACAATGAAAATATCAGAAAATCTAAATGCGTGTAATATAAGACAATGATAATAATTATAATAAATGTAAGTATTGTAATATAATTGTTCAAATCCTAAGCCTTATTTTCCACAGCCTCGCCGGCCCATCGATGCAATTTCGGTAAAAAAAAATATCTCGTTATACATATTTTTTTTTTTTTTACAAATTAAAAAAAAAAACATTATTTCGCAGTCACGTTAGAGGTACGAACGATCGTGTCGAGGAGTTCGCGTGGTCGCAGGAGCACCGGGGGTGCGTCTCAGGTTAGTGAAGCACATTCTTGTTTATTGGGGTTTCCGGCCGCTGCCGCCGCTCTCGAGGTTCGCGCGTTCGCCAATTACCATTTTTATTCGTTTACAATCTTTCCTTTTATTCTCGGAATAACCCTTGCGATTCCTCGAAGGCGGAACCCATTACCTAGGAATGAGATTGAATTTCATTGTTTAGCCTCGGCGCTCGTAGCTCTGCAGTCCGAGCGTTCTTGTGACTTCTCCACTGGCACTGGGTCAAACGAAATGGGATTATCCGCAATGAGATACCGGTTCCGAGAATTGGATTTTCGAAAATTCACTGTAATTATTGTTTAGCCTGTTTCGCGACAAAAATTGTTCTACCCTCTTTACCCGAGAGAGGGAGAGAGGGAGAAAACCGTGTCCTATAGACACCTAATTTCGGATCGTCCAGGCTGCCTCGTAAAACATCTAGAGCAACAAAAACGTACCGATATCTATTATTCGTCTCTCGCCGTTGAAATTTTCGACTTTTGTGTTCCATATATATATATATATAGTACGCTATATTCTTACTCGAAAAAAAATTCTACACAATTTAACAAAAATCCCGCAATATTCGTGGAAACCTCTTTTGCCTGTTCGACCAAAAGTACCGAGGCCGGCTTGTCACTCGTCTGTTCGTTTTTACCTCCCGTTTTGCATATAAATTTTTTCGACCACTTTACGACACGCACCCAGTCGACAATAAAAAAGATACACCGACATTCGGGCTGCGGCCATTATTTCTAATAGCATTAACGCCCGATTGGGGTAAACACTGGTCAATTTTTAATTTCCGAGGAATTGACTTCTTGCTTTCATAAACTTTTTTCCTTACAATTCTCTCGGAGCCGAGAGTCGTAAAAATATTGTACAGTTTCATAAATTTTTGCTATGATTTTACGATTAGTATCGACGTTTCTTGGAACGGCTCAGCGAATCCGTCGCACCAGTTCATTTCCTATATTGAAGAAGAATGTCAATGACTCAACGTCAATTCGCTTACGAAAAACAAAAAAAAAAAAATTATCATTTCAACTCTACCTTGGACAGGTATGGATTTTTGATTTTTTTGAAAGCGGTCTAATTCGAGTAAACATGGAAGCATCGAGCTTAAATTTCATACGGGAAGGGACTAACACTATACAATATTTGGTAACAAATTTGACGAAAATTGATGTAACCATTTAAGTTTAATGGGATTTCAAACATTTTTCATTTTTCGATCATTTGTCTTTTACGTCGACGTGAGTTTTTGAATAAAATATCACGCTAAGAGTAAAATGAGTTATAGTTTTGTAGTCAGCGATGAAGAATAGATGAAAAATTGCCTCAAAACGACGAAATATGCAAATTTCAGTTTGTGATTTGTTACAATAAATTTCGCGGTAAATTTTGACGGTTTCAATTTTATGAGATATAGAAATTTTGTATGTTACGAAAAAGGTGCGAAGTAATTTGTGCATGGCTTTCTGATATATTACAGTTCCGAACATAGCTTCCTCTTTGAGGAAGCCAAAATCGATCAACAAACTTTGCCATGGAGAAAGCAATGCGTAAAATTGTAATAAATGAGGAAGCCATGTGTAAATTACTTTGCACCTTTTCATATTTAACATTCCAAATTGGAACATTGATCTAAACGTGCTTGGGATAAAAATTGTACAAGTACTTTGGTCTTAATACTTTATAAAAGTACTTAAAGTACCAAAAAGTACTTCGGCACTTCAAATACCAAATAAGTACCCATGTACTTTAAGTACTGCCCAGCTCTGATTTATATTGTCATAACTAGTATAAAAATATTTAGAACATGAAGATTGCTAAAATTTTACAATCCAATTTTTATCCTTGTTAATGAGTTTTCGTGGTCAGATCTTAATCCTTCAAATTTTTAATAATGACTTTCTTCCGGCCGCCGTTTAAGCGACAAGAAAATACGAATCTAAATGGAGAATATTCGCTGACAGATATAGATATATTCAGATCGGAGAAATGGCAAATGTTTGCCGATCTCTGGTGACGATTTCTGACGCCCGATTGGAAACGGTTTTTGTCAAGCGTCAAAGTAACATCTCGTCTCGACTGTCATCTCATCAGAGATGAGAGTCCGCCGGAGAGATACAAAAGCTCGGTCGGTTCTCCAAATCGGGGAAAAACAAACAGGCAAATATTATGCGCTCGGGGCTTGTCGCAATATTATCGTTTTGCTGGTGTGCGGAGGGTAAAACCGGCCCCGGTGTATTATGAGCGCTCACACTATCGCCGTTCCTCGACGGGCTTCAGCGACGTTGCCGAAGAGTTTAACGGGGTTTGCGGACTCATTGCAAACAGATAACGCCTTGCGAGTGGTTTACCGAAGTCGTTGTGTTTGGCTCGAGGCTTAAAACCCGTGAGCACCCGCACGCTCGAGACTCTCGTCATTTTACCGGTAAAATAACGGCGAAGGTGATGAAAAATTCAGAACAAAACTTTTTTTTAATCAAAAAATTAATTTCATATATTCATTTCTACATTTACGTTGATAAAATTCGAAAAATGAAAATCTTAAATGTCTTTCACTCTACACTGTAAAAAAATTGTATGTAAATTTAATGTACCCAACTCGACATTTTTATAGAAATACTGGTACATTACATTTAACGTACAATTGTGATGAAAAATGAATGTACTTTCATTCTAAAATTAAAGTCAATTATTAAAAATAAAGTATTCCCAATGTTTTTAACACACGGAACATTAATTTTTCATCACGATAGTACATTAAATTTAATATACCAGTTTTTGCATAAAAACTTCCAGTCCCGTACATTAAATTTCATACAAATTTTTTTTTATAGTCTATTGGCAATGCTTGTGAGAGAAAACCTTAAAAATTGTAAATTTTCACATCGCCTCCTCGTAATTTGGTAAAAATTAGTTCTAAGAAACCGTAAAAACAAACCGGGACTTCGTTTCTATGGCAAAACATGATTAAAACAACGATCTGTCATTACGGTATGTAAACCCGGGTAAAAATGCAAATAAATGCAAGTCCGAGCTGGACGCTGAAGACAGCAGGAGGCTCGGTATTTGGGAATCTCTAAAGGTCCCACTTTGTTATGCGCCAAAGTTACACGCTCCAGAATCTCGGAGGACCGATTCCGGCCTAAAATACAAAACGATTCGATCTGTGTGTTCTTTTTCCCCTCAAGGACGCTCGTCCATATCCATAGCGGGGCTGTTGGTTTACACACATTTTACTCTTAACAGGCGTGAAAATCTGGAGCGGTACCGTTCGCATTGTTTTCCATTTTTGTATTCCCAATGTCACCGCGCGATTCTCGCCCCCCACTTCCCGCTCCTGGTGCCGCTTCTTCGTTCGGCCTGATTTGTGAGCTGTCGAAAAATTCCTTGTCCATCCAACTCACGAATGGAAAATACCACCGGGATCGCTGCGCGCGATGCAGCTCGGAATTCGAGGATGAAAACGGGCAAGGTCAAAGTTAAAAGAAAAACAAATCACGCGCACAAGATCGGAAATGGAAGGCCGTCAGGTTCGTCAGTACCGATAAGCATCGGTTGCATTCAGAGATGGGCAGCATTTTAAATACATATTTTAAGTATCCAAATACTTTTCTGCTATTTTAAGTACATTTCGGGCCCTTTAAGTACAAACTTCAAAATACTTTTGCATCTTCTCCATATTAGAGCTGTCCCTCCATCCATCCCGTTCATTCATCCATCCCGCCCCTCCATCCATCCTGTCCATCCATCCATCCCGACCGTATTGATTTTTATGAGGCATTTTAAAAAGTGCTTAAACAAAATATTTATAAATGTATTTTAAGTACCAAAAGTATTATGTATTTCATATTTTTAGTATTTTCGAGTATTTTGCCCAGCTTTGGTCGCATTTGACTCTCACCAGAGCTAAATATAATGACTAAAAAAAAAGCGCTAAAACTCGTTATATGTTAAATATTAGAAATTAGCGTCTGAAAGTCTGGCATTTCTTAAATGAAAAACAGGAAATTAGACTCCATCGTTTTTTTAAATTTACCTAACAGGATCGAGCAAGAATCATCTTAGCGTCAATTTTAAATTCTGTGAAATCAACCTGGCGGATATTGACCCATGTTTCCCCATACCGACAAGAGACGTCTGGGATCCGCTCACATAGCAATCGAGAAAGCCTCAAGCTTCGGCTGCTGTTCCTGTCGAACGGATATAATTCCGCCCGAGTGGATCAGCCGCTTCGCGGATGTATCAGCGAAGGGGGAATATACACGCGGACACGTGCTGTCGGTGACGGGTTTATGACACTTCGAAGAGCCCGTCCTGACGTAATCCTCAGCGAACGGGAACGAGGAAGGCGGACGCTTTGGATATGGAAGGGTAGACTGCGTAATCGTGACAAGAACGAAAGGAAGATGAGCAAAGCGTTTTACCTCCCGCCATTGCTGGGGATAAATCGAGAGATTATTGATTATTGTATATCTAACGGATTACGCGAAGAATTCCTCAAGAACAGTCACTAAACATAATACGTCATTGTCGATGTCAATAAATAATTACTTGTTTCTACAATGAATTATAGACGTATGTTTCTATGTTGTTAAAAAAATTTGACATTTTTAATTTTCGTATCGCTTTTTCATAATGTGCCTTTATTTGCAAAGCTTCTGCTATGAGAAAGCATTTTCGGTATTTGTAGCTTCATTATAGCGGAAGCTTTGCGAATAAAGGAACATTATGAGAAAGCGATATGAAAATTTCAATTTTCAACTTTTTTCACCATCAACGTCGTGTGAGGACTTTTATACAAAATGTCTGGCCGATTCTGGTTCAGCGTTAAAAAATACATGGAATTGTGCGCTCTTAACCTATTTTTTGGCCCTTTCGATGTTTACTCAAGACATCTAAATAATATCACTTTATCTAACTTTTTGAACCCCGTCATATCCATAATCGTGTATGTTTCTTACCGTAGAACGTGACAGGCATTTGGGTTTTTCCGCGATGCCATCGGGAAGCAAAGAAATAAAGGTGTAATTCTTCGTGAAATTAAAAACATTCAAAATAACATAAAATTAAGCAGTTCGATTGATTCTTCCCAAATTCAATAGGGATTATCGCGCGGTCATATTCCATCTCTGTACAACTTCTTGCCCCGACAGCTCAGAAATTGTAAGAGCGAGAGGGCGCATAAACATTTTTTAAGAAAAAAAAAAATCGGGTACAAAAAAACAACTGAACATTTTAAAATAAAATTTTGAAGAAACATTGACTATTAACCACACTTGCTGTACGTGAAATTTCAACTTGATCAGTTGAGGCATTCTCGAGTTATAGCAGGTTGAATTTTTCCTGTTTGGATCACACATGCATACATACATGCATACATACATCCGGACATTTTTTCTAAATATGATTTCTCGATATTTTCGAACATTTCGAACACGTTTTCATTAAAATCTCGACATTTTTTTCACCATAACAAAGTTTCCTCTACGAGGAAGCCAAAATATTTCCAAAAAAAACGTTTAGAAAAAATGTTTATAAAAATATTGTTAAAGATATATGTGCAGCTGTTTGAAGAAAATTTGATTCCGCATGAAAATTGAGTAAAAGATGGTATAGACGGCTCCAGTGGACAGTTAGGTCGAGGAGCCCTAGGATTGTTCCAAATATCGCTAAAATACGAGAGCATAAAACCATAAACCGCATTTTAACATTTTTGCCGGTCCGCCCCCCACCCCGGTCCAATTCGGGTCGGACGATGGAGCATCGCTCGGACCGATGCTCCGGTCGAAAGCATGCAAATTTTTGGTACTCTACCTTCGGCCTCCGTTTTAGAGAACGAAAACGACTACGAGGTCATATCGAGGTACGCGTCCCACTGCGGGACCCACGGAAAATATATAATTCGAGCCTTCAATAGAGGCACGCACCGATAAAACGGTTAACTTTTAACGTCATGGCCTTGCCGCTTAGGAGAAAAGTCAAGAGAGCCATCGCCGTGATCTGGAGAATCCAAAATTTAAAAAAAATTCCACTGGGATAAAAATTTGTAATACATAGGAATAAAAATATGTTTTTTTTCCATTATGGTAAAAAAATGTATTATTTCCCGTCACTGATCAAAAGTGTGGTTGAATCAATTAAAGATTTGGGCAGGGACGATCAAATAAATATTTAAGTGGTCGAACAAAATATTTTAATGCTTCAAAAATATCTTGGTAAAATAATCAACATTTTTTTTGAACTAACAAATCTTTTACCCGTACGAACAAAATATTTATTTGAACGTCCCTGCACCTAGAAAAATAATTTATTTGAAGACCACCGTTTATTTAGATTAAGTAAAATATTTTTTTTATTTAGATAAATATCTATTTAAATCAAATAAATATTTTACTTAATCTAAATAAACGGTGGCCGTCAAATAAATTATTTTTCTGGGTGTGCCCAAATATTTAGTTGATTCAACCCTATTTTTATATCAGTGTTGATCAGTAAGCTGTTCCCTATTTTCATTCTATCTATTAAGCTAGATAGTGTTTTTTTTTTCAACACAAAAAATAAAAAAGATATCTTAATTTCGCGCCGCACTATTCTTGTCTTGATTTTGGTCTTGAACTTTATTTTCGCAAGAGCGAATGATCGAACAGGAGATCAAGCGGGACAAAGGAGCTTTGCGACGTCGCGCAGATGTCTATATCTGGTCTCTAGCTTTACGAACAAAAAGCTCCGCGTGTCATGTGTGTCAGCAATGAGGAGTGAGCAAAAAAAATAGAACCGGCGAAAGAGAAAACCGCCAATGGGTGGGCGAGTAACGCGAGCCAAGCTTTTCCGCGGTAACATTATGCGCTTTATGATCACCACAGCGCAAAAGACGAGGCACTCGAGGACCGTCAACGAAATATAATACTCGTTACGACATCGTAAAAGAACCTTTTAACGCCCGCTCGCGCGGTCCACGTACGTTCGAATTCCCAGGATCCGACGTCGTCGTCGTCGTCGTCGTCGTCGTCGTCGTCGTCGTCGTCGTCGTCGTCGTCGTCGTCGTCGTCGTCGTCGTCGTCGTCGTCGTCGTCGTCGTCGTCGTCGTCGTCGTCGTCGTCGGTTTCCTCGTCATCGTCCTGAGTGAGGTGAGAGAGTGAGATCCTTGCCACGATGGAAAAATACGCCGGATGGATGTTTTATGCCGGGACTCCGCCGATGGCGTAAATTTTTATTTTTCTCACACGACGTTACCCTCTTTCTCGTTATTGCCTTCATTATAGCCTCGTTCCTGTCGCCATTGCGAACTCGCTGTGTGCTCGCAGTAAAAGAACAACGAGACGCAGCCTCTCGAAAAATCTTTTCGTCGATCCTGAAATGAAAAAATAGACTACCTGTTGGTCTTAGCACTATTTAGGGCACTATTTAAGGCACCCATCAATTACACGTTTTTATGTAATACTGAGTTCCTTGCGAGGAACTGCAGTTTCACCGATTTTCCATTGCACTGTTTCTTATAAATATCTACAACTTTTAAACAAGTGATTTTCTGTTTTTGAGTATAGTTTATTCTTGTTAGTCAGCGTCTGGCGTTTCGTTTTCGCTATAATGGAACCCAACAATACTTTTTATATCACCTGGTGGGAAAATGACGGTTTTGTGCACGCTTCGCGTGCAAAAACCTCCACCTTGCGAAATGGAATTTTGTGCGATACTCATGCAAAAAACGTTTTCTTTACTCGTGTGATTGCAACCCTCGCCTTCGGTTCGTGCTGCAAACTCACACTCGTCAGAAGAAGTTTAATCACACTTGTATCGTAAACTACTATTGTAACATTGCTGTAACACATGCACGAAAAGTGCCGCTTTTTGTGCCTGTAAAACGTGGCGAAAGTAACGCTTTGTAGCGGGGGGAGGATGCGAGAAAAATGCTGTAGATACTTTTGCACTCACTTATCTCCGTGTCGATACTTTTTTTTACACTTATCTCGGTGTAGATACTTTTTCCACACTTATTTCGATATAGATACTTTTTTTCACACTTATCTCTATTTTCGCACACACTTGGCTTATCTTGGCGCCATAGTTCCTTTCCCACACGCTTTCGTCAAGCATTACAGGCCCGAAAACAGGAGTCTTCTTACATTTGTTACAAAAAATATGTGATATTCGCATGAAAAAGCGGTCTTCTGACGGCGATTGGAAAGTAGGCAGCACTCGACCCCTCTCAAGCTACAAACGTCACTCGGCTTCGCCTCCCCGAATATAAATTTTCGAGCATTACATCGGGCCCTGACAGGGTTTTGATAAGGCCTTATGAGGACCCAATATAACGCACGAAAATTTCTCCTTGGGTCGTGCCGTTGTAGCTTTCGATTCGGCTCGTGCGGCCAACTTCCCAACCTCAGTCGAAAAGACCGCTTTTTTGCAATAGTATGACAAAGCACTATTTTTTAGAGTTATAGAGCAATGAATACGGGAGTCTCAGGGATTATCTGCCACAATGAAAGACACTAAAAATAGATGTCGCTAGGGTTAATAGCAATAATAATTATCATTATTATAGCACCTTTAATTATCATTGGGATCGATCTTTTTTATTTTTAATGTCCTTACTCGTGAGTTCAAATACAACAGTTCTTAATGCAGTCCAGACACAGCATAACAGAAGCGGTTGGCAGGTATGGCGGTTCAGCGGCTCCTTCGGACGGAAAATCTCTCGTCAAAATAATATTTGTCCGTTGGTTCTGATCCCTTTCGCTCGGAGCTTTGTCGCGATCCATGGAAAAACTGCCTTCGAATATACATCGCCGACAGTGGAATACCGAGACCCGAGAGGAGGACACGAGAGTTACGGAACCGCGCTGTGCGACGCGCGGTTATGATTGTCATGTTTTGTCAACTCGCTCGCCTAACCGACAAAAGACTCGGACGAGCTGTTCTGTGCCCGGTTACACTCACTCGACTCATGGAGAAATCCTCGTCGGGGCCTTGTGGTCTTACCTCGCGCGTCTCGTCGGGACAAAAGTGTCTGGCCGGAAGTTTTGTCGCTTTTAGCATTCGATACGTTAGTCTCATCCAAACTCGATCCTGTTTACTCGTCCTTCACGCTCACGATTATTATAGATTTTTCTTTTTTATTCTTGCGAAAGTAAACAGCGATCTGTAAGATTCCCCGTTGTTCACTACTGAGAATATCCGGTAAGCCGCCCGGGGCGAGACGGCGCAACACTTGCCGCTGTATTTTACCTGCTAGTGGCTGCGGTTTCTTGAAAAATGAAATTAAAAAAACATCGATCGAGGTATATTTTCCTTTAAAAAAAAACAGCTCGACCCGATTTAAGTGAAACACTATATTACATTATGGGAATTAAAGTACTCTTATAGTAAAATGAAAGTAAATTATTAAAAGTAAAGTATTTCAAATAGTCATTTCCGATACAAGTGCGGTAATGCGAACTTTATACGCATGCTGTGAAGGGAATCGCACGAGCCGCACGAATACCACCGTATGAGTGCGGCAAGTGCGACTTACTTCACAGTCCCGGTATAATGTTCGCTACACCGCACTAATATCGTGTAATATTTTCTATAACGAATGCAGGAGAAGTGCTACTCCATGCCTGGTGATTGTGGCGCTGTGAAGGCCAGCGTGCGTAAAGTACGAGAAGCGTGCGATAAAGTAAAATCAGCCCGATGTGCGCATGCGCCGGGTATTCATAGTACACTTGGCTGTAAAGCGCCACTTACGCCACTCTCGGCAGGAACGAAAAGTAGTACTTTTCATGCATGAGTTACATAAAGTTTCTAATGCACTGTACAAAATTTGTTTCATACATTGTACATGAATTTTAATATCCCAGTTTATGCATAAAAACTTCGAATACCAGTACAATAAAGTTCATACGATTTCTTTTCTTTTGCAGTGTGACTTTGCGCGCAGTTTTTGCTAGCCGTCCATCTTGCCCCGTACTCCCCCTGCAATTCTCTATGTTTGACCTTCTTCGTGTAATTGTCGCTCATATTCTCGACGGTTCAATCTCACGCTCGATTCGTCCCGTCCTCGTGGTCTGGAGCTTTGGGTCACATTGGTTTTGGCGCACATTTTGGGGGGTTGTTTCACCCTCGCGCGATATTGCTGATTGATCGAGCTCGTATCGAGCCCAAAAGGGGATCATTGCGAGTTGCTGAGGAGGGTGGAATGCTGCGGCTGACGCAATTGCATAGAGAAAATCTGCCTCCCGCGTTGTTACGTGTCGTCCGGAAAGATCTACGCCCGTACGACTCGCAGCTTTCGCGCAGGCTCCTCCATAAACGACGACGACTAACTGCATCCAAACCGAGAGCGACGAACGACCATTAAGATACCGACTTAATTCCGGCTCACAGACGCTCGCGCAATTGTAAGCTCGAGCAAACCTCGCCGGACTCTCACCCTTAACGAAGGGTGAGAACACAACCCGCCCGAGAACAATTCACGCGGATCAAACTCAACGAAATTTTATTGTTACCATTAACGGTGGACGACGCATGCAACCGGATAATTCGGGCACACACGGCCTCCGAAACCAGAGCTCGGAAGGGAAACATTTTGGACAGTTGTTCCAAGATCGTTCAGCGCAAAGTACAATTCCCTCGTAGAAATTTTAGATTGTTACATCAGGCTACGATAAGGCTCGTCAGGGCCTCGTCAGACCGTAATGTAACTCTTAAAAATGTCGAATAGTTGATCATTCTTTTTTACAGTTTAATTTTTTTTTATGTAACTCATGCACGAAAAGCGCTTCTTTTCGTGCCTGCCGAAAGTGACGTAAGTGGCGCTTTACAGCCAAGTGTACTATAAATACCCGACGCATGCGCACATCGGGCCGACTTTACTTTATTCGACGCTTCTCGTACTTTACGCACACGTCTCGCATTTTACGCCCGCGTCTCGCACTTTACGTACGCTATCTGTACAGCGCCACAATCAGCAGGCACAGAGTAGGACTTCTCCTGCATTCGTTACAAAAAATATTATACGATACTAGTGTGCTGTAGCGAACATCGTACGCACGCTCTGAAGTACGTCTCACGGCACGAGGGAGCCTTCGACGCGTGTTCCTGTGGTACGAGTGTGACGAGTGCGACTTACTTCGCAGCATGCGTATAAAATCCACTTTACCGCATTGGTCTCGCAAATACTATTACACTCGGAAAGATGGCTTACCCGCCACAGCCGATTTCCACGCTGAACCGGTCGAGGGCGGGACAATCGAGACAATAGGTCGTCTCAACCAGTGAAATGGTTCATACCACTAGTTAATTACTTTGTAACCAATTCACTGCGGTAACCAATACACTTTTCGGTACAACCAGTTTATCGTTTAGTTTTCGGTAACACTAAGACCTGCAAGAGTTAACTGGACCAGCCAATCCTTGTTTCCAGTATAACAAAAAATATTGATGTTTAGCATGGGAATGGTATTGTCGTCACCGTACGAGTACTTCATACGTCCGTTTTACTTCATAACATCGATATAGATACATTCCTTCCATATAGGGTGACATTCGACCATCGACATTGGTTCCGAAATTGCGAAAAATCCTCCCACTCGCCCTCCTCCATCGGCATCGACATAAAATCACCTCAATCGAAGCGATCATTCTTTTTTTAGGTTTCTGATCATGAAGAGCTCCCAATTGTATTTTCACCGCTTCGATCATGAGAAAAAAATCACCCGGCGATCATTACTTCTCCACCCTCCCAACGAGACGGCGGGTTATTGGTGGTTGCTTGCGTTGATCCACGCGACGAAGTCGACCGATTCGCTGGAATATTTGGCAGCAAAGCTCACTTCCCCCACAGTCAATTTCACCCCGTGTTATAGTTTCAGAGACATCCAGCTGGCAAAGCGAATTTCGTCGGACGTCGATGTGGCCAGCGATGTGTCACTGCAACCTCTGCCGCTATCCACAAGAGATTGCCACGAACCGGCAATTATCGAGGAGAGAGGTGAGTGCCGGGGGGAGGGAGGCGGGGGGGGGGGGGGGCGATCGCGTGACTATGATAAATCTGCGATAGAACTCGGGAAATTTATTGCGTCTGCGACTGGCGCGAATGCGATTCGGCAGTGGGACGACGATTTGGTCCCCGTGGTAGTGACCATGTACCATTGGAGCGGGCGAGGGAGAGGAGTCGAGGGGGTGAATATAGTCGCGGGTTCCTCGAAGGGTGCCCAAAGGGCGTCACGACGCCTCTTCGGACCAATCCCTCGACGGGAACTCCCGCCTGTTACCGACGATAAAAACTATGCCTACAAAACATTATAGTGGGTGTTGAAGGAGATCGGGGAAAATGTAGAAATGACCGCAGCTTACGAGGAGCTGCATATGAAACTGCGCGTTCGTTTTTTCCGCCCGTTTTCCCCCGCGTCCCGTGATGATATCAAATTCGAGGCAACTGTATCGCGGCTGTATGACAGAGCAAGGTTGGCAGAAGTCACAGACATGCATGCCGTTTGAGAGCCATAAACAGAACCGCTATGGATCGAACGGCCCGAGGAAATAATCCGGTTTATTATCGTTCGCGGGGCTGTTGTGCGAACGATTAGAAATCACTTCCATTCGGAGCTGGGATCGGTAGAATCCGTTTTACGCCATACGGAAATAACGATTGGTAGGCGTGATGACCGAAAATCGTTTCCGAGTTACTTGGTTTTGGGACCAAAGGCCGTCATAGAGGGTTGTCGTCGCTTGTAACTCTGTTCTTATTTTTATTTCGTTCCCGATTGGAGAAAGAGATTGTCAGACTGGAAGATACATACTTCCCATATGACGTCACTTCCGGTCGGAAATGAAATTTTAAAATCTGAGGTGACGTATTTCCGGTATGATGTCACTTCCCGTCGAAAACTGAGCTTTTCAAACCATAAGTATTTAGTATTTTAAAGAAAACATTGCATTATCCGCCGCAAGTTAATGCGAATTCGCGTAGAGCACCGAGGCACGTATCGCAGCAGTGACTTACATCAGATTAGTCGAGACCGCCTGCAGCTTCATCAAACCGACACTCCCATATACCAGCAGATTTCGGCAGGATCGTCTTGCCCTCTTGCAATAATTCGTCCCCAAGCCAACGCGATCGCCTGCCATTTCCGTCTCTCGACGCCGCATTAGTTGTCTTTGATCGTAAGATCTGCCAGAAAGAGCCTCGGATCTTCGTGTCTTTTTTTTACAACAGAGTTACATTCTTCGTCGCCTCCAGGAGCCCCTCTTATCTAAGTTTTTTTTTGGTTTTTTTTTTTTTTTCTTACCACACCCCATCCGTCTCTCTCGGTCTTCCACCTCGAAGTTTAGTTCCCGCTATATCTCCGAGATTCCTCCCCGTTTCGCTCTGCTGGTAGCTCGGTACCCTCGTACAACTTGAGCACACATCGCCGCCGGTGTTTGGCGATACCTGCGGCCGCTACGGCGACGGGACCCTACACGCGTCGTCTCATCGCTCGGAGATTATGTATATAGAGGAGCAGACGAAAAACTATGAAGCGACGTTCGTTTATTACACCGGAGGCCAGGTAGTCGTGGACACGCGGCCCTGCTGGCTTAGGTCCCTCATCTCTCGCCGCTCAGATAAGAAGTATCCGGGACGCTCACGGGGCTCGCAAAATAATCGCGTCTCGTGTTTCTTCTTCTTCTTTTCTTCTTCTTCCTATTATGGCCTTCATTCTTTCCGGTTTCTTTCGGCTCTTGGCGATTATACGCGTACTTTTACTACCGGTATCACATCCTTCACTATTTCTCCTCTGTCGACCGAATCAACTGTACGCTTCGCTGCGACCCGAATCCACGAACGCGAGGGGGGACCCGCTTAATCTTTTAAATCCGGCTTTTTCTTTGGGCTAAAAAACTAGCATCTAACTGTACGCACTTGGCTCGAACACTGGAGAGAAAATGTCGGCGAAATAGGCTTTCATTTTTTGATAAACTGAGAAACGTTTTCGAGGAAGATGGAGTTCAGAATATATATATATACATATATATATATATATATATATATATATATATATATATATATATATATATATATATATATATATATATATATATATATATATATATATATATATATATATATATATATACTCTGCCGATGTCGTACCGATGAAAGGCAAAAGATGAAAAATTATTGTTTTTTCCTTTTTTTGCTTCCTCATAGAGGAAGCTTTGTGATGTTCCAAAACATCGAAAAAACACATTTAGAAAAAATGTCCGGATGTGTGTGTGTGTGTGTGTGTGTGTGTGTGTGCAGATCGGACGCGAATTCAAACCGTTATAACTCGAGAACGACTTGACCGATCAAGCTGAAATTTTGCACACAGCATGTGTGGTTAATAGCCTATGTTTCTGCAAAATTTCATAAAAAAATGTTCAATTGTTTTTTGTACGCCATTTTTTATTTGCTAAAATGTCGGTTCGCGCTCTAGTACTCACAATTTTTTAGCTATCTAGCTAAAAACGCGTACATAGATGGAATATGACCACCCGAAGATCCCATTAAAATTTCAAGAGAATCGATCGAACCGTTTAAATTTTATGACATTTTAAATTTTTTGGATTTTGTGAAAAATGAGTACTTTCTTTTAAATGCAATTTTCTACAATAAATATTCATTTGTGACTAAAATAGTTGTCAGATTCGTGATCAGCACGAAAAAATACATGGAATATAGTCCTAGAGTTACGATTAACGAAAAAAAGTTTATCTGTCATTTTTACAGCCAAAATTGAAAAATGAGTGATTTTGCATATTTTTAAACAGCGATTTCTTTGCTTCCCGATGGCATCGCGAAAAATATGCAGGTGCCTATCGTGTTCTGCGGCAAGAAATACACAAGATGATGAATATGACGGAGTTAAAATAATTAGTTAAAGCGGTGTCATGTGAACTTCTCGAGTAAAAATTGAAAGATCGAAAAAAAAAATTGAGAACACATAATTCTATGTATTTTTCGCACCGAGCACAGATCCTACATCCGTTTTTACCAAAAGCGTAGGGTTGGTGTATTTTTTCGGGCTAAACCTGAGTCAGCCAGCAATTTTTCCTGAAAGTTAAATACGACGTTGATGTTGGAAAAAAGTTGAAAATTGACATTTTCTAAACGCTTCCTCATAAAAGCTGAAAATTGAAATTTTCATATCGCTTCCTCATCAAAGTTGAAAGTTGAGAGTTGAAAGTTGAAAGTTGAAATTTTTTATTCGCTAAGCTTCCTCTATGAGGAAGCCAAAAATATAGTAAATGCTTCCTCATAGAAGAAGTTTAGCGAATAAAAAATTTCAACTTCCAACTTCCAACTTTCAACTCTCAACTTTCAAATTTGATGAGAAAGCGATATGAAAATTTCAATTTTCAGCTTTTTCCATTGAGTTTGGTGCACTTGCCTGTTTCGCCGGGCCGACCGAATGCTCCGTTAAGCGCCGAGACAAGCAAATTTAATGAATACAACATTGTTGAAACACACAATTTTCGTTGCATCATATCAAGAAAAATGTTGTCTCAACAAAATCGGTCCAATCGTATTTGAGCCTATACCCAGAAAAATAATTTCTTAAACGAGCCTCCCGCAAATAAATATTTATTTGGCTTAAATAAATATGTATTTAAGTTAAATTAATGTTTATTTGATTTCAATAAATACTTATTTCAGTTAAATTAATATTTATTTGAACCAAATAGATATTTTTTTAAGAAGCGCCCACCAAATAAATTATTTTTCTGGGTGTAGCGTCATCGAGACAAATAGGTAAATACCGTTGTGCTTTCCGGACACAAGGATGAAAATTTGTACGGAAAAAAGGTAGTGTAATTCAATCCCATTTTCCGAGACAATAAATAGCGAGCCAATGCTCCCATTATACGCGGGGGAATAGCATAGGGCAGGCGCGGACATTGACTAACGGGATCCGGCGAGGCAGCTCTCGTTCAGCGGCAGATGCTACCGCGCGAGGCGCGTTAAAAAGGAAAAGGTAAAACATCGCGAGGAAGAGTGAAACGGGGAGCACACAGAGAGAAAGAGAAAAAAGAAGGGAAACAAAAACGGGGCGCGTGCTAGCAACGAACAACCGAAAATACTCGAACGCCCCCGTGAAGAGCGACCACGCCCGCTATAAAGTCCCCCGGGCTCGTTCGTTTACTCACTCGCGCGTTTTCACCTCTCCGCTTTGCCGGGCCCGTCGCATCCCCGAAAGGTTTTCGTCCCTAATCTCCCCGTTTCTACCCCATCGACCGCCCGGTTTCTCTCTCCTCGTTTTCCTTTTTTTTTTTTTACGTAACGAGTAAACGCCGCCGCCGTTCTCACGGCTAATTCCAATAATTAGTGGACTCAGCCAGTCTACCGGGTCGCCACGATTAGCCCTGCGCCTAATGGAAATACCGGACTACCGCCTACCGAGTAAAGAATTATGAAAAAAAAGCCCGTCGATTGCTGTTAGAATCTACGATGTCTTCGGAAAGTGAAATTTGCTCATTGTCACGGAAAAATTAAAGTACTCTCTTCTCTGGAAGTCTAAAGATCATGTTGACTCCTCGAGCGCTCTAATTTTATCCGCGAGTTGCCGAATTCATCTGCAAAAACGTACGCAAACGCAAGTGTAGACACACGCGAAGTATCTTACCGGATACGTAAACTAACGGGAGGAGATCGACGAAAAGAGAGACACTCTGATCGATATCGATAAGCAAGGAAAGTCAGCCCTCGCTTATAGAAGACTCATTATATGTCGAGATAAGTATCGTGAAAATTGTAACTATGTGCGTGCCAGAGGAATAAAGTTTACACGTAAGTCGACTTAATAATCGTCTCCGAGCCCTGCCAGTCGAAGTTTCCGGCCACGACATGTGTAGACTTTCTCGGTTATAATTATTTGTCAAAAGGACAGTCTCGCTTATCATGAATCGGTCTTTTGAACAAGACTCGTTATTAAAGATATTTGGTTAATGAAAATGGAATAGTATTGATTTCGACGAGAATGATGAATTATTTAGATCCGGCACCTTGGCAGAAATTTTAGAACGTTCCAACGTGCCTGATAAGGCCTTTAGAAAGCCTTGTACAACGCTTCCATGGTAGAAATTTTGGGGCGTTAAATTGAGATGAGATGTGAGGCCCTGCATTTTTTACAAGGGTTATCAAGCCCTTTTCGGATCTCCAAATCCAGAAACCAAATCCAAACTCATGAAACTTGCGTCTTCACAGGATTAACTGCGTATACGGATTCTTATTGCAGTGCAAACTACTAATCCACACATCAATGACTACCTGCCATCTATCGGTTCCCGGGACCTCCAATGACGTGATAATATCCTTAAAAAAAAACTTGTCACCAATGATTTACACGTTCTTCTTCGTCAGAATGACAAAAGCCCAGCGTAACAAGCACCTCGACTCCGGGGAATCCCCGACCGGAGTAGAGTCACGCCAGAGATCTCTCTGCTGTTTCTGCTTCTCCCGCTGCTGCTGTTGCGCTCGTAAAAAGCATCCTGCGAGTCCCTCGAGCACGATCATATACCGACGACAGGCAGTAAGAAGCGTACAGTGAGACACAAGCCCGGAGTGCCGGAAGAATGCACGCGTGCCCCGTAAAAAGACAGCGTGTAAGAGCGCGGGCACCATTGTCTCCCTCGATTGTCCCGTCGCCGAAGTGTCTCTTTCTTACACGTGTCACCTACATCCCTCGCCGACGGCGTGCGGGCATGGGTTTACATATTTTTAACCATCGTTTTTTCTCGCCGCACTTGCCCGAACCGAACGGCACGAACGAATCGAGAATAGGGGAGGAAAATTTTTAACTAGGGGGTCGCGAGAGTTACCCCGTCGAAGAGAGGCTTCGCTGCTCTTGTGATCTCTTTCTCTCTCCCTTCCAAAAAAGTGGATATTTTCGGCGGGCGCGGTAAAAAAAAAAAACAAAAAAGCGGATTCGTTACGGAGTCGGGGGGTTTCTCCCGGCCGGGCGCGCGCCCGGCGCGCGCGCGCCGAATATAATACCGGATGAGGATAGGAAAAGGAATGAGATGGAGGAAAAAGCGAGTTTTTTTTCGAGAGCAAAACACATCGAAAGTCGAGAAGGGTGGCCGACTATGCATCTGCGTACGGAAACTCGTCGAGCGAGATGGGAGCTAACTGCACAGTGAAAGCTTGGAGCACGCGTCTGTGTGGTTTTTTTTTTTTTTTTTTTTTTTTTTTCCTAAGCCGAGTTTTTTTTTAACTGAAAACTGTAAATTCGTAATAGCAGAACGAAGAGCGACTCCCGGCGGTTTTTACGATTTTCGTCTGATGTTACAAGGGGTAAAAATAAAGGGGATTGTGAAAGATTCTCTGATGAAAAGTTGCGGATGACAATGGGAGCGCTCGGATTTACAGCTTCACGCTTTCGTTTTTAATCCTTTATTTTGCTCGACTTTGTCAGCCGGAGGCGAGATGGCCGTTGCCAACTAAATATTAATATGCCTGCCTGTCCGGTTGAACAAAATTACGTGTATCAAGGTAACTATATCACTTCGGGCTTATTTCCCATACGATATAAAATTCCCGAAGGTATAAAAATCTGAAAAAACGCATGCATGCTAAAGGTACTGAAAAGATTAATTTTGCATAATAATAATTCCAAAATGTTATTAGCAAATTAATCAAAAAGTGTATTGTTTAATTAATTACCCGGCAACGAAACTTTTTTTTAATGAAAATGATTCGTTCATTTTTCTGAATACGTGTGAATTTTTTCAGATTTTTCAATTAGCTTCGATTTTTTTTTTTTTTTTTCATATGGGAAAAATATGTGAAAAACACAAAAATAAAAAATAATTGAAAAATCTGAAAAGATTCATAAAATACATTATCGTAAAGAGTCTAGTCACGGTAAACGTGGTGAATATGGACCACCGCGATTAACACGTAAATCAATGAAATATGGACCGGTCCATGTTCCCCACTTTTACCCTAATTTAAAGTTTATAAAATCCGGCTCAATCATTGTCAAAAGAACTGTTTGGTCTATTCGTATCTGCGATCCGAGTTTTTTTTTTATGTAATAACGGGCGAATAGGGAAAAGTGACATTTTTACTGATTACAAAGACAAATTAAATTATATTACGCAAACATTTTTTCATGGATGGCAATTAACGGTGAACTGAATTTTCGAACAAGTTTTGACCTCGTACGACGATAGTGAATCGTGCCGAACCAAAGGCATCTTCCGCATTCATATATACACATGCGGCTCACCGTTCTATGAAATATTCATCGCAGTTTAACTCCTATCTAAAACTATCTTTTTCGGTATGCGGAAGCGCGAGATATCTTTAACAATATATTGCGACTCAACATATCGTTCCGATACGGTCAGGTACCGATAAAAAAATGCACTTGCACTATATGACATGAATTTTAACTACGAACTACGTGGCTACCAAGCTGCACATCGTCTCAAGCAAGTTTTCTTTTAAATCGCCATATTTTCACATATTCATTTCCGATCTTCCATTTACGAACGTCTCAAAATTCAAACTGCTCTTTATCCACGAGATGTCATCGATTAATTGGGGGGAAACAATCATAGCGGGACCCCAAATTGAAGTTTCTGTAGAAAGGACATCTATTCTGTTGATTGTTAAAGGGTCAACAAGTAGTCACATAATTTCAATGGGATAAACATGAAAATTAAAAATCAACGTTCCTCATTCATACCTTATTATTGTACCACGAATCGCAATGTTTTGCGATTCCCGAATTTTATTGTCGTCACATCGATGATCGTGACGGTTATTACTGCACCCAGTGGTCGCAATAGTGGGGAGGTAAAGTATTGTGTCGGGATGTATTTATTTGGGATTTTCACGGACTGGGCCAAATTAAAACTTATCCTCTCAATTGTTCGTTTTTGCACGACAATGCCTTATGCAATCTTTGCACACACGTTTCTAATAGATTTGATTTTTATTTTATACAAAAGCTCGGAGTATAATAGGCGCATATAAAAGAGCGCATGGAAACATCGATTCTACATCGCCGTCTATATTGCCCTTAAAGGTGAGTTCATTGCCACCGAAGCGGCCGGACTAGCGCCAACCGGCGTCGGAAGTTAACGATCGAACATTAACGCCTCGAAGTGAGGGAGGAAGCGGCAGAACGGCGTATACACTCCTGTACGATAGGTTAAAGTACAGTTAGGTAAGGTACGCGACATCATTGATCCGGGTGCCATTCTCGTAACGCAAGCCCGTTCGTCTATGTTATTCGAATAGCCAATCCAGAATCACCGTACGAAGATCGGAGGGAAAAAAGAAACAAAAAATGTATCCCTTGCCGATCGAGTTTATGTACCATAAAATGGGAATTACTGTACAACGGTTACGCCATAAGGCACTGCCGAACCCGCAATGCTCGAGCGTGCAACAGAATCATCGACCACTCTCGGCCATTTCCTACTTTCCCGATCTAATGCGTCGACGCAATACGTTAGATTCCTATTTTCGATCGACATTCCTCGCTCGCTACGTTCACTTAATTTAACCGTTGCAAATAAGAGTGAGCGCTTGGTCTCTAAAAATTCTTTTGCTTTTTGCGATCTAATGCGTCAACGCAATATATTGGATTCCTATTTTCCATCGACATTCCTCGCTCGCTTCGTTCACCTAATTTTACCGTTGCAAATAAGAGTGAGTGCTTGGTGATGCAAAAAGTCCTTGGTCTATAAAATTGTCTTTTGCTTTTTGCGATCTAATGCGTCGACGCAATACACTGGATTCCTATTTTTCATCGACTTGGTCTCCAAAATTGTCTTTTGCTTTTTGCAGACTAAAAAAGTCGACCAACTAAAAATGGTAAAAAAGTGACTATCGTTCGATGAGTGCAGCGAGATTTGCTGGGGGAAAAAAAACGACGCGCCCCCCCCCCCCCCCCCCCGTAACGCGAAGGGTTAAAAACGATCCCGACGCGCCAGTTTCAAAAGAGATTAATTTTCAAGCCCTAATATCGTGACGAACGGCTTGAATGCGCGTATACGAACGCGTTTGTACCCCTTTTGTGTCGATGCAGGCAGTCCTCATTCGAGCCAATCAAGTCTCCTCGATTGACGCCCGAATGCTCGTGTTGTGACAGGAGGGCGAATTTAGAGGCGCCGGGGCGGCTCTCTTTCACTACTCGTCGAAAGGGTGAAAGGATGAATCAAGCTTTCGGGTACCAGCCCGTCTCGCAATCCCTTCCCCGTCGTAGGATAGGGTTGCGCAAGGGTTAAACCAGACGGAACATCGAATCGAACATCTATGGCGGGGTGTCGATTGCAAAATGGCCTCACCTGCTTCCTTTAACCTTAACAATATTTTTTGCATTTTTTTTCCATATAACTTGCCGAAAGAAAAATGATTTTTTTTTTTTTTTTTAAGTATTGTTAATTAAAATAATGTTTCTAAGCGTAAAAGTTTAAAAAAATTCATTCGAACTATTTTTTTGTTTGTTTGTACAATGACAGAAACAATACTTTAAAAATAAATTGTAAATTCAATGTACTGAAACTTCAAATTTACTTAGATTGCATAAATTAATTGAACATTAATGTACTTGTCATAAAATTATAATACCAGATATAAAAATTACAAATCATTTGCGTGAAATTTACCAAAAATTTCATTAAAAATCAAAATTTTACTGTAAACTTGGAACGTACATATATTTGAAAATTCAGAATCGATTTATGTAAAAAAGCTTCCAATACCATTCATTAATTTACGAACAAATTTTTTCTCAACACTGCTCTTTGTATTGTTTCTTTAAACAATCATTTTTCTCGATGAATCTTTTTCGAACAAGCGAAAATCGTAGCACGAAGTGCACTCGCGATATTTTCGATAGTTTTTTTCGGCTGAAAAATCATCGAGTTTCGTCAATTGTTGACGTAAAAATCTCTCTATCGGCATTCCTAACAGGTTATTTCCGTTTCCAATGTAGAGAAATGGTACATAGCTTCCCGCCCGGTACTTCCGTCGATAAATCTCACGCGAGGGAAGCCGAAATCCTTGGCCTCGTGCCCACGTGAGCGCACTGCACCCCGCTTATATAGTCATATCGTACGGTGTAGCTGTGACGGTATACATATTTCGCGACACGAATATTCCTTCCGGGCTCGTAACTTCCTTCCTGTCGTGCCTCGAGGGTTCTTCCTCACTTCCATATCTCTCCGTTACTCTCTCCGTTACTTCAGCCAACATTATATACGTCGGTGTGCACCGGACGGGCCTCCGGGTGGGCCGCATCGAGAATAAATTTCTATCCGCCTTCTCTTCGTCGAGAAACGAGAGAAAAGAAACGACTTTTTAGTGAAAACAAAGAAAAATCTTCTCGGCAAGAGCAATAATTCAAAGGCAACGTGTGCGCTCGAACCCTCGAACGGCTGACAATGTCGAGAGGAAAGAAGAGGTGCGAACCTGGCTGCCTAATGAATCTCGCGTCCTGCTTAAAATGCTCGTCGTCGAGTCACTCGAGCAGCACACAGGCTAGGGTGATCTACGAGTCTACCGACCTTCGTTCCACAACAGCATAGTCAAGTGTCCATGAAAGGCCACCGGTGTATCTTCCAGCGACAGGAGAATTATCGAGATCCTGAATAATGCACTTTTTGTATGATATATAACTGTATCGCTGACTCGCCGAAACGCCAAATCCGTCGGAATCAACCGAATCATCGAATCAGCCGAATCAGCCGAATCCATCGAATCAGCCGAATTCGTCTAATCAGCCGAATCCGTCGAATCAGCCTAATCCGTCGAATCAGCCTAATCCGCCTAATTCGTCGAAACCGCCGAATCGTCGAATCCACCGAATCGTCGAATCCGCCGAATCGTCGAATCCGCCGAATCGTCGATTCGTCATTATCTAGCTACGAATATCGCTACATATCCTCCGCTCCCGATAAGGATTATACCGACAAACAAAAAAAATGCGAAACGCCACTCCCAGCCTAAATCATATTTAACGTCCGCATCGCTCGAGACATCAGGCTCCGCTATTGTGCGAATGTTATTCCAGAATCGTGTTTAATCTATTGAGCAGTCGTCATTCACGGATACACCGAACGCATCGAGTTTATCTCGCTCCCATAACTCGATACGCCTGCTCTCGCCAGGGAGATCATTACTCACGATGGCCGCTGCCAACCGGACAGCCGGCCATCGTCCCGTTGGTTCTGCCTCGCTCTTTCTCTCCCCCTTCATTTTCCTGCCCGTAGCACCGGAGCATACACGCAACACAGAAGAGGGGGTTGCGCGACAATAATGCCGCAGGAGCGTCGCGACGTCCCAACCCCCACGAGAGTTTGTCGTTCTTCCGTGCCCCCGGAAGGTTGGAGGGAGCTGACTAACAGCTAAGCAGGCCAACGGAGTTCTGGAACAGCAACAGCCTTTACTTCGCTCCGTTCTTTGTTTCTTTCTTTTCCTTTGACCGTCCAGGGCTGCAGCGGGTTCGCCGACGCGGAGGGGATCGTCCCACCGATTGCACAACCGTTCCGGCGCCAGCTGGCCAACCCCTTGACCCCGACGCGAGCACCGTAGGGTGCTCGCTGGACACATCGCTCCGACTCCCCGTAAAAGAGCTGCCCCAGCTACTGCCGGACTACCAAAGGCCTCTTTTTTTGTTGGTCCGTCTCTTCTCTTTTCCACGCTGGTCTCTCAATATCCTTTCCCTCTAACCCCCGTACGTACATAAAGCTCCTGGAGCAAGCCACTGGCCTCTGCACAAGACGCCGCAAGAGGGAATCGCTGCTGTGCACGGATCAGACCGTTATTATTTCTGCGAATGTAACACTCTCCAGGCATATCGAATTTAATACTGGACCGGTTGGCCATCAAAGAGCGCACGAGTTCGGACATTCTGGGGGTTGTTTCGCGCCAGGTGACCGAACGACAGGAATTAATCGTCGTTTTTTCTACCGGTCAGACTCCACCGGTCAGGGAAACTCCGCATAAACGTTGCGTCTGCGATCGGTTGGGCTGCTCTGCCATACGAAGTGTTTTTTTTTCCTTTTTTGTGACAACCGACGATAAAGTATTTTAACATATGCGACCCCCGGACTTGAGGATCCATGGTGTATTTTTTTTTTACTGGCTCACTTTTGATGCCAAAACTGAACCGGCGGAATCTTCACTTATTCTGCAGGTACTTCTACGACACGACGGGTTTTTTTCCCCCTCTTTTTTCATGACTTATAACCGGCGATAAAGTATTTTAACATATGCGACCCCAGGACTCGAGAATCTATGGTCTATTTTTTTTTACTGGCACACTTTTGATGCCAAAACTGGACCGGCGTAGTCTTCGCCTATCTACAGGTACTTCCGGGATATCGAGTGATGCTGCCTCTTTCCGGCTTCCGTTCAACGTGCGGATCTTCAATCATCCGTTGTTGTTCAACCTCCCATCTTTTTCCCCCCCTGGCGCACTTCTCACCGCAAATTTTTCCTCGACTATGATCTCCCGGTTTTTTGTTCTTTTTTTTTCATGGGTTTTTTATGGTAGTATCCGGGTGGGCGACCCCTTTACTATCTCTCTACCTGGGCGCGTGCGTGGCTCGTTTCCTTTTCCTGCAGCGGACCTTTTTCCCCCCTTTTTTTCGTCTTTTTACTACCTGGATCCGTGGACGCGACGAGAGATGAATTAATACGTCGTGTTATAGATTAGGAAACGACCTACCCCACGTATGTCGAAAATAACCCTCTCGATCTATCGACCCCGTTCCAGTTTCCTAGGTCTCATTTTCGTCGTCAATTTTTTCGGGATTTATGGCCCGCCGCCTTTATACCTGCCGCATCCCGACGGAGCACCCTTTTTTTCCTTCTTTGTAGCGATTTTTTTTTTTTTTTTCATCCTCGTCGTGTGCGAGCTCTCGACGCGTACCTGCTTTTTAATGGACCGTGTGATAGATTACGCCCAGGATGCCGCAAATGACTGTATCCCATATGGCCTCTTCGCGGGTCGCGACCCTCTCCCGCTCGTGCACGAGTCCTTTTCTTTAACCCCTTTTTTCGAGCTGTTTCGTGCCAAACTATCAATTGTCACTTTATTTGTACCTGCCCTCTCCTCGACGGGGTGTGGAGAGAAAATAAAATTGAGTGTAATACTTGTCGCGGCTGGAACCTTTTTTTTATATCTCGTGGTCCAATATCGCACCCCTTTTACGGGCAATTGGAAAGCGACGGAGCCTTCCGCTCGATGTAACACTCGACGTTCCGCCGACCGTGGCCGTTTGCACTCGACGCAGGGTGCGCCGTGTAAAGGGGTGCGATACAGGTTTTTTTTCTTCTTCCGACCAAGACAGTTTTATTATCAATTTACCGACGGAGATGGTAATTGCGACAAATTATTGGGCAAATGAAAATCGTTTATGCAAAATGTAGTTTTGCGGGGAAAAAGGGATAATCTAATGAGAGCTCGTGATTGTTAATAAATGACGAGTCAGCGTCAGTGCGATCGCCGAAGGGGGTGAAATATTTTTTCTTTCTTTTTTTTTTTTTTTTTTTGCAGCGAAATAAGCCGTGCAGGTTTATTAGAGAGGGTCGCGCAGCGGCAAATTGTCGGGTGACGCCTTCGTGGAGCGAAAACCCTCGCTCGCCGATAAGTGGCTGCCTCGTCGGGACGTACCCGCGACCGTGTCTGGTCATTAAGGGGGTGGAAAATTATAGAAGCCGCGAAGCGGGGTAGTTCACGAGGAAGGGTGACCACGAAGGGGTCAGCGCGGCAAAATGAGCGATCAAGAAGAGTCCGAAGCTGCTTGATCGCCGTGAGTGGAGGTAGCAATTTTATTCCCTTTTTTACTGTACGATCAATAAGATGAAAAAAAAAAAAAAAAAAAACCAAGGAAATTTGTCTTTACCTGCATCTGATTCTAGCCTTTACCGAAATTGCATTTCTTTTGCCGGCAATTCAGTTTGATTCGGGAGGTTACATTTGTTATTGATTAATTACGAAAATTAAATGCAAATGCAAAAAAATAAAATAAATGTTATCAGAACTCGACACTTTGATTTTTTTACACAACACCATCGATATTTTTACCTATACAAATGATTACAACACCTTGTTATTGCCAGAAATCTTAGATTGATTAGATCAATTACATTTATTTGATCAATGGCTTAATTAGATAGACAGTTAATGAGACGTGAGAGGAAAACATATGGGGCATTCCACCAAAAATCTGCATGCTCTGACCCTTACCCTCTTTAATAATTGCGCCCATTTATTGTCAAAAAAGGGTTTTGAAAAAGAGAGGACACGTATTTTTTTATTCGAGTCTCCGATCGATATTTCCGACCGTATGATTTTCACAAAAATTTGATTTTTTCTGTAAGGCTACTTTTTAAAACATTAATATCTTGGAAGTTTTCAATCGTATCGAAACATTTCTGAGACGATATTTGTTCAGTTTAAAGTGAAGAAAATTATGCATAATTTTTAGAAATCGTCTGGTTAGTCAAAAGTTGTCTTATATGACGTTAATGTGGAAAATATCGTTTTTCATCAACTCTGCCATTATAAATATTAAAGAGAAAAAATTATAAAAATTACTTGTGAAATTACGCAACTTTTGAGACTAATTACGGAATGACGAGTTTTTTTTCGCGCAGTTCCACTTGATTGAAGCTTTTTTAATATGAAATTCGTCATTACGCCTTATACAGTTAAAATGTATCCATTAGTAGCAGATTAAATTCATATATCACAACATTACATGTTAATAAAAAACACATTTTGCGCCGCCATATTTTATTATTAGCCTTTTATTATTCCGTATAATTTTTTTAATCGTTTCGATTTAAAAAATGAAACTTCTACAGGATCAGAGCTAGAAAACTTCTTGTGGAATGCCCCATATATTTGATCACTAACATATTTTTAATCCATGTGGGTATAATGAGTTACGATTTTCAAGATTCATAGCCACGCAAAAAATGGTTGTTCCCTCGCTCGCATCGTTATGCTCGAATTATTGCATAGCCGAAGATTCCCAGGGGAGTGCGAGAGTCGCATGTGCTGCACGTGGGTGATGCACCGAGCGCACCGCATGTCATACACCTGTGAAGGGTTGCCCAACCCTTCTCTCAGTGCAGAGCATCGAAAACCGCTAACCCTCTCGACGCCCATAGCTAACCCCGTGTATGCCCTCGAGGCACCTGCCGCGTCGACCTTGGTCCGTACGCTTCGCTCATTTTTTTCCGGCACCCTTCTTCGCCACGGGAATAGGGTTGAGGCCACGAAAAACATCCAGAACTCGGTTGCTCTCTCCCTCGGAGTGGCGAACCCTTCTTGCGCCGTGCCGGAAAAAGGAAAGAGTTATTAGAGGGCTCGACGTGACCCCGCTGGAGCTCCGGCGCAGGTATGCGCCACACGGTCACAATGACTCCGGCTCTCCGCAAACAACCCTTTTTCCTCGACTATTCCCGTATTATGTCACTAAACGTTATCCCGGAGAGCATGAACCGTGCTGAGGCCAAACCGAGAGCGGGAGAGAGAGAGAGAGAGAGAGAGAGGCGATAAAAAAAAAAAATAAGGGACGGAAGAAGAAGAGGATGAGACCCGAATGGAGAAGCAGGTTGGGACCACCACGAAACCCTTTTCACGTGTTAGCGGTGCATCACCGAGCGCGGGAATTATCGAGCGGAAAATCCTTTCTAACCCCGTACCCACCACTGAGCTCCGTTTTTCACTGAGGGATGAGAGAAAAAAAAATTGTGTGGGTACGTATACGATATTTAAGAAAATAAAATCTGCGTTGTGTTATTAGGTAGACGGTGGATGATGAAGATTTTAGGTGAGAGATAAGGTTGAGGCTGCAGTTGGTTTATTACATGCAAAGGGCTTGGAATAAAATTGCCTACGAGGCGTAAGATTAACGCTCATGCTGTATTCAAATGAAAATATTTCCAGAAGTGACGTATGTCCGGTATGACGTCACCTCGGGTCTTCTTCTTCTTCTTCTTCTTGAGACAGTGTGTATGGAGTCACTTCCGGTCGAAAACCGGGATTTTCGAACCGGATGTGACGTCACTCATGAATGTTGTAATTTTTCTCTGACACAGTATGGCCGCCAATACGGAGCCAGCGATGTGCCGTTTTTCCAGTTACGCCGGAATCCCACATGGGTACCCGTTTTAGATTTTTTTTTATTATCATTTCATAATACACGGGCATGCCCGTTTACATGAGGATTATCAAATGTACAAAAGAAAATAAGAATTAAACTACATAGTAATAGGGGAAAGCGGGACAAAATGGCACAGCGGGCAAAACGGGATAATGAGATAAAACGCAATTTTCCAATAACTTTTGGATGGTAGCAATGGTGGTGCGTGGAGTTTAAAACAGTTTTAAAAAATCGAATGTATCGGTGGGACAAAGTGCGGTATCAAACAATTATTGTAAGATTTAGTTTTGCCCTCAATGTCCCGTTTTGTCCCGCTATGCCAATTTTGCCCCGATCTCCCCGAAAAACGAAAAATAACTCTTAAAGAAAAATATTCATTGGACAAAATTTAAAAAAAAATCAAATACACATAGTATAACATAACCTAAAACCAAGCAGATATTGAGTTTGCATGCCCAACAAAAGCAAAATCGCCGCACGCGTTCCATCCTGCATTTAACAGATTTCGAGCTAATTTAAATTATTATGAACTAATCCGAATTTGGTGCCAGACCCGCCAAAAAAAGAGTTTCTACTCGGCCTCTGAACATTTCATACCCTCCTCTCAACGAATTTATCTCACTGTCACGACGAAGCGCAAACTGTACGGTCGTGCAATACATAGCGGCTCTGGTCCAATTCCTTTTATCGAGAATCAAAGGACTATTGGATTGGTGTAGGAGAATAGTAGATTATAATTTGTAAACGACTGTGGTTTACCATCGCAGCGGGCGACCTCGCTTTTTACTCGGGAAACAGAGAATAAGGAACGGAGGGGAAAAAAGGAAAAATTAACCGATGGGGTTTTGTCGTTCCGTACGCGGGTTCGATAGATTTTTCGTAAGAAACGCCTGTGCTGCTCCGTTTGGTCCGTAACTGCGGGCATAAACGAACTTGGGGTATCGCGAAAAGCCAATAATTATCGGCGGCTATTGGTCCTTTGAGCGCGGTACCGGAAATAGGTGGACCCGCATCATTTCTTTGTCGAAAGGCACCGAGGATCCGTTGAGAAAGGGATATACGCGAGGGGCGTCTAGAATGAGGTGACGTTGCTTCCCGTCGGAACCGCACTGGAAATTAGTCAGGACAGATAATAAGAGGCCGAAGACGTCGTCCGGAGCAACGAGCTGCCGGAGTCCGATGCCCTGCGGTGGACTACTGAAGGGCTGGGAGAGAAAACGAGGATGAGAGGAAAAAAGGAGGACGTCTCGAAACAACGTTGAACGAAGAAAAATCGAGTTTTTGCTGAAAAAGCGATCTTTTTTTTTTTTTTTAATCCGACAATCCCAAAAATATGAAACTTCCCCACTCTTTGGCATATACTACTTGCAAAAACAATTACACTAATTGTTTTTCACTCAATTTTTATTTTTCAAACGTAAAGAACAAAGCAGATTACTTTTATTACGTTGTTGAAGTATTTTTTGCTGGGCGATATAGACCACTTTTTTTTGTTCGTAGTATGAAGCGGTATCGGATGTTGACTGTTTCTGAGCATAGGGGAGACCGGGGCAAAATGGCACAGCGGGGCAAAACGGAACACTGAGGGCAAAACTCAATCTTACAATAATTTTTGTCCACATTTTGTCCCAACGATACATGGTTGTTTAAACCCGTTTTGTCCCATGTACCACCAACGCCATCATCCGAAAGTTATTGGTAAATTGCGTTTTGTCTCATTATTCCGTTTCGTCCCGCTGTGCCATTTTGCCCCGCTCTCCCCAAATACACAGTAAAAATAGGAACCGACGTTTCTTGACCACAAACGTCCATAATTCTTTTCATGTTAATTTTATTAAAAAAATCTTGTCCATTTTACAAAAATTTCTATTAACTTCACGAATATTTTTTTGTAAAATTAACACCAAAATAATCGTGGACGTTTGTGAACAAAAAAATGTGTTAAATGTACAAATCTTTTGTACTGTGTACAAGCATTGCATGGTAAAAATACGAGAGTGAGATAGATACTGAATGAAGAATAAAAAAAAAGAAGAAGCTTGACGTTCCGAGAAAAAGAATTCCTCGAGAATTTTTAGCAACACCGGTGGTCCCGAATCGATTTCTTCAGCATCCACTACCGATCCCCCGGCATTCCGCGTGAATGGTTCCCTTTGGAAGAGGTTTCCCAACTCACGCAGCTCGATCATCGATAGATTTACGAGAATCTCGCTTCCCAGTGCTTACTCTAAAGTTCGAACCGTACCTACAGATGTTTTCATCACGCACATGTATCTATAAGTCAAGGGATCAAAATTTCAACAAATAACAAAAAATTAACTCAATTAAATTAAATTTAAACTTAACCGAGTAACATCTAATCTTTTTCGTCATAATTTCACAAAATACATTATTTCATAAAAAATTGTTTATAATGAAAAATATACAAATTTGCATAGCTATTCTTTTTTCCATGAATCGAAAAGTTTCTCGTTTAGCACCGAGCAGCCAGAAAGAAGCATAAAACTTTCGTTGTCCCCGAGGAATATGCGCGGCTCTCCTCGTGTAATTACAGGTTCGCCGCTTCGTGTATTCAATGTTTCGGTGCGGGCTCGCACGGGGACCACCGTGCCGCCCATCGGGGAATACGAGAGTTGGACGAGAAGGCTGATGATGATAATATTGAGAGAAAAGCGTCCAACCCAACAAATTACCTGCGCGAGATTGCATTTTCCTTCGCTGATCGTCGAATATCCGTGTTCCATTCCAGCGACAAGGGTGGAATTTGCGACTGGTCGCAGGAATCCTTCCCTGATCGGCGATAATTAGTCAAGAGCGTCGAGACACAAACGCCGGATGGAAGGTGGGGTGCTCAGTTTTTAGCCGGACGACCTTTCACTGGCCTCAGAACGGTCACTCCCACTCTTCGCCGGTCGAAGAGGAAACCTCGCAAGTCGTCGAAAGCTCTCTGCATATATCTCGTACCCTAGCCGGAGCAGAGGGCAAAGCTTAATCGCATTCACGAAGCTCCAAAAGCTCAAAGAGGCGCGAGCAAATAATACCGAGGGCGGACAACGCCCCCCTTTTTGCAACTCTCGCTGGGCTTCGGACGTTCAAAATTTAATACCTTTCAATAAAATTTATATTGTGTCTACCTTGTTACTGTACTCTTAGAAATCCTAAAAAGTCCTCGCTATCTAAAACGTATCATTAGTTTGCGCGTTTTGGCTGACGATAGACAGTAAAAAAACAATTCGTATGAAATTTAATGCACCTGACTGGAATTTTTTATGCAAAAACTGGTATACTAAATTTCATGAGCAATTGTGATGCAAAATTAATGTTGAGCATATTAAAAACATTGAGAATACTGTATTTTTTATAATTTACTATAATTTTACTACAAAAGTACTTTGATTTTTATAATTTACTTTAATTTCATTACAAAAAATATATTAATTTTTAATCATAACTGGACATTAAATTTAATGTGCCAGTTTTTGCATAAAAATGTTCAGTCCGGTACATCAAATTTACAATTTTTTGTACAGTTATACCTAAAGTCCATCACACGACGAAACAAGAAACTATTAATCACGAAGAGCATTAACCTTTCTGCAATCGATAGGCTGCCGGCGTAAAATCGACAAACACCCCAGGTCCGACACTTTACGTGCGAACGGTTCGTTTGCGAAGAGTGAGGAAAGAGAAGCGTGAAGCCGAAGGACAAACGTGGATAGCAGATCGATATTTTTTTCGGGTTTTTCCAACTCCATCGTGATGCTGCAACAACGATCGTGAAAAATCATTCAACCTTTCGCCGGGACTGAAACGAAAGACACGGAATGAAGCGAGAACTCCCCGCGCAGCGGGAAGTCCACCGAGCCCCTTTCGCGGCTTACCCATCAAACCTAAAACGAAAATTATTTTCCCATTGTTCCACCAATGACTATCGCACTTTTGGTTCGAACCGCGAATAATTTCTTCGGGGGTGCTAAAGACAAGAGAAAATTAGGAAGTTGCGCACTTTTCGACCCAGAAAAACACACAATAGTATCTTCAATTTATCATTTTTTCCATGCCACAATTCATTTGTTCCAAGGATCTGCAGAAAAGGCCTGAGACAAAAGTTCGAAATGCCAAGCTTGCCTTTCTTTTTTACTTTCTTCGGGGTTGGTAAAGACAAGAGAAAATTAGGAACTTGCGTACTTTTCTACCCAGAGAAATGCACAATATCTTCAATTTATCATTTTTACCATTCTGGAATTCATTTGTTCCGCGGATCCACAGAAAAGGCGTGAGACAACAGTTTGAAACGCCGAGCTTGATTCTTTTTTCAATACTTTTTTTCCAATCGTAATGCAAATGTCCCCATTCCCGACCATGCTCCCTTCACCAACCATTTTGGCGTAAAACGTCATTTACGAGGTTGCCAATGCGTAAAAACGTTAATTAGTGGTCTAAAAATATTCAGAAATTTGTGTGCTGTGAAAGGATTGTAAAATGCAGCGTAAGTATAATAATTAGTACATAATATTATTGCGTTTCTTACCACACGTCACGATCCGAGCGGTTTCTTAGAAGTCACGTTAAGGATTGTCGATCGTGTAAATAGTAAACATTTCAGTGAAAATCCGTTTTTAACGAATAGCTCGACCGTTAAATGGTTCGTTGCAGTTTACATATTCCGAAAAAAAAAAAAAAAAAAAAAAAAAAAAAAACAGTCGGATAACCTATTTTTTAATTCACTGGTTGGGCAGAGCAAAACTCTCGCCTGTCCCCATTACCGTACACGTAAACGTCAGTTCATTTTCACATAACCAATAAAAATGTGATAAACTTTCTTTTGCTGAAACGTGTAGGCTAAGTATGTACACAATGCTGTAGATTTCAAGTTCGAAGTCCGGATTTATGTTTATTTTTCCTTTGCAACCTTGCGCGGTCCGAATGGGACACAGCTGGTCCGTAGATGGCACATGCACTAGTGCGGCTTTTATTACTCTTCATCTAGAAAAATACTTGATAAAATGGGTCAAGTCAACGATTGCTTTTTAAGTATATGGTTAAAGCTGTCGATTGGCGTGAAAATCATCCGCGAATTTACTTTTATTACGTTTGACAAGGGCATTCTTTTGCTTGCTCGGCCTTATAAGAGTCGCGAATGGGGACATTTACCTTACGAGTCGTTTATTTGCATTATATTTACCTCCCGAGACATTTTATTTTATTTATTTTTCATCGCAGGAGTACGAATTGCAGAGAAATAAAAGTTATAATGGCTGTAAATATGTATAGCATTGAACATCCAACGCAGTCGACGAGAAGGTTGCTCTAGCGATCGATCTTCTCCGAGCTCAATGGATTCGCTCTTTCTCTTATTTTTTTTTTTTTTTTTTTTTTCCTTTTAGTTTCTTTCTATACGTGCGAGGTTTACGAGGGAATTTTCGAGGAATAATGCACTCCCTCGGATACACCTTGATCCCGAGATATCCTTACTTCCCAGAGAGCATTAGAGTTACCACTGCTATGCAGCTCTCTTCTCGCGGAATCGTTTCTTTCCACCCTTGGATTCGTTCGTCTTCCCAACCGAGAACAAAGTTTATCTCTCTGCCTCGCGTGTGTGCGACGAAGTCGGGCTAAACTTTTTTGACCTTACGGAAGAGATGTTGTTTCGAAAGTTACGCTTTTTCTCCCACATTTCGACCGAAAACAGCGAAGAATCATTTCCTCGTAATAGAAGATGAACACAACCCGCGGCGAGGATGACGAGTCTGTCGTGTATCAAATATTCTATGAATTCCGAGTGGTGTATCGCGAGGGTGAGATAACGTTGCTGGAACGAGTCCGCGAAGAACTCAAACTCTACGAGTGTCTGCGTTCCCGTGCTTGAAGATATATTATATATTGTATATATATATATATATATATATATATATACATACAAGTTCAGCCGATTTGGGAATCCGCGAGAATCGCTAAGCACCTGCGAAAGATGTTGGGAGATCGAGAAGAGGGTATCGAGACACTCCCTTGTCGCTTTCAGTATTAAATTTTCAACGGAAACTTTTACTTTACGCCCTTTTTATCTCCCGGTTTTTTTTTTTTTTTTTTTTTTTTTTTTTTTTTTTTTTTTTTCATGACGACTTCTGAGGGATTCTTGATGCTTGCTCCATTTGCGTCGAGGATGTCGTCGCGAGGCTCGCTATTATTTAGACAAATTCGTACGCTTGACGGACCTTTGTTATCAAGTAGCACACAAAAAAAACATATCAATGATGCTTTGCCGTACACTGTAAAAATGAATTGTAAATTTAACGTACTAGAACTGGACATTTACTAACATTACTTACATTAGTTGAACATTAATAATGTACTTTTCTTGTAAAATAAAAATACCAGATATTAAAATAAAAAATCTTTTGCTTGAAATTTACAAAAATTTCGAAGAAAGATACAAATTATGCTGTTAAATTGCACCGCTCATGTATTTGAAATTTCAGAAACAGTTTATGTAAAAAAAAACTCCCAACGCTGTTCATTGATTTTCAAACAATTTTTTTTTTTTTTTGACGGTGTACTTTTTTCTGCAAACTTTTTTCCGCGTAGATAAAATTTGAGCAACGGGGAAAACGCCCCCATTTTACCGCGTATTTGGAAAATCGTTCGATCCGGCCGGCAACCCTACCCGTCAAGGGAGATCGCAACCCTCTTTCGTATCATTTTCTCCTTCCTTGCCACAACTCCGTATATCGCTCATGGACAGCGAACGCGAGGCCGGCCCCCACGTCTTCGCGTTTCGAAAATGTGTGCGTGCGACACGTTGCACCCTGCAACTGACCAATAGGCTGTACGATAGGGGTGTCCACACCCCGTGGAGCACAAAGGAGAACAAAAAAAAAAAGAAGGAGATGGATCGAGCTGGCTAGAGCAAGAGTGGAGAGTAAGCGCGATCGATACGTTCGACCCTGTAAGGTAATAGATAAAAGAATATCATAGACGTTGGAAGTACAATGAAGCCTCTCGCGTGCAGCCCGCGTGTCGAGCTTCGCACGCTTCTCAGAGAAAATAACATCCTGTCGACTGAAAGCGGGTGGCGGTAGGGCGGTCGACGACGACGAGACGTAACTTAGCCTTGCCGAAGAAAACCACTCGCGATTCACCGTCGCCGATAAAACCAGCGTGGTTTCCGTAATCCATAACGTACTCGGGGGGAAACGTCGCTGCTAGCCTGTAGTCATACAGTTTCTGAACTCTGTAATGGTAGACACCGACGACGGCGAAGCGCAATCCGAAAGTTCCATCCGCGCCACTATAATTCTTTAACTATTTGCGCAATAATGAAATCCGTGATCATGACCGGACAGTCGTAGACTCGCATTTACGAACGGTCAATCCAGGCTTAGGATTTTTCTTTTCTGTTTGGGAGCAAAAAACATTAGTTCAGCTTTTATTTGTCAAGACGGACTCCGATTGATAGATGGATAGATAGGTAGATAGATAATGTACTGGTAGACCGAAAAAAATATCAACTAAGCTGCGGTTGCGGGTGGCGAAGGAAATGTTTGGTCGATTGAACAAAATGTTTGTTCAATTCAAGTAACTATTCGTTGAAGCAACCTAAATATTAGGTCAAACAACTAAGTATGCATTCAATGAACTAAATATTTCTTTCAATCGACCAAATATTTCCTTCGCCACCCGCAACCGCAACTTCGTTTGATATTACCAAACCTTTTTTTCGGTGTACTGGGATAAATCTCCTGAGTACCATAGCATTACATCGATTGCGACAAGTTATAGATTTTCCTTATTCTAATTATAGACTACAGAGTGTAAGCAAATAGTGCAACAGTGTATTGAGCAGCGGCGGGCAGATCGATTGGGCAAATGTTGATATAAAGTTACGAATTATATGCTTTGGCGAAAAATCCATTTTCACAAGAGACAATCATTTTTTCTGCGTTGGCAAAAAGTTTTTAGAAGAAAGTATGTAAGATATTCTCAAACGGAACTATCAACAGTCTGAAGATGTACAAATTTCACAATGATTCATAGAGCCGTTGAAATGTACCCAGATAGCCAATAGGCAAACAAGGACAATTGCTTGCCACCAAGCTTTACTGTTTGCTTGCCAGCAATATTGTAACAGTAGTTTCTAAGCACGAGATTGCAGTATATCGGTAGCAAAAATCCAACAACGATTGCTATAAGCTGATTTCTTATTCTTACGCATGAACGAAACATCTCAAAGCGTCAATCACACATAATTCCATACATGTCTCCAAAAGTCAGATAACGTCATCCCTGTTGCACTCAAGGGGCGTGTTCTCCTCGATAAAAGCAATTAAATTCATCAAATTCGATCTACTCGCCGACAAAAGCGCGAGAGACCTTCTTTATTTCGTCTTCATTATTCCTCGGCCATTGTCACAAGTTTTATCGGCCGCTCGCAAGGCTCGCGTGAGAACATTAATTCCGTTGAAAACAGAGAGCGGCGAGGTAGAAAAGCGAATTGTAAATTTTTTAAATAGCCCTTTATTATAAAATTTTCCCTGCGAAAAGGAATAAGAAGACCTTTCCCTCGATTAATTTAGGGCGCGTCGCAAAAGCTCCAGCCAAGAAAGACCCTTTCGTTGAGGCTGAGAGGAAAAGCGAACGTTTGGCTCTTTCTCTCCCGACTCTTGCGGTTTTGGTAGCGTCCCCGTTAACGCAGAACAATGGCCGCCTTACTTAGTTCCTCTCACTCGTCGTAGTCGAAGTTAGGAAAAGGGGAGACGAAGAAGGCTCCCTTCGGACAAAGGGTGCGAGAACGCTTGGAACAAAGGGCAGATAACGGACCTTGCAAAAACACGAGGCCGAGGAGCCTCGGCGACGGTACCGCGGTCGGAGCTGCCGAGGCTGATGGTACGAGAGGGAAAACGCGAGGCGGAAGTGAAGTCCCTTGCCATTTTCCACCCCTCAAGGGCTACGCAGCGTCAGCCGCGTCATACGCCGCGAAGAAGCGAACCCTGCAACTTTGCCGGAGCGCGAACCACCGCATTCGTCTCGGAAAGAAAAATTGGCCGGGGAAAAAAATGGTCCCTCACTTTCCGGCCTTTGCGGCAACATCACATCGAGCCTCATGGGTTGGGTTATGATTAACGATGAGAAAGGGGCAACCATCGCGGTGAGGCTGGAAACGGGTCATTTGACTCGTCGACGATCTATCAATGCGATACGGGAGGTGAGATTGGAGTTGGAAATTTTACCTGGCTTTAAATTTTGTACCCGCGAATTCCGATAACGATAGTCAACGGCATCTGGGGCTTCGTTAAGGGAGCCGTCTCGTCGAAACTGATGGACGATTCGTCGCCGAATTTGTCGGGCGTCCTCGCAGGATTGATAGCAATGTCGGAGAATTATTTTAGATTTCTCCCGTCATTATTCATCGAAGTTTCTCGCTCTTGCCGATATCCAAAGAGTTCAAGGCGGTCGAGAGACTCGTGGACAAGAAAAACACTTGTTCGTTAAATGTACAAAAGAAACTTTTCTACCGCGCATGAAATCGAGTTTTCCAATTCCAGTCCCTGATCTGATCAATCACCATCGCCCGCTTCTCCGCGACCCTTGACAAAAAAATAATTCCCAAGCATTTCCACAGAACAAACATCGTCCCCGCGAAAGCCGCGCCGCTTTCGCTTATCCAAAGTCAGGCAACCTCAAAATTTCACCGGATCTGAGTGAAAGGGGGCTGAAGCGAGGTGGTCGTAGGCCCATCTGCAAGTATAATCTAATTAGCGCGATTTGCATCGGTAATTCGTGTAGCTTCAAGCCCTCCCCGCTGCGGTTTTTGAGGCAGAGAGATCTCGGAATATCGATTCGGCTAATCGAGGCTCTTTCCCTCGAACCACCGCGGATCTTTAACCAAGCCAAAAAAGGAAGAAGCTTAAACTCAGATAGGAAAGATGAAGGAGAAAAAGTTTATTACATCCCGTCGGACTCGGAGAAGGAACGACCGAGATCGCGACGGTCGAGGAGGAAGCGGGGAAAGCGAGAGCGAGGGCTCGAGGGCATTCTTAGAGGGAGGCCGCCCGGCTTGGGCGAAGGTGAGAGAGGGGTGCGGGTTGCGGAAGCTCCTCGAAATCCCTTTTTCCAAGGCAACACAGCGTATCAAGGCCCCGGGACGTAATGAAAACATGAATACTTGAAGCCAACCCATCTCCCGAGCTTCGCCGTCCATCGCCTCCTCCTCGCCGCCCTCAATAATTATATCCTCGCCCTCGGGGTTGGACTATCGCTCTCGCGCGAGAGACCTTCTCCTTCTCGCACTTCCAGCCCCGTCGCTCTCGCTTCCCCTTTGGCCCGGCTATCTCCTCGCTACACCCGTTATCGTTCTCGCTCCCGATGAGATATCCTCGAGCGGGTTTGAACGGAGAAGTACGCGGAATCCCGGGTGCGCGGTGGTGCGCTGATGGCGAGTGGCAGAGGGTTGAAAACGCGCGGGGTCGCGCACCGGGAGATGGAGAGCGAGCGGCCGAGGGGTGGGTGCCATTTCTGTCCCCTAAATAATTAATTCCGGCAGCGCCGGCGGCTTAAGCGCTGGGGAAAAAAGAAAGCTAACCGAGGCGAGAGCCGGCGGAAAGATGGAACGAAGCGGAGCGGGGAAACTTTGGCGCCAGCAGCTACGGCTATAGCTGATGCACAGTCCTGACACGATATGGTACCTTTTAGCCGAAAGTGTATCGATCAGATAAAAAGCTTATACGGTATAAAATATAGACAGCTGTTGTTTTCAAAAACTTTTTATTTATTTTTTTATCATGCGACCAAGACGAGAGGTTAAATAATTAATTGCTTGCGTTTGAAGCTAAATTTCGGGGTCCAGGCTCGAGGGAAAGATGAAATATTTTTCGGGACGGAAACTGCGATGGAATAATGACGAGCGTTGCTTCGTGGCAATTTTCGAGAGGGGTTTCCGAAAGGGACGAAATTGTTTTTTTGTCATTTGTGATTAAAAAAACCGCGGCATTCTTGCCGCGGCTAAAGGCGCTGCTTTCTCCTAGTTTGAACGGGGATAAACTGTTTAAAAAATTGTAAATTTCGTGCATCGGACTGGAAGTTTTTATGCAAAAATTCGTACAATTAAATTCAATGTACAATCGTGATGAAGAATTAATGGACTTTTACATTGAAATTAAAGTAAATTATTGGATTTTAAGTACTTTAAATTATAGTTAAATTAAATTAAACTATTAAAAGTAAATTCGTTTTAAAGTTTTTAATATACTGTTCGTTAATTTCTCATCATAATTGCACATGAAATTTAATACACCACTTTATGCAAAAAAACTTCCTGTACAAATACATTAAATTTCATACGAATTGTTTTTACAGTGAATCCATATTCCGGATGTTTGGATATTTGGATATTTGAACGTTCTCGCACTTTACGTGCATGAAAATTCAATGGTCATTCGAGAGAATTTTAAAAAATGAATTTTTTAACTCCCGACTGCCCGCTAGGGAAAAAAGGGAGTGACGCCTTTCACTAAGACCTCCCGATTTTTGTTATTTTCGTTGTCTCCAGTGTTTCAGAGTAAGCTGAAAGCAGAGCGGTATATTTTACGTGGAAAGTATATGTATATTTATTGGATATATAGATATACATTCCATGTAAAATCGAGTGCTCTGCTCTAGCTTACTCTGAAAACGAACAAGCCTAATGTCACTTGACAGCATTTTTACTGCACCAATATTTCGACCACTGCCATCGCGCTCATGCCGCACCATAACCCTTCGCCACGCCCTAATTCGCCGAAAGAGTTACGTCACGCAGTATGCATGTGGCTCTATGTATGTACAGCAGGCGAAAGGGTTGAGCGCGTGTCGGTTAAAAAAGGGTGACGGAGAGACACGCCCATCGCGGACAACGCGTCCAATCCAATCACTCGAGGGGTTTGCCTCGAATGCATAATTACACGAGAAACCCGTTCGCTGGGAGCAGGTGCGGCAAGGGTTTCTCCGGTGCTGTGTACAGATCAGGACCGCGAGGGAGGGAGAGCGACGGAATCCGAGCGAGCCGGAGGAAGGGTTTAATAAATCGACGGGGCGTTTTGATTGGCCGACGGATGATAGGGTCGATAAGAGCGCGAAGGGGTTCGCGAAGGGGTTGAGCTCTGTATATAATTAATGCTCACTTATACCAGCGGCCATCATGGATTCACCCCTTTTTCGCATCAAAATCTCAAGGCTGCTTCATACGTAGTCGTATATATTGTTGGACACGAATATTTACACTATCGTCTTCTTGAGTGTCTCCAAAATTGGCTGCTAGGTGTGTAGACAGGTTGCTAAATCTTTTTTTTTTTTTTCTAGGATACGGATTTTTTTTTTTTTTTATTAAAGACCCTTAAACCTTCACACGGATTTCAAACTGCGCGTTTACTAAAAAAGAACGTCGTCGACAAATTCTGAAAAAATACACTGTAGTAGTATTTCTTTGATGGTAAAGAATAAATATTGATTTTAAGGATTCGTAGACTGATTTAAAATGAACCAAAGCAACGTGGTTCGCTCCAGGCACAGAACCTCCCGTACGAAAGGCTAGTCGCGAAAATTTCAAATTACGCGTTTTGTCAAAATACTCGAAAAATCGTTGAAAAAAAATTACAAAAGGTACCTTAACGTGCTGTTTCTTCGATGACTCCATGGAAATTTATATACCAGCTTTTGAATTTTTGTTTGAAGTGAATGAAGTCGCGTCTCGATCCAGTAAAATAATATTTTCTTAATCTCCTGCATTAACGGCTCCAATCTGTGAAATTGCGCTCCGTAGTAAATCGTACAATCGATCTTAATTATCGGGTAGATGACAAATGAAATGGTAAGCATTATTTCATATCGGTCAAAACAACGCCGTGGATTTTTTTTTTTTTATCTGCCAACGGACGAAATTTCAATCCATTCATAATCCATTGATTATTTTTTTCTTCGACGACCTCTCGAGACGTAATCCAGAAGAAATTTTTGATGTACACGCGGCGACGACGGGGAGAAAAGGTCGACTACGAAAAAAAGCGGATCTCGAGGAGATCCCGAATAGAATCCAATGGCGCAAGGGAAATCTAATGCATAGAGGAGCGATCGGGGCACGCGTGTTGCATAAACATGATTAAGTTTGCTCGCCGAAGCGTGTCGGCATCTGTCCGAGCCGATAGACTATACGAAGGATAAAAAAAAGATATATACATTTTTTTTCACCTAGCTGGCCGATACAAATTCGACAGTTTCGGCGACTCAGCCTCAAAAGCAGCCGTCGCTCTTTTGTTGATCAAAAAAATTCTCCATTTTTCAATCGCTCGGACTGTGCACGCGTGCTCGACGGACAAGCCCCGCTGCACTTTCATTGTTCGCATTATGCATTTTCAGCACATTGAAATTTAACGGTAACGCGATGAATCTCTGTCCCGCATTCAAATTCGCAGATGTATTTTAAAATGTAAATTGTAAAATAGACTAATTTATTTACACTACTGCTTCCATATTTATAAATAAAAATTAATATCATTTTTTTCTTCATATTTTATTTTGATATATTTTTATTTGTATTTATATTTATATTTATTCCAATTGCGCCACTTGCGAGACACATGAATTTTTCAAATTTTCAAAAATAGAACAACAAAAAAATTTCAACCATAGATACACAATTTTTAGGGTTTCGAATTAAAGTTAAATTGACGTAAAGTGCAGCATAAATAACGCTTCAAATTTTTAACTACGCTAATTAACTACGCGAGCGCTAACTGACGCACAAACTCTACTTGTTCTCATCGGACTTATGTGTTTTTCGAGCAGACAGAGATACGTTGATACGCCGTTTGTGGCACGTGTCAGCGCGTTCGCACCTAGGCAGGTGTTTCTATTTTCTCTCCACCGCGCCAAGGGCTCAAGGGATCCTTTATTCTCGATCTCGAATCGCCCACGCGCGTTTTCACTCCGGAACCTCAAATCGGCGGCGACGATCGCATCATCGCCGAGGCTTCGTGCTCGCGCATTCACCCTCCAGCTTCGAATAATTTTACGCAACCACGCGCTTTTTCTATGTAACATCCTTATATTCCTTTGTTAAGCTCATCGCCCGCTCACGGTGTTAACGACGTTTTCTTCGAACGATGGGACACATGTCGCTCGATCCTGCCAAGGCTCATCGGAACAAAATGTCACGATGAAACGTGAATTTTCCTGTTTTTTTTTTTTTTTCACTCATCGAAACGAAAAGTCACGCCACGTTGAAAATTATTTAACACTATCGGTTATGTTGGTTCGCGCGTTTCGCGCGCTCTAAATATCCGTGAATATCCGCGAGTATCCGCGAGTATCCGCGAGTGTCCGCGAGTATTCGCGAGTATTCGTGAGTATCGGTGTGATTGTCCAATCGACATGAGCTTTATTATTATGTAGGTATATAAAATTCGGAATATTCGAGATTCATCATTTTTTGAAGATTCGAAAAATTTCAGATTCGTAATCGGCAGGGAAAAATGAATTGGCTGTAGCCTTAAAACGACGAGGCAATTTTCTTTATTATATTTTCATATTTTTCATTATTATTATTGTATCTTTTTTTTTTTTTACTTTGGGTAAAAAATGTAAGAATAAGCAAAGCGAACTGAAAAGTACGGGAGACCGGTTTTCTATAAACGATATACTCGAAAAAGTGTAATCGGCAAAGCTCAAAAGATTCTCGAGTAGTCGAAGACACCTAAATATATATGTCCGACCACTTCTGGCTGTGGCCGGTCACCACGCGGATATCTTTGAAATTTTCCTTTTTGGCAGTCATTATCCGCGGAGTCAAGTTGCCCTCGGGTGGATCGACAAGTTCCACAAGGCCCGCCACTTGACTTCTACTTTTCTTTCATTTTTTTCCGCCTTCTTTTTTTACATCTTTTTTTTTCATTCCGGTCTTCTTTTCTGTCCAGCGGCAAGCACTCGGTGCTTTCTCTTCATGAAAGGGCGATCCGGCGGTCCTCTCACTTTGAAGTCACTTGTCGGCGACTTTTCACCCTTGAGAGGCGTCCTCGGGCATTTGCAGGTTTCAATTCTATTCAACGACATTTTTTTTTTTCTTTAAATATCTCAAAAATTAAAACGGTACTTATATCTTCGTCGTAATATATTTTTTCGCAGTTCTTCGTATGAGAGAAGATCTCCGGTAATTTTTCGGCATTCTCGTAGATAAAAATATCTTATTCAGTGTGAAAATAAAAAAAAAACAAATAACGAAAGAACAAGGTAATTTTAGCTTCTTCTATCAGAAAGAAAAAGGTAAGAGAGTTTTCGAAGAGTTAACAATATTGCACCGATTTCACAAAATTAACTCGATTTTTAAATTTGGAAAAGTTGACGAAAGAAACGAAAGGAAAATCTCGAAAAAACATTTACTCCAAAAACAATCCTTTTTTCGTGAGGAAAAGATCATAAAAAAATATCCACCGTTATTTTCCGGTTTACGATACGTCAAAGGTGGAAATATATGAAAAGTATTAAAAAATCGAGGCAAAAAAATTAGATAAAATTTGAAAGGAATAACTACTCTTGGCTCGACGACAAGATTTCTATGCCACATAACATTCGACCGTCCGGAAGATGCTCTTCTGCCTCCAGAAGCACGAACTCGCCGTATAGTAAGATGATCCACTGGCGGGAGCGACTAGGCGAAGACGAAGCCAGCGGGGGTTCGGTTGGGAGCTCAGAAGAAGGAGGAGGAGAAGAAGAAGAAGAATAAGAAGAAGAAGAAGAAGAAGAAGAAGAAGGAACAAGCAAAAGCAGTGAAAAAAGAAGAAAAAGAAGTTAGATCAGCCGCCTGTTGCTGGTCGCGTGCGTGGAGATAGCTTCGGTGCCGAGGAGCAGCAAGAGAGCAAGAGGACGATAAGGTGGATCGGCTGGCGTGGGAGGAGTCGGTGATGCTGCTGCTGCATTGAAGAGGATGAGTAGACGATATATAGTGGAAAAAGGGACGGCGACGACAACGACGAGGGTGATGTGCTCTGCTGTTTACGAAGATGCCGAGAGAGTGAATATATACCCCATTCAAGAAGAAACGTGTTTCTATGTTATACATTAACTGATCCCGAATTCAACGAGAATCCGGAAGCTTGAAGATTTTTTGCGCTGATTGTTTTTTTTTTTTGTTAGAAAACAAAAACGTTTTCTTTATTTCAGTTGACATCAAATCCGAGCTGGGCAATACTTGAAGTGCACAAACACTTTTTAGTGCTTCAGGTGACTTTTTTACGGTTTCAAGTACCAAGTACAAGTACCTGTTGAGTACACGTTCGCATTACCGCTGCTCGATGAGCAACGTGACATTCTTTTTCTATTAATGATCATGTGTTTAAACTTTTCAAGAAGAAGAATTTTAACGACAATTTATTTTTAAAAAACATTTTTTTGATACCCGTAATTAAAACGAGACGGGACCCTCTTTTTGTTTTGTTTATGACATTTTTAACGATTTTTTCGTTTATAAAAAAAGTGAGGAATGAATTTGAAAAAGTAGCCTCAAAACGACGAATTACGAAAATTTCAGTTAGCGATTTTTTTACAATAAATTTTGAGATAAATTTTGACCGTTTAAATTTTATGAAATGTAAACATTTTTTAATGTTACGAAAGAAGGAGCAAAGTAATTCATTTACACATGGCTTCCACATTTACTACAATTTTGCACATATCTTCTTCTATGAGGAAGCGAAAATCGATCAACAAAGTTTCTCATAGAGAAAGCTATTCGCAAAATTGTAACAAATAAAACCCATGTGCAATTACGTTGCAATTTTTTAAAGCCTCCATAACTTGAGAAATACTTCAAGTACTCGATACGTTGTACTTTGTATTTGAAGTATTTTTTTATCAGCTCTGCATCAAATAATATATCTCAATATCTCAGTTGTAAGTCACGGTATCTTTACCATAGCTCGGAAGCTATGTAAAAGCCCACACGAATATTCAGGAAATGAAAACTACTACGACTGGCTACTAAAACCTATTTGCGAAATGTGCATATAAATATAAATATCTCGAAAAATTCACAGGTGAATCTCAATTTCTACATTCACTGATATGCAGTCACAGATTGGTTCAATCATGCATGTCACATCTAAAATTTTTCTGTCAGACAAAGAGTCCCGCTACTAAGTGGGTTTTTCTTCAAGAAAAGGGTTAAATCTCCAGTTAAATCAAATGGAAGAAATTAAAAAAAAAAAGCGTCGACCACCCGCACAGCCAGTAGAGTAAAAGCTAAGAGGCGCGCGGAAGAGGACAGTCGTTAAACGTCACGTAGCTGGCCATTTGTCAGTGTCCATTAGCGAGAGGGATATCCAGGAGAGCGTGGGACGTTTTGCCGTGCTCTCGACACAACAATGTTAAAGAGTTGTGTATTTGCGAAGTTAAATGAACCGTGGGTGCTGCCCGGTGAGCGACGATTGTGCAGCTGCAGAGAAGTGTGCAACAAGATGAATAAGCTAGCGGGACAAAACTGCATCGAGGCCTGTAAAGGGATACGTACACTTTATACGTCAAAGGGTCCAGAAGGCAGACTTCTTGCTGGCGACGAATAGGAAGAGGAAAGAGGAAGAAGTGCACATAGATGAGAGTAGCGTCTTTAGGTGCGACCAAGCGAGAAAACTGCGAGGGCGAGAAGACGCGCACTATGTTAAACGAGCCAAGGGACATCTCTTCTGGACTTTTACGCTTGGAGTTTGCCGAGAACCGATGTGTGTCTGTTTGTAGAAGAGAAAAAAAAAGAACTCCATCGATCGCATGAGTAAGCTTGAATTGTCCAAGCCTGCGCAAAACTTTCGGTACATTTTGGCGATCAGGATGAGTCGAAGAGGCACTGTTGAAAATTTCTATTTGAAAATTCATAAAATGTATACGAAGCGTATACAGTATATACAGTATATAAAATTTCATTGACAGATATGTAAAAATATTGCCTTACTTGCATATTAAAAACAATATTATTTGTATAATATTTTTAATGATAACATAATTTTCATATACGGATGTCTTAATTTTCAATGCCATCACCGGTAATTTTAATATACATGTATTGCATTTAAGATTAAATTATCAAAATTCAAATACAATGTATGTATATGAATTCTAATTTCATATACCGAGGTTGTATATTTCATATAACTTTGTATATTAAACGTGTTGTAAATTTCATAAGATTTTTAACAGCGCGGCCACTCGGTGAAGAAGCTACAAAGTGCCTGAAGATGTATTTGAGAAACAGTGTACAAAGGATCGGGTCACTGTACAAGAGTGAAAATTCAACATTGTGGATTTTAGATCGTGTTTAATACAGGAAGAATTTCTTTGCAAAAAAAAAAAAAACTGGTCCAATGTGTAAAAGAAAAATTGTAAAATTGACTAGAAAAAATGGTGGAACTTTGTGGACACAAAATGTTTGTTAAGTGTGCGGATATTTTGTTACTCTTTGAGTAGTCGACGAATTTCCACGAATTTTGTAATCGAGCTTCGGGCTGGATACGTTTACGAAATTGGAGAAAGGGTGATTAGTCGTATTGGATCACATTAAAAGGTCGTTAAGGCGGGAACGCGGACGTCCCGAAGACAAATGACATTCACCCAGGATTCATTGACCCTGAAAACTCTATCGCAAGAGTCTCATAGATTTGGATATTTGAAAGCGGAATGTTTTGGAATCGGTTCCGGGATTTTGTGACAGGATTTGAATTGGCCGGAGGTGTTGGGATTTTTTTGTTGGTAGATAATCATTATCTGTCGACTTGCTCCGAAAGGTTAATCGATTCGATATTTTGTTTTTCTCAACGAAACGTATTTTTACCGAAAATCGCTGGGAGTGTGATTGACAAATGTTTTTTTGCATCTGCGTACATATTGTATTCGTACTGTGCAAGTATTCATTGCACACGCAACCGTATCGCGCGATAGATTTTGAGTGATTAACGTTGTTTGAGATAGATTTATTTCTTCCGTAATCTCGGCGTCTACGTAATTGGCGCTCCGAACGAACATCGCCGTAGTGCGTCAAAAACAAATAATAATGATTTAACAGTGAAAAATTAAAAATCACGTATGAGAAATATAAAAACTCCCGACTGCAAAAATGACGTTGTAATTGAAAAGTTCGTAAAAAAATGAGTCTTTAATAAACAAATTATTGCACAAAAACACACCGACGACGAACGATACACCGATTAATAAACGTAAAAAAGTGGCTTCGAAAAGAATGGAGTAATTAATGATATGACATTGTAAAAAGCAAAACCGGATGTTCCGCTGGCGTAGAAATAAAATATATTTAAAATACTGAAAAAAGTGTTTAAAAAAATGTACAATTTATGTAAAATACATACACAACCCGCGCAAAAACGAAAGTATTAAAAGAGTATTAAATTTAAAGTATTAGGAGTATGTTGTATTGGACTGAATAATACTAAAATTATACTTCACGGATGAGTACAAAGTATGAAACTAGTATATGAAAGGATATTAGGTATCAAGTATCGAGTTAATATACCACGAAATATTCGAGTATTAAGTCTGGACCATGGACCATGAACGACGGACCACGGACCATGGGTTCGTGATCTATGGTCCAAACTTAATACTCGAATATTTCGTGGTATATTAACTTAATACTTGATACCTAATATCCATTCGTATACTAGTTTCATACTTTGTACTCAATCGCGAAGTATAATTTTAGTATTACTCAGTCCAATACGACATACTCCTAATACTTTCAATTCAATACTCTTTTAATACTTTCTTTTTTGCGCGGGAATACATGTACAATGTATATATGTGTGTAAAGTGTATGTATGTATATGTGTAAACTGTATTTATGTATGGGTCTAAAATGTATGTAAAAACGTATTTAAAAATGTACAAAATAAATTTTTTATGAAAACTTACATGCCGGCGATACTTTCGAATATATGCGACATATATATTTTTCGCAAATATATTTTAAATCCACTTCCCGTATATATTGCATAAAATTCAAATGCATCCTCTGTATACTTAATATAATTGAAAAATTGAATTATATTCGCCACCTATATTTGATATATTTATGAAACATACTTTACTTTCATTCGTGGGCCGTTCGATTTTCCTCAACCATTCTCGTTCGATCCGCAAAATCCTGATCTGCGAGTTAATCCACCGTACCGAATCCGTAAACTGCACGAACTGTGTTGGGCGCATGCGCGATCTGCGCAATGGATTCGACGGCACGGATTTGGGATTCGCTGCGATTTGATGCGGACGAAGGTGGAAGGATTAAAGAGAAGAGAATAAAGGAAGTTGGATCCACCCGGTCTCTGGCGGACCACACATACTGCGAGAGAGCCTCTCGAACGTTCGCCACGGGCGAACGCATCGATCACACGAGTCTCGATTGAGTCGTAACTCGAATGAAACCCGACGATTATACGCTGTTGCGTATACGAGTTTGTTAAAGCATATACACATATAGTTAGAGAAGATCCTTACAGACGCCGTGGTCGTTTATTTTCGGACATCGGTACGACGATGTCTGCCCGAGCGTAATCGAGTATTCTCGGTGCAACGTGTTATTAACTCGGCCGTGCCGTACCTCCCAGGGTAAAAGAGTCATCGCTTACTCGCCCTAACATCTTTATTCGTTTATTTTTCATTTATTTTTTATTTAGCTGCATTTGAATGGCACCTGAGTCGAAAGGAAACCAAAAGCTCCGAACCGCACCTGTCTCTATGCTAATGTCAAAGATAAATCCTGAATTCAGCTGATCCCAAAAACTTGCAGATACTCTGCCGGCAACTTTTCGTTAAGGCTCTTCGCCTTTGCCAGTTAGACTGGAAAAGATTTTTTTCCTTTTTTTAATTGTTGGACAACGGAATTTTTGTTTACATTCGTCTCTTAAAACAGACCGGATGGAGAGATTGTAAGGTAGTTTGTTCGCTTGGTGTTCATATCGCATAAATTCGAGAAAAATGAGATAAAATAGCAAATACTTCTCGATGGTATGAAAATCTGAAAAAATGCATGCACATTAAAAGTACTGAAAAGATTAATGTTGAATAATCATAATTCTAAAATGTTATTAATAAATTGATGGCAAAAAAATAGGTCAACAAATTTCCCGGAAATTTTTCTGAATACGTATGAGTTTTAAAAAATTTTAAAGATGACTGAATTTTTTTGTTTTTTTTTTAATATATGGAAAAAATGTCTGGAAAATCATAAAATTCGAAGCAAATTTAAAAATCTGAAAAAATTGTGTATATGCGTGTATAACAAACGTCTTCATTAGTTGAACTACAATTATCCAAAAATATTCGTAACTATTAAATAACGTTTTTATTTAATGAACAAAAAAACTCCAAACACGTTTGGTAAAAAAACAAACATCCCTTCAATCATTCACTATTTTTTTATTTTCCAATTTTTTTTCTTGATTCTAGTTCAACTTATACACAATATTGTACAAAGTAAAAATACGTTTCATTCTTTTGCTTCGGATTATCTGTCCAGAACGTCATCGCCGACGCACTGACATACGTGGCTCTTCTCACTCCCTCTACCATGTTTTGTCAAACTTTAGAAAACATTTTCATATTCAATAAAGACCGCTTAGTCAATGTACCAAATATCATCATTCTATATTCAGTACTTTTCGCATGAAAAATTGGTGGACAATCGAACATCTTTTGGCCCAACAACACTGAGAAAAAAAATTGGTTGAGTTAACCAAAAGTCGCGGTGACATACGTTCGAAGCTGTTATTTGTTTGGTACAAAAATAAAGTATTGTTATGTTAAATGATTATTTGCTTCAAATTATTCAAAATTTGCCGATTGAAACAAATATTTTTGTTGTACCAACAAAATACACCTTTAAAGTATGTCACCGCGCATTTGCTTAATCCAACAATTTTTTTCTCTCAGTGAAGGTAGAAACATCCCCTCATGAATCTAGGATTTGGTTGGGTGATAAATTTGCACCAGAAGGAAGGCAGGTCAAACTTGATCAGACGTCGCTTTTTATAGATAACAATTTTTCTATACGAATGGAACCATGTTTTTTATTTTGTTTTTTTCTTATTTTTTTTTCTTACAATTTTGATATCCGACTGTCAATCACGATAAGGAAGTTCGAGGGTCCAGGGTTCGACCAGTTTAGATGAGAAGTAAATTTGAATGAGAGAAAAATGATGTGGACGAGGGCGTTCTGTTTCTCTGAGTGTCGGACGACAGATCGGCCAGTGGCCCTTTGACGGCCGTTGAATCGTCGGGGGTTTTCATACAGAATGCGCGAGAAAGTCGGCGGAGGGTCGAAAGTTCGATTCTCCCCTTTTATCTCTCGGACATCGAACTACGAGAGTCCACGTCAGCGCGCCATAGATCTCTCCTGTTCATGATACATCTGTATCATAGGTATTCACGAGTTACCTTTGACGACTTTTGTATCGCTTTCGCGGGGAGATACCGTCGATCGATTTTTTTTTTCTGCACACGTAGAGTCGGCACAGCACGTCGGGGTATAGACGAAAGCGGAAGTCTGCGTCACCGGTACCGAGTAGCGCGCTTAGTCTATGCCGAAGTAAAATTCGATCACGGACTTTGGCACCGCGGAGCGCGAGCGTTGACCGAACGTTTTTGGAAAATGAAAATCGAACTATAATATTGGAGGAAGGAACGGGAAAAATTGGAAAAAAATTCTGAAGGAGACACATCAGATGTCTGAAGGTGTGATAAAAATTTCGCAATGATTCGTCGAGCCAATTGAAAGATACGCTACTTTAATGAAGTAGGAACTTAGGAGAACCCTGCTTCATCTTCATGGTCGCCTTACTCAGTGAAAAAGAAATATTTTTCAGCTTCTTTGTAGTGAAATCTATAAGCTAGAATGTGACTTAACTCTTTCCAGAGAAGAAACATCCCTTTTGTAAATTGTTTGAAAATTGCAGGCCTTAGAAACTAACTGTCAAAAGTGTTAAGTTTCGACTATCAGACCAAATACAACTTAAGGCCTCAATTTTTTAATATCTTCTATATGAACACTCTACGCGTCTATTCCTGAGGCCTGAGCAATTTTTTCATTATTTCAAAGTTTATTTTGTCATCGCAGTCTATCAATTTACCGAATTATCAGTGTCAGACTCAGTGCCAGACACAGACCTTTCCGGTCGAAAACTGATGCGTTCAGAGAATCAAACATAACTTCGCTTCAGGTTTTTTAATACACGTCCAATTCTAACTGTTTTATTCCACATCACGAATCCACGGTACAAAATTATTAATGCATCAACTATTTTATGTCTGAAATATTCTTTAAAAATTGTTCACATAAATTTTGGGAAATGATTTGTCATTTCGTTTTTTCGTTTTTTAATCTTAATCAGTGGTACGCAACGACGACTCCGAAGTCGTTGAGATTCTTAAACTGGACATATAATTCTTAATCTTCGACAAACGGATCATTTTTGCGAAATATGCATAATTCATTTTACTAATATTGCATGCGATTCGAGATAGCTGTGATGAATTTTCTTTCCATCACAATTTTTACTCCAACGAAACAGTCTTTAAAAAAAGAACAGAAAAGAGAAGCCTGGTCTCCTAGACAAAATATAGTCCTATCAATCGTCATTTGCTCACTCAAAATATCGGCGCTTTTTAATCAACCTTCCCGCGAAGCGTTGCAGCGTTTCCCAAAAAGAAGAGAACCACCAGGAAATACGAGCCGGTTTATTCGTCGGGCGAGCGTCGCCATCGCAGCTGCCCTCGGAGGGAACTGGAGCCTCGACGAATTAGTCCGCGAATGTGCGGCTCAAAAGAGAAAAGGGAGACACGGAATAAGAGAAAGGGAAAGGGAGCAGAGCCATTACTATCGCACGGAGTCTGCCATGTACGAAACAATAAAAGGGGGTACATGTGGAATCGCCGTACGCGTGAGAGAGATCGGGGTGTGTGTATATAGCAGAAGAGAAACAGAACACCCCCAAAAATGTTGGTCAACCCTCGGAAATGTCGGTGGACTCTTAACGGGGGTGGAAGCTGGTGAAGGGTGCAGCCTCGCAATACGTGATCTCAACCCCACCCCCCTACAACCCTCTCCCCCTTGTGTATGGAGGAGTTCTCTCGGGTCTCTCATCCACCCCGCCTCGAATTACTCACCCTTCATCTCTCGCTCCTTAATTTCCCCTCCTCTCTCAAGGCCAATGACGTCGTTCTACCCTCTTCCTCCCCCACCCCGACGCGTTTTTCTCCCTCTCGGGACGCCCCCCCCCCCCTTTATCGAGGCGCGTTTACCCCGAAAATCCAAAAACGAGGGGATTTGTTTCCTAGGCGAACGTTGCTCCTGCGCTCATATAGCGATTCTCTACATTGCGTCAAGGGTTCGGTGCAGCAGCCCCTCGATGAATTTAGCGGAGAGACACGGGAGAAAAATTTCCGTCGTTCCGCTCTGTGAGATTAAACCGCGTGTGTGGTTTGATGGATACGTTAGTCGTTTGGGTCGGCCGCGACTCGTCACGGGAAAATACACTTTTTGAGGGAGTGAGGGACAAAATTAATTGAGGAATGGACTCGAAAAATGAGACAATTTTTATTGTAATTGCGGGATAGAAATATGTACTCGGAGATCTCCAGAGGTATCAGGTAGGGTTTAGTTTTTTTTTTTTTTTTTAGGGCTTCTCAATGCAACCGAGGTTTGTACTGTTTAGCAATAGTTTAACAGTTTAATTCTTTATAATAGGTTGATTTTTTTTACGAAGAGATGCACAAGAATTACGATTTCGGGCTTCTGTGGCAGTAATGATCGAGTTTTATTACCGATGTAGAACAATTGGCAAGTTTCAGGGAATACGTCACACAACGACTTTTCTACTTTCGGAACTAAAAATCACAAGTTTTATAAAGCAATGAATAAGATTTTTTTAAAAAGAATTTCTAGTAATTGTTTTACTCACATGGATTGCCAAGATACATGAGCTTAAAATTGTGTCAATTCGAAATTATGCGAAATGAGCGCGAAGCGACATAGCTACCTTAAGAGAATACGTCACAGATCGCCGTTTCTTAATGATAGTGGGCATGTTGCCAGCAATGGTTGAGGCCTAGGTATCTATTCATATACAGGTTCGAAATTCCTTCAACTCGTAATGTCTTCGAAAATCTGTCAGCACAGCTCGATTTTATTTTTTAATGTGTCCCTAATAATGTTGGAATTTTATTTTAGAAAAAAAAATATAATACAGTACTCAAGAAATATATATATCTTTTTAAAAAGAATGTTGCTTTGATTAATTTGTTAATAACATTTTGGAATTATTATTATGCAAAATTAATCTTTTCAGTACCTTTAGTATGCATTAATTTTTTCTGATTTTTATACCATCGGGAAATATTTGCAATTTTTCGTTATGTTTCTCGAACTTATGCGAAATGAATCCAAAGCGACATAGCTACCTTAATCGACGAACTAGATACATTTTTTTTTTGTTTTTTTTTTTTTTTCACAATCACGTAAACGCATAATTGTCTTTCTGCGCAGGAAGCATCATTCCAAAACAGGAATGCCGAACTTGTATCGCCGAAACGGTAAAAATGGCCTCAAATTACATTCCAAAGGCTAAAAACATAAAACAAAAAGATTCAGACTCATTTTTTATTACAATTGTTTTTGAAATCGCAAAGTTTTAATTTTGAATACAGTTTTCGGAAAGACGATTCGTGTCGATCTGCAGAGATGAGGGACGAACGAGTTTCACATTCGGGTAAAAAAGAGGGACGCGTCACCGAAGCGGTCACTAGCCGCGCGTGCGGCTCTTCGTACAACAGCTCGGACGTGCCGGAGGGTCGCCAGCAGTGAAATCGGACGTCAGATGCAGAGACGCGGGAGTTTTTGTTGCGAGGAAGAATAAAAAAAACACCTCCGAGGAAAAAGTGACTGAGCGAGACTGAGAAGAGTATTACAGTGGAAAAAAAGAGAATGTTGAACAAGTTCGTCCACGAGGACGCGTCGATGAGTTGTGTTAGAGTGCGCGTGCCCCACGCACACGCATAGACACACGTAAAACATGCTATTCCGCGACAGAGGGATGACAGAGGGGCGAGAGTGAGGGGCAGCCGAGAGCTATCCTGGGGTGGTTTTAGCCGCGCCATTCAATTTATCGATGGATTGACAGCTCTGTTAGGCCGTTGTTACGTTCGGCTCGCCTTCTACTCGCCAGATCCCGCAAAAAGAGAATTTAAAAAAGAACGAAAAAACGAGGTATACATGGAAACTAACGCCCGGCTGTTCTCATCTCTTTTTTTCATCCTATTATTATTATTGTTATTGTTATCATTATCATTGTTGTTGTTATTATTATTATTGTTGTTGTTGTTGTTGTTGTTGTTGTTGTTGTTGTTGTTGTTGTTGTTGTTGTTGTTGTTGTTGTTATTATTATTATTATTGTTTCTGATGACAATGACAAATACTTCGAAATGCTATAGATTTGGATTTTTGTCGACGTTTGTTAAAAAAAAGGCGGGATGTTCAAATATAGGGGTTCTCTTGTGCAGGATGGACACAGAACAAAGTGGACAAAGCATTTGATCGGACAGTGACGCATCGTTGGCCGTCTCGCGCCCTTTGACCGTTTCTTTTCACACTGAGATATCAACGGTCTTTCGGAGATATTTACAATCCGTCCGAGTTGCTCATAGGAGAGGATCGATGATATGGTATATTTCTGTCCGGATTCCGTCTATGTACTGTAAAGTCTTCCCGTAACGTCTTATTTTAAGTAACACTAATATTTTAAGTCGGCGAGCTCCGTGTCTGGAAGATCGATGTGCTGAATATAATATTATGTAGAATTTATTGGAGAAATCGTTTCATAACCGTTCCATAAGTGTGGGACTCAGTTTAAGGGAAAGGAGCCGTTACAGGGCCAATATGCAGTGTTAATATATGATATTTAAAAGGTCAATTTTTCCATACAAATATACATACATTTTAATTGTTTTGAGCATAAAAATTATTTTTTATATCCAAATATATGTACTCGAATTACAGTCGATGATATCAGGAACATTGCCGAATCAAGATTTATCAGACCGTGATTAACCGTCGAATTTGGAGACGTTAGTTTGAACTTAACAACCTAAGTCTGGAGATCGACCTTACGACTGAACCTCAGTTCGAACTTTATTTCGTGCTTAAGTTTGATCTTAAATTCGATGGTGAGTTCGAACTTAAAATCGATCTTAAGTTCGAACTAATAAAAAGCGATAAAAAGTTATCCAAAAAAAATCATCTTATCCCCCTCCACTTATCTTTTCCACCGATCTTCACAACGATTAAGCATGTCATTGAGGAGAACAATTAGCAATCATTCCACAGAAACGGGTTCAAGATTTTTTTTTGGCCACATCACGTATTCATGAGAGTATATTATCTTTAAAGTTAGCCGCATTTGAAATCCAGATAGGTATAGATTCTACGCCGATACAGCGTTAAAGTTCGATCTCAGGTTCGAACTTGAGTTCGATCCCACGTTCGACCTTGGGTTTGATCTAACGTTCGAACTTGGGTTTGATCTCAAGCACCCTATGAAGTACGAGTCAAACCTCAATCTTAAGTTCGATCTTACGAGCAGTTTTAAGTTCAAACTAAGGTTCTAAAATTCGACCCTCAGTCTATGATTAAAAAAATTATTTATGATTTAAAATATACAGTCTATGATTTAAAAAATAAGATGTTTACCAAAAATATTAATTAATCTAAAAATGTTTTTTAAAAAATCGATATTTTCTTATCACATTGGTGAGGACATTCTCAACGTTTCGCATCGCCTTAAGCCACTGGTATATTAGAGGATATACGAGAGCCGAATGCGGAGCTCGTTTCCCTGTCAAATATTAACGCGGGAGGTAAAATAATCGTCGATTTCGTGAAAAGTGAACGGTGCATCATGCGACGAGCGAGAATTCACTAGAATTTTAAACGTTACACCGTATTCACGTGATCCATTCTGCGAATTTGTAAAGAGCCGAGAACGAGGGTGAGAGTCAAGGTTACGAGGGTTCGACTCGAACTCGTTCATTTTAATTGCGAAATTCTAGGACGCCCGATACACGCGGCAGTATAGAAATGCAAGAGGAACGAGGCCGCACAACAACAGTAGAAAGCTCAGGGTCAGCGAAATGTACAAAGAGGAGAAGAAGAAGAAGTGGAAAAAAAAAAAATGGACGAGGATATGTGAATAAAGTTAGAGAAGTGGACGTCCTTCCTCCTAGACCAGCTGGTGTTCCGACTGCGGAATCTATCCTGTCCTTCACGGCGGTCTATTCGCACGCCACATGTTCGCCAGTGGGCTAGCCCGAACGAATTAATGCAGAATAGCCGAGAGCCGCGCATAATACTGCGATCCCGGACGAGCGTGGACCGTGCTATTAAACTAGACAATTGGGAAGATGTTGTTCGATGCACATTCGGCCCATTTATGGAATGTGCAAAAAGAAATCAAATTTTCCACTACAAACACCTCTTCCAAGGTGTTGGTAGTTTATGGAATGTGCAAAAAAAAAATCAAACTTTTTACTAGCAACGCCTCTTCCAAAGTTCATTAGCCGATCTTTTTTCTTATGAAAAATATTACGCAATGTCTTTCGGCTTAACATTTTTTTTTTTTAATTATTTTAAGATCAAACTTTCGATCTTAAAATGTTACTAAAAAATTATTCAATAAATGTCATCGAAACATGTGTCAAATACTGAGACGTTGTAATTACATTTTTTTTTTTTTTTTTTTTTTTTTTTAAAGATCTGTTATGTTATTTAATTCCTTGTTCGTTCAATTTTTTGTTTGTTTGTTTTGTTCTATTTAAGAATATTATAGTACCGAAAAATTATGTTCTAAAATGTGATCGAAACGAGAATAAAAAAAAAAAAAAATTTAATTGCTTTCAATTTCTTTTCCAAAAAGTATCCAATTAAAAATTAATTACTGTACCCAGAATGACCAATCGCTGTATCGATAACAAACAATACATCTCCAACGACCTAACAGGGAGCTCGAGACGCAACGATTTTGCTCGGTCAAGAAGAAGCGGCAAAAAAAAATCACTCCCTCCGGACTGATTTTTTGTTGTCTCTTGACATTTCTACACCGAATGACGGATATCTCGAAGCACCGAACCGAAAATGGAGTCCGGCGTACCGTGCGCGTCTCGTTATCTCAGTTTGTCACGGTTCGAGTAAATATCTTCTAATTACAAGACGCCGGACTCACTCGAGAGAAGAAACGAAGCTGGAACTGCTATATAAGAGTAAGTATGAAGCGCTGCTCGCTTCTCTTCCACTCGGCGAGTTCATAGGACCGCCTGTCGTCTGGCTCTTCTTCCCCCCCCCCCCCCCCCGTTTTTATGTCGCTCGCCACTCAGGACTTTGCGTCGAGAAATAAAAAAAAAAAAATGGTTGTATATCTTCAAACCAGTAGAGCAGAGAAGGAAAACAACTGGGTGCAGAGTCCGTTGAACGATTTCTTATCGATCGACGTTTACCAATTTGTAAACATTTTTTTTTTATCGACACAACGACATGCAACCGTTTTCGAGAGACGTGTATTATTCGAGTCCGTGTATGAAGACAGCGAAATTCCGTTCCGATGTATAGAGCATGAGGTAACGAACTTTTCGCCAACGGCCATCTGCCAAGTCCCGACCGGTCGAGATCGGACGAAATCCCCGCAGCTCCAGCGAGAGGTGCGCAGGACGATCTCAATTATTCGGACGCTTCTGTCGTCGTGACGTGCGCGCGGGAGCGGAACGAGCAAAGGGTCATTTGAATTAGATGCAAAAAAAATAAATAAAAAAAAATACAAAAAATTATAAAAGACGATGGAAAGAGTGTCGAAAAAAAATCGGCAGAGGAAGGAAGGAAGTTTTTCTATAGAACGTACAGTGTGAGACGCAGTTTCGAGACTTGCTTCGACGCATTCCAAATGCAAAAAAAATTGAGGGACGAAACGGCGGTTTGGTTGCTGTATCGATGGCTGGAATCAAGATAGGTCGAATTTATCCGCGGCGCGGTTGACGATCGGTCAGATCGAAGGGAAGATTGTCCGGCAGCTTCGATATATGCGCACGTCGTTTGGTCAACGCACTTCGCGTCACTCGAAAATTCCGTTATGCACTCGCCTCGAGTGGTTCCGGATCGGAGAGTGAGGGAAATCTTCGCGACAGTGTGGGAAATGGTAAGCCGAATCGGATAAGTGGGTCACGGCCAAGTGAGAGAATTTCAACGGTTTTCGAAATTCAGGCTCGACCGGTTGTCCAGGTCGACCATTTTCGATCGTTCGATGCTTTTTTGCAATCCTGATGTTTTATAGATGCAATTTTTTTTTTTTGCTCCGCTATTTAATTTCGCAAGTGTCATAAATTTAATTAGATTAGAAAAATTAATTCCTTTGGTTCCCTCTCGACGGACAGCCGCAGGTCTTCCACGTCTGAAAATGCTGTTTTATAAACTGTGCATTGTGAAAATAAATTGTAAATTTAATGTACCGGAATTGGAAATTTGCTTACGTTACTTAAATTAATTGAACTTTAATGTACTTTTTTTGTGGAATTAAAATACCAGATATTAAAATTCCAAATTTTTTGCATGAAATTTACAAAAATACTATTAAATTTTACTATTTTACTATTTACTATTAAAGTTTCCTTCCAGCTTAGCTTACCTGTGATGCACCAAATGTATTTCAAATGATCTTTTTTATATATATCTTCACATTCTATTTGTAAATGGGCGTGTCCCATGAATATATTAATAAATGAAAATGTTCATGAAATTAAATTTACAAAAATAAAAATTTTACTGTAAAATTGCAATGCACAGGTGTTTGAAATTTCAGAAACGGTTTATATTAAAACGCTTCCAATACCATTCATTAAATTTCAAATAATTGTTTTTTTCAGTATACCGACAGTTCGAAAATTAATTTAATTAATTCATTTTTATATTTCTGAGATTAACCGGAAGTGAGTTTTTTTTTTAACCGGGTAAAAAAAAAATCAACGGCAACGTGTCCACGAGACTGCAACTTTCCGCCGAAGGATAAAACGGGTGCGAAAATTTATCTCGGTGAGAAGAAAAAAGCGTCGCGTCGAGGATGCGAGGGTTTGTTTCTGTCGTGAGCCACCATTGGGGGATAATACTGTGCTTACCGTGCTACAAGTATATCGCACATGCAACCAGCACGTTCTCGGCCTCGAAGGGTGTAAAACGCACGTCGAGCTATTACGGACCCGTTTCGGTCTGCACCCACGAGAAACGTCTCGTTATCTACGCACGCTACTTTTGCACGGTGACTCGGATTATCGAGATTATCGAGGGAACCCTCCTCGCCGGCCCGGAGTGAATCGGAACACAAAACGGTAAATATTTTTATTTTTGGAAAATTCCGAAACATCCCGATTTTTCGAGCTCGCCGTCGACGGCGGCTTATCGACGCGTTGCCTACATTTAGCTTCAACGAAGAACATGAAGAATGAATACCAATTTCTTCTCGTCCAATCTAAAAGTACTTTCAAGCACTTTGTGCATTTGAATTTTTTTTTTTTTTTTTTTTTTTATAAATAAATTTATTATATTTTATATATATTGAATGTAAGATTTATGATAAATAATAATAATAATAATAATAATAAATTAATTAATTGTTAATAGAAGTCTTGTTCAATTTTGTCATCGCGTTGCTATTCGATGATGCGATTGATTTATTTTCTACTGATAATTCTATTGGTTCATTGGCTTATCGAAACTACAGTCGTACACTCGACGAAAAATAATCGTTTCCTTATTTATTATTTGATTATTATCCGATATTATAGTGTATAAACTACTTATATACAGCGCTGCGTTGCGTCGTCCTAACCGCAGCGGATGAGGCTCGGAACGAAATCCTCTTAAAACTGTAAAGCATTAAGCAAACAAGACCTCTGCGGGTCTTTTTTTTATCGTGGATCAAAGCTCCCTACCCCTCGAGCCGCTGGCAATTTTTACGACCGTGATTACTCTCTTCGATCTGTTGTATAATATACTGGAGACTGGTATAGGTGGAGACGATTATCGATATTACACGACGAGGAGAGCAAACAAATGACGCTGTGTCCACAAGCCTGTGCCACAAAAGAGAGAAACGCATTTTTTAACTGTTATACAACCTGACACGGAATTTAGAGCTTCGGCCCATCGATTTTAAAACAACTTTTATCGCACTTGAGATATTTAAAAAAAAAAGGTAGAAAAAAGACCCCGAAAGGAAAACGAACTTTAGCTCATGGAATGGAATTTATTCAATTCTGTCGGTAGAATTTTCCAATGGCAAAATTTTGGATCACGGAATGGAATTTATTCCATTCTGTCGGCAGAATTTTTCCAACGGCAACATTTTTGCTGATGGAATAGAATTTATTCAATTATAAAAAAAAATGTTGCCTAATTCCAGCTCCACCGGGAAGCATAGCGAGCGCCTAATACATTTTAACGTCCTGCAACGAATTTGGAGGGCCCGGACGAGTGAATATTGTTACCTCGGGTTTACCTTCGTTACCTGATGATTTGTGCAATAAAAATATAAAACTCTCTCGGGAAGGAGAGTCGAGCCTCGAACGGCTGACGAGCTCCGTGTTCCCGTCGAGGTTTCGCTTCCTCCACCTTTACAGTCCCCCTTTGAGCAAAACTGGAGCAATTTCGTAAGTTTAATTGCAGCGCGCACCTTTTCTGTTCCGCCGTCCGTTCAACTTTGTTTCTCTCTTACCCCACCCCTCTCACTTTCGTGACTTTTCCGCACCACCCGTAAATACGACCGTTCCGACCGCCCTTTTCCCGATGCCATAACGAAACCAAACACAGAAGAGAACCCGCGACCAAAACGTGTGTAATTTCTTCGGTTCTCGACGGCGAAACTTTTCGCTCGCAAAATTTGAACAAAAACCCCGGAGAGAGAGAAAAAGCCGGCAAAAGACACCCCGACCCCGAAGAGACGATCCTCCGCGTCGTATAACGGCCGTTTTACGGCCCGCAGTTATACTATTTTGGAGCACAATTTTTAAGGACCGTTTACCGTTAATCACGACGAAAATTCGGGCAGTAAAAGACAAGAGAAAATTCATCCCGACTATACCTCAAAAGAAATGTGCGTATATATAACAGCTCCATATAGTCTGTGAGTTTGTTGTAAGGTCAAACGAATTGTCACCGAACGCCCGTATTGCAATTGCTCACCTAACTCGGCATGAAAAGAATCGCCAATTTGCCGTTTACGACGGCTCGAATTTGCTTTTTACAATAAGCTTGTATTATTCAGTTTAGACCCGTAAAAAAATTAAAATTAAGCGCAAATTGGATCAGGGTTCGCTCGCGATTTTGAACCGGATACGTCGAGGCCCGGTCGTGTGGCACAAAAGTTCGAATCTCTATTGGCTTAAAACTGCAGTAGTCAATTTAGTTAATTTTATAATCAGATTGAAAAAACTGTTTTATTTTTTATTTACGATCATACAAGACTCAAATTCACAGTAGTTTGTAAATTCATATTACAAAAGAATTTCTTCGATTTTATTTTTAATTATTTTTTTTTTACCTGTTTAAATTTTAATTCCCCGGCTCAAATTTCCATTGTACAATTCCATTCAATATTTCTATCTTCAATTTGCAATTCTTAAGTGACCCAATTTTGTAATCAGTTTTTTCAAAGATTTTTATATTTTTTTTTTGTCAATTATTATTTACGTTCTCCATTGGATTGACAAAATTTCGAGCGACACAATGGCTTACGGGACGAAGTTACACCGATCGCACTTTCCCACGTGACACGGTGAAAGTGCAGGGTTAATCCTTTTCGGGATTCGACACGAGACCAGTGCGCGTGTGTGTTGTACCTTGCGTGGAATTCGGCGAGATGGTTGTAACGACACCCCGATTCACCCTTTCATGGAGGATCTGTGAGTTCTGTACTCGAAGTTTCGTCCCTGTTTCACGAGTTCGAAGAGCGCAGGTAGAGAAGCGACGTAAAGGGTTAAGGATCCTGAAGAACGAGCGACAATGGGCACTGCCGGGCCAGGTAGAAATTCACGCTTTTACCCTTCGGAACGCCCAAGGGTTAAGTGTCGTAATGATTGCCAATAATCTGGCCATTGTCGGAGAGCAGGGGAACCCCCTTTCTTCCATCACTTTCCGCACTCCACGAGATTCCAGGGATGGGTGAAATTTAATTTTTTTATAGCAAAAAAAAATTGGATTTGGTCGGGAAATTAATTGGATAATTCGGTTACTAAGAAATTGTATAGAGTGAAAAACGGAATTAAGGCTCGACCGGATTTTGTGTAGTGTCGATTTGCTCAGAATGAAGGCTCTTTGGCTGGTTTGCAGTGCAATCGAAACGACAACATCTCACCTGTACGTTTGAGGCGAAGCCGCATGAAAATAACGAACGGCATTAGAATTAAGGTACTCCTTGCGAATTTGTTGTTAATAAGATCTTCTAATAATTATTATGAAGAATTAATCTTTTCAGCACCTTTAATATGCTTGGTTTTTTTTTCACAATTTTACCCCGAAAGTCCTCGGTACATAATCTGCATCTGCATCGACGGAGCTTGCGCATCTATGTATACAAATCAGAATAAAAAAATGTCGCTCGATTCTAAAACGTGAATATATCTGGAATCCCGGAAAGATCGAAATCTCTTGATATGTATCTCTGTTCTGCGGATGTTTTCGCCACTCGAGATCCGGATTCTTGATTCCTGCGGGGCGAGGTCCCACATAGGCACGGGGCCCTCGAAGAATCCCGCTCACTTTTTTTTTTTTTTTTTTTTTATCTTCTTCTCTCTTCGATTTTCCATCTCTACGTTTGCGGCAACGGCGACGACAGGCGGCCGACAGGGTGGAGTGCGCTCTCTAGGTAGCTGCCGCCGAGTGAGAAAGAGGCACTGAAAGCCGCATGTGTTTTCATTCATTCGTGCCCCGAGCGAGAGAGAAAGCGGGAATTAGGTGAATGCAGCGTTTCTCTTCGCACACATGTGGTCTATCTATACCTCCACGAATGGTGTGTGTGTGTGTGTGTGTATGTATATATATACATATAGGGTACACACGCGAGGAGCGGAGAATGGGCAGACTCATCCGACGGGAAGAGAAGTGTGCGTGCGTCCGGAGGGGCGAACGATTTTTCTTTTTTTTCTTTATTTCATTTTATTTTTTATCGTTCGCCTCTGCGGGCACGCGCGGCGCACGCCCCGCGCCGAGAGCAGGTGGCCACGTGAGCGTTCGGTGAGGCGCGAGCTAGCCGACTTTTCCAAATTCAAGGATAAACATTTTGCCCGCGAATTTTTCTTCTAAAAATATTTTGTGGATTGTTTTTTTTTCTGTTTTACAATCAAAGGGGATTTTGAGTTTTTTGGATATTTGGAATGGGAAAAAATTATTTTGGCATTTTGATAATGCAATCCTTGATTTTGGATAAAAAAACGCTGAGGGTTTTTTGATTCGCGTTTAGCGCGAATACATCCAGGAAATGCGAGGTCGGAGTAACTTGATTTTTTTTTTTTTTTTACAAATTTGGCAATCGCCGTCTCCCCGACTTTAAATCGAAGGGACTACCGAATAGACCGATTTTTTGATCGAACAAATTTTCTGTCCAATCCAAAAATCAGTTAAAAAGTGTTTTACCCTCGTAAGCTAAACATTTTTTTTTTTAGATATTTAACGATAGATAATTTATTGTATCAAAATTGACTTTATTCGCTTAAGCGAAGTGAGTTTTCTACCAACGATACATATTTATGAATGCATGTCTCAGAGGCTACTCGATGGGCAAATTCGTAACGGAAACGCAAAAAAAAAAAAAAAGTACAAAAAATTATCTCCATTGTTTCAAGATTGCAATTTTGTAATATGCCGATTAAGTCAATACATTTTTGTGTGCTGGCGTAGGGTAAAAAATTGATCGTGAAAAATATGAGCTTCAGTTCGAAGCATTGGAATAAAAATATCTTAGTCGGGACTTTCGATTTGATCCGATCGGTGGCGGTAGCCAACACAGAAAACGGCGCCCTTTATCTCCGTTTCCCTCGAACAGTGGGTGTTCTGTTTCTTGCTGCGCTTTGTACCAGAGTCGGCACGCTCTCCCGGCCAACCTTCCCTCCTCTCTTTCTCTGTCCCACGCAACTCGTGCATGAATTTTGACACACCGAACAACCTGAGAGGGCGAGAACGAAACGTCTGAAGTGCCGATAAAACGTTTTTTTGGGCAAGGTGCAGCGCGAGCACAATCGCGGAAGAAAAAAAAAATGCACACACGAGAACTCTCGAAAGTTTTTCTATTATTTTATTTAATATGTCCTGTGAAGTTTTCTCGCAAGTGTTTCTTTTTTCCTTTCGTGTATACAAAGCTCGCACGATAATTTAATGTTGCGAACCTGAACGATCTTCCATCTTTTTCGTTATTAAAGAGAAAAGATAAAATTGCGCTGTGAGTACTCAATACTCGAGCAATAAAAGCTCAGTTCTGGACGAAGTTTTCCGATCAGAAATCCCCGGCAAGGTATATAGAATTACCGATAAAAGCTTCGATATATCGAGCGGAGGGTAAGTTTCATACGTGACAGACCGCAATCTATCGAATATGATGAATACTCTAACGCTATATACGTTATGATTTTCGAAAAATCGTTTCTCTATGGGGATAAGGTTCGCACGCTCGCAGTGTTTCAGTGAGTATCAGTGAGTATCAGTGAGTATCTGTGAGTATCTGTGATCATTAGTGAGTATCCATGCGAGTGTCCATGAGTATCTGTACGTATCCGTGTGAGTAGCTGTGAGTATCGGTGAGTATCGGTGAACGTTTGAGCGAGTATCGATGTGAGTGTCCAATGGCCACGATTTTTATTGTCATTATACACATATATATATATATATATATATATATATATATATATATATATATGTGTGTGTATAATGCATTATATATTCAATTTCCCTGTGCGGGATATGAAAAAAAGTGCTCCGTGTCAGTTTCCCAAGTGTCCATCTCGCTCCTCCCCCACCCTCTGAGGATCACGGTCGCAGGTTGACCCCCACCCTTTCCCCTCCTCTCGCTCGCTCCGCACACCAATCTCGCTCGTTTCCACTCGCACTCGCCGCCGACGCCACGGGCGCACGCGGCAAGGCAGAGAGGCAGGCAACACGTCGAGCTCGCGCGCCTCGAGACGCGCGCAGCAATGGGGGTGCGCGATATATATCCTAGATGCGGCCGTGGGGTTGAACGCCCCAGTGGTAGGGATGACCGCCGTACCCGGCTCTCTTACTACGGGGCGCGCTGTGCACGGCTCTCTCGCCTCTCTACGGAGACCCGAACACGGTTGGTGCACGGTGGAGAGGGTAAAAGTTGGGGAAAAAAAAAACGAAAAGACGAAAAAAGGGTGGTGGGGGTTGTTTGACTACAGCTAGCGCGAGACCGCTGTCAGTTAGTATTGGGTTAGGTCAGCCCGGAGGAACATCGGTCGTAGTAGTTTGCCGACTGTCGTCGTAGTAGTCGAACGCGCAGCGTGTCTCTTCCCAGCACGTTACACGCCGATGTGTCCGAGAAATTTTCATTTCTTTTTCTCGCATATTTTTTTCGTCCTCGAGCCTACAAATACCGTATGTGTCGAGTTTCTGTATGCGTCGATGATATATGTATATATGTATACATAGAAGGAAAGGCGTAGCTCGGAAGGAGAATTAAAAATAAACGGGCCCGAAAGGATTTTGTTTGTCCGAGTTTTGTTAAACGGAAGGGGGGGGGGGACGGGGGGGGGGACGAAGCACGTGAAATCGAGAGTGGTGAATCTGAGATACGCGAGGAACGAGAAACGGTTGCAAAGATCCAAGCTGATTTTATCAACCGATACGTCGACGAATTGTACTGCGATATTGCTGTGCGGTGTGTCAAGTGAAGGAAGAAAAATTCGGTAGTTCTTTTGTTTTACCGTACGGAGATTGTAGAAAAATTTTGAGATACGATTCCAAGAGTAAACGAAAAAAAAAAAGGAAACAAAGATAAACCGGCGCGTCGCCTTGTCGATGAAGTGGATGGAGTGTCACAGTGGAAAACGTCAACACGGATCATAGAATGGCACTTTCTTATCTGCAGGAAGCACAGATCAACGCAGGTACGTCTAGGGAGACAGAAACATTCTAATATTGTTGAAAAATCAATTATTTTTAAGAAGAGCTTTCGCGAGGGAAGGATGAACATTGAGCCGCGGCTAGGAGAGACGATTTCACTTTTGCTCGCGACGGTATCGTTTTTTTTTTTTTTTTTTTTTTTCCACCGAGTTTCACCGATCCCGAGGGTGGCTCGAAAGATCGCCGACGGGAAGCCTGCGTCGGAAAATCTTGCATCGCCGTTGCGTGAAAGTTCGAGGACGAAAGTCGATGAAAAAATTTCGAGACGGTTCTACCATTTTTGTTTTGTTATTTTGTTCGGTGTTTTTTGTCTTGTTTTCTTGAGGCCTTTATGCCACTTCCGGTCAGAGCGAACAAAAAAAAAATCACTTCACAGTCGGTCGAACGAAAGGTCGAGAAAAAATAGAGAGTCGTTTGTGCTCGAGCGATAAATGATCATTCGGGACTGTTCAAAACAGCTTCTTCTGTTGTTTTAAGGTGACAAAAATTAATGTGAGAAAAAAAAATAGAAAGTCCCCTATGCTGAAGCGATAAATCATCATTCGGGACTGTTCGAAGTAGCTTCTTCTGTTGTTTTAAGGCGCGCAAAAATTAGTTTAAAAAACCTTGATTTTCGAAAGGCCGGCTTGAATTTCAATCGTCGAATAAACGTGGCGTTTTCGCCTTTGGTGACTCGATCGAGTGCGCGCGAATATAATCGTAACGTTAGATTTAGCGTAAGGTCCAGCGACGCAAAACGTCCGGTGACGGTTTTGCCGCGCGTTACGGTGCGTCATGTTTATACACACGAGCATGCTGGCCCGCCTTGGGAAATCTCACTCGGGCAACTTCCTTCTCTGACATTCGGCAAGCGCAGCACTCTATCTCGTTCCGTATTATCCATAGTATGTTACCGAACGGGCGTTGCGGTGACCTTGAGAGACGGAGATAATGAGACGAGAGTCCAATCGTCGATTCTCGAAAAGCCACACAACAGAACACTCGGCCCGTACAAAGAAAGCGCGTTTGCTCTCGAAATACTTTTCGAAATTCTTTCGATGTGTATCCTCGATTACGAAATCGAAAGGGACGATAGCGATTTCACATTTTCCACTCTACCTCAAAATTTATGTAGGCGATTGGAGACTAATTTTTTTTTTGTCCAAAGATTTTTCTTTTTCGTTTCTCAGCAAACCGGAGGTGATCGTGAGAGTAAGTTTTTATGAAAAAAAAAAAAAAAAAAATGAGATCGGTCAAAGAAAAGAATCCTAGAATTTGCACTTATAGGAGAAAAAATATGTGCGCACATTTTCCTCTTCGAGTAGATTTTCAATATTTTAAATATATATTTTTTTTCTCCTTACGAAACAAAAAATAAAAAAATCAATCAAGATGGCGTATTTCTCTTGGGAAATGAGGTTCGTAAATGATAGTCGAGATTAACGTACGAATCAATAACAAATTTTTTTTTTTTTTTTTTTTTTTTACCGTCTTCGGGTAGATTTTTCATTACACGATAATTTTTTTCTTTTTTTTTTTGCAAAACGAAGATTGGCGAGATCGAAGTATCGCGAAGTTTCTCATGACCAATTGGATAACGGATGCAAGCGAGGGCGGTCCCGCGAGTGTTGCCGGGAAACGAGCTCGCCGTTCGGGAGAGCGTTTCGTGGGGTCGAGGGCACTGGCGTAAGTCGGTTCGGCGCTCCTCGAGAGCGCGCGGAAAACGAGGATAAGAGAAAAGTTCGAGGCAAGGGCGGACTCGTGGTATTGCGAGAGGTCGACGGCCGAGAGGCGGAAGGGCGTATCTCGTATGGTTTGCACGTTAAATTCGTGCGATTTACGCCCCTCTACTTATCGGAAGCAATACAGCGCGTGGATAGGCGGAAGAGGAGAAAAAACAAAAATAAAAGGGAGAACGAGATCGCGGAAAGAACCGACGTCACGGGTTGGCGCTGCCCAAACGCACCCTTATTGATTCAAGCGGGCTCGTTACATCCCCCTCTAAGCGGCGCCCATTAATTAGTGCGTGTCGGCCGAACATGGACGCGCTCGATTCTTCTCGAGAAACGACACAACGAAGAGTTTTGCCATCGGGGAAAAAAAAAGGCCGCGTTCCGTTCGCCAAGCCCGATCTTGTTGATGTTTACATCGCGAGACTCGACGCCATCAACGGCAAGGCTAAGCTCATCGTATCCTTTCTGTTTACAACTCTGTAGAGGAGAAAAACAATAACGGACGCACATTACGTACATAGATGTTTAGCGAATATCTCACTTTATATTTTCGACTGGGTATTCGAGCGAATGGATAAGAAATTGGCGAAAGAATTTAACTTGAGGATAATTGAGTATCTCTTATATTCAATTGTCCTCGAGTCAAATTCTTTGGTAGCTGTCGAATGTGTTTCAAATAGTCCCAAACATCACTTCCGTTGACTTATTTAAAAAAAAAAATATATATATATATATATATATATATATATACATGTATCGCACCTATTCTTGAAAAAAATGACTTCCCAAAAAACCCAATTTCTTTCAGAGTTTCGATAATTACTTTTTTATAAAAAGAAAAAAATTAATGAAAATCGTTTAAAGAATGACGGAAAATGCCGACGTGTTGTGTGATCGCGATCTTCCACTCGCGTATGGTACAGAGTCGCGTTCGCGCGTGGGTCTCGCGGATCCGTGAATGAACGCTGGATAGGCTGTATAGTACGGTAGTACGAGCGCAATATAGAGTGAATCTCGTACGTGCTCGACCACGCTCGAGCGGAGAGGCAGCGGCGGACGCGTGTGTGGGTGAATGGAGGACTCGGGGCGCCGTCGACCTCGGCGCCCGAAGCCCGATGGAACGAGAGAAGCGGTAAAAAAATAAAGAAAAAGAAGATGAAGAAAAAAAAAGGAAAAAAGGTCGGCGAGTGGGTGTGAGAGATCGAACGGGGAGGATACGAGAGAGTATCTTCCGCGAGTACTTCGGGAGAAACGGCGATCCCGCGCATCTCTCTTACAGACATTCTACCACCGAGCGTATCCAGGCAACTACTAACGACCTTACTATCGACGATAATGCAATTTTTTTTTTTTTTTTTTTTTTTTTTTTTTTTCTTCATCTCGTACGCACACGGACTCGCGCATACAGGAGCGTAGAAAATACGCCCTTACACGACCTCAGTCACGCGATACAGACAGATGGGTAGATACAGCAACCCGGAAATCGAATAAATTTATCCGAAAGGTCGTACGCTCGATAGCTATGATATATGGCGCATAAAGATTCAATCGAGACTTCGCCTACTCCGCAGTGGAGATTTATCGGATCGGTGGAACGATTTTTTTTCTTCCCGCCCGTGGAACAATCGTCGCAATACCCTGAGAGAAAAAATAATAATCAATATTGTTTGTTTTTTCGATAGATCGGGTCGATCGAACGACTTTTTTTTTTTTTTTAAACATTGAAATTTAGAAAAGAATGAGACAGAAAGGAAATTGGGGAAACTATCTATAATAGATCAAATAAAATGTGGCGCATTTATCACTCAATCAACAAACAACCGAAAACGCGAGCTTAAGGTAGTACTTACGTTACGTTACGTCGCGCCAAACGTGAGTTTCAGAGAAAATTTTCAACACTTCTTGATGGGATAAAAATCTGAAAAATATCAAGTGTATGGGAGATGCAACAAAGATTTTATTTGTCAAATGATAATTCCAATTTGTTGTTAACAAATTGAAGATAATAATTGAAAGAAATAATTGTAAATAAGTAAACGAATTACCCGGCAACTTGACTATTTTCCATCATAAAAATAATTCATTTATTTTTTTCAATACATATGAATTTTTTCAGAATTTCTTGGAATCTTTGAAAAAATTCATACGTATTCAGAAAAATAAACGAATTTATCTTACGAAGAAAAATATTTAAGTCGCCGGTTAATTCGTTGAATAATATTTTTTATCTTCAATTTGTTAATGACAAATTGGAATTATTATTTCACAAAAACAATCTTTGCAGCACCTCCCATACACTTAGTTTTTTCAGATTTTTATCCGATCATGAAGTGTTCGAAATTTTCTCTGAAACTCACGTTTAGCGGGACTGTACTGCAAGTACTACCTTGATTTTGCCAAAATGTATGACTTCACCGGGCACCGAAACCCTCTCAAAAACATTAGCGATATTTTATAAAGCAGCATCATTTTTAATTTAAAAAAAAAAAATCAATTTTTCCATCAACATAATTTTACCATTTTTTTGAAAAACAAAAAAAAAACATTTCAATAATTTTGGATTTTTTTGAATTTCGGTTTCTAGGACTCCACGCAAGCCAGCAGTACGACATGAAGCAGGATTCGGAAAAGCAACCGATGTCGCCGCCGTTGAACAACAACACATCGGCCTCGATGTTTCCCGGCATGGGTGCGGCAGCAGCAGCAGCGGGTCTGTCGATGCTGACGCCTCAACAGCTGATAGCCGCGAGTAGAACGGCTGCCCTGATGGCCGCCGGGATTCCGGTATCGCTGCACGCCAGTTTGGGCGCAACGTCGTCGCTCTACCGTCATCACCAGACGTTGTTCGGCGGCTGGGCGCCACCGTCGGCGGCGTCGCCACCGTCGCCCCTGCTTCACTCGACCGGGCCCGTCTCGCCGGCCCTCAGCACCAAGTCCAACAACTCCCGACGCGCCAGCGCCAACAACAACAACAACAACAATAACAACAACATAGTGAGCAGCAGCGCGGACCGGATAACGAAGAAGGCGCAGGCGGCGAAGAGGCGAGCGCCGAAGAGCAAGGTCCAGGACAACAGTCAGAGTCTCGCCCTCGACGGAACGGCACCGCCGAGCCCGCCCGCCTCCATAAGCCCCGAGGCCGGCAAAGATCCCAGGGACAAGGTCTTCACTTGCGGAGTTTGCGCCAGGTCCTTCGGATACAAGCACGTTCTCCAGAACCACGAGCGCACTCACACCGGCGAGAAACCCTTCGAGTGCCCTGAATGTCACAAAAGGTCAGCATCTTTTCTATTATAATATTTTTTTCGCCTTTTTTCCTCGAGCTTTTGAGCTATCAGATTTCGCCATAAGAATGTCGGTCGAACAACGCAAAATTCCCAAAATTGATTAACCGGCCTCGACTAACGGCCTCCGTGCCCTTTCAATGTTACAGATTCACCCGGGACCATCATCTGAAGACGCACATGAGATTGCACACCGGCGAGAAGCCCTACCACTGCAGTCACTGCGACCGGCAGTTCGTCCAAGTGGCGAATCTCCGTCGTCACTTGCGCGTCCACACCGGCGAAAGGCCCTACGCCTGCGAGCTGTGCTCGGCGAAGTTCAGCGACTCCAATCAGCTGAAGGCGCACTTGTTGATCCACAAAGGTGAGAAGCCCTTCGAGTGCGAGCACTGCCAGATGCGATTCCGTCGAAGGCATCATTTGCTGCACCACAAGTGCGGCAACCAGTCGTCGAGGTCGCACGTGGCCTCGCCCTCGTTGGCCAGCGACGACCTCGAGGACGACATCGACATCGACATCGACGTCGAGATGGACGAGACGGAGTCGTCGGTTGTCCACGTCAGGAAAGCGCCGACCCCGGTCAGGAGGCAGCAACAGTCGCAGCAACCGCAGCAGCAGCAGAGCCAACACCGTCCGATTACCAGCCCGGTCATCGACACGTCGATGCCGCTGAATCTCTCGGGCAACAAGGTCGAAATTCCGGAGCAAACGGAGCCCGAAGACCTGTCCATGTCGACCGGCGTCCCGAGATCGCACTCGCACTCCCACAGCAGCGGCGGTTCCCCGCTCAGCCGCAGCCACAGCAGCGACTCCATTCACGAGGACGTCGACGAAGAGCTCGACGTTTCCGAGGCGAGCCCAAGCTCACTGTTCCTTCAGCGGCATCACCACAACTTCAGGCACTATCTCGCCGATTTCGGCTCCAATCTGGGCCACGCGTCCTAGTGGACTGTCAGGGGTACGTAGCCGGTAGTAAGAGAAATTATGAAAATAATTAATGATAATAATTATTCGTCGGGACACGATTATGGGAGGCTAAAAGATTCTACGTAAAGCGCGCTGGCAAAGATTATACAAATTGATGGGAAGGAATGGAAATGTTCGGGGCACGGAAATTTCGGTTTTTTTTTTTTTTTTTTTTTCTCTACACACGGTATATAGTATACTCGATGATAAATCGCGACTAAACAAAGAAATACTAAAACCAATCACCGGTTCACAGTCACTAAGCGTTAAGAGACTTCTATAAGAATACAAATGTATATGTAAATAGTACATATATAGATGAACAAACAAAAATAATAATAGAAATATATTATATTTCGATGAAGACTATTGTAGCTGCGCCGTCGGAGCTCCGACACTCGGCTCATTGAGGATGGCGAGCATAACAAAAAGAAATATGAACAAACAAACAAACTAACGGAGACAAAAATAAAAAATTCAGGGAAGCGTTTACGTAGATTATATAAAAGTATATATATTATTATACGATAGTACTATATTTAGGGGGAAAGATAAACTCGCGAGGTGAGACGGACCGACAGTTGTTCGTCTCCGGGTTCTAGTTAGGAATTTTATCTTTTTTTTTCGTCGTACATATATCGTGTAAATAGTCTCGCACCAATCACACCTGGATTAGATTATATATATATATATATGTATATATATGTATATATATATATATATATATATATATATATATATATATATATACATATATATATATATTATACGGATTTAAACGTATATTGTATTAAGTTAGTCGTTGTAGCTAGTGAGTGTTTCGTTTCCGGGTGTAACATCTTATGATTATTATCTTTTTTTTTCTTTTTTTTCGTCGCGAGAGATTTCGAAAGCGAGGTAGATAGATCTTAGGATTTTCGTACGAATGCGTGTGTATGCAAAGTTGTCCGGGATTATGATGTTCCTTTTTTTCGTTTCCTTCGCGTCTATTGTTGAAGATTTAACGATAGGAGAAAAGAGAAAAGAAAAGATAATTGAGAGAAAGGAAGTGAGAGATACGACGGAATGAATGTAACTGGTATACAAGTTCCTCTGACAGTTAAAGTAGCGGGGGTGAGTGACAACGGTCCGTCCGTCCTCTGTCGCTCGGGTGTTCAGATTTTTATGAATTTTTTTTTACCAGGAATTTCGCACCCGCGACGTCGACAAACCCTTCGTTTTTTTTTTTCCAACGTTTTCATTATTATTATTATTATTATTATTATTATTATTATTATTATTATTATTATTATTATTATTATTATTTGTTTTCGCTATCGCTATTTATTTTACATGTGTAATAATTACCTCGCTGCGAATTCTGCGTGCGTCATGTTGTTATAGTTTTTTACCCTTATTATTCGACTGTTCCTATAGATAAAAAAATACTAAAAAAAAAACTAATTAATATTTCCCCACTGTAAAAATCCCGATGATGAGAAACGGAATTGTTAAATACATGTACAAAATTTAAAGTGACGCAGTTTGATATTATTTTGTCAGTACTTTCGGTTGACCGAGACTGCGAGACACAGCCACACATTACACTATCCGCAGCATCCCCGTCCGCCTGATGCGACGCAATCCTATCCTGCATGTTGTTAGATCGATGAATACTTAAAAAAAAACTTGTATATAACGAGAAGTTAAAAAAAGAAACAAATTTCGTTGCTCGTAATATCTTCTTTTTTATTGTGTAAGTTTTTCGAACGTGGTGGTAGATATTAAAGGTCCAAATTTCAAACTTTGTTTTTAAGCTTACTACAACTGGTTCAACGCTTCGCGACCAAATTATTATACCATCCTCATCGCACTGACACTTTCGTCTTCAAATTTTGTCCAATTTTATTTTTTCCATCAGCTTTTCCAATGCAACATCTTAATTTTTGTCTTCGGAAAGATTTTACTTAACAAGGTGTGAAAATGGCAGATGTACGCACGCCTCGTGTGCCGTAAAACTTCCATTTTCACACCTTGTTAAGTAAAGTTTGGTACGATACTCGTGCGAAAAATTTTTTTGTAACTCATGCATGAAAAGTGCAACTTTATGTGGGGGCCGGGCGCAACATAAAGTGGCGTTTTTCGAGAAGGCGTTACATAAATACTGGAAGCGTTGCATATTTTGGACACGCTTCGAGTATTTATGCAACGCATAAGCGTATCGTAAATATCGTGCGCATGCGCACATCCGTCTGTTTTTCCTTTATTGTCGCCCCCGGCCACGGAAAATAAACTGGCATCTTTCATGCATTCGTCACAAAAAATACTATTTATTAAGTCGTGTGATCGGAATACTCGCCTTCGACTCATGCTACAAACTTACACTCGTCAGAAAAGTTTTATCGCACTAGTAACGTAAATTACAATTTTTTTCATGAAATATTTCTCTCATTCCACTTGTCGATAAAAATTGATTCCAAAATAGTGAAAAAAAACATAAATCCCGATTTTGCATACATCACAAAATTCAAAAAATGTCTCACTACAATGATATATTCGCAAAGTTTGCCGTTGAGATCTCCGGGCCGCGATTTTCTGAGGAAACCCTTAGAAAAGCCGCGTCTAGAAAATATTCTCGAGAGACGGAGAGTGGAAACGATGTTCCTGGACGGTGGTGGTTAGTTGAAAGCCGCTCTGATTTATGTCGTCTGCATAGTCTTCCTCGTCATGCAAATTTCTCTCTCGAAGGTCCTTGGGCAATTCGAGGTCAGCCTCGAGAATGGCCATTGTAACTGTTAGATCCAGAGAGCCCTAAATTGGTACAGTGTCCGGGTGGACTTCGCCGGAGAGCGTGCGGAGGGGGCTGCGTGCTCCTTTAAATTTCCTTCGACTCGCCCCCTCGTCCATTCATTACATCCTATCTTTTCCCTCCTGCGGGACCGGCGGGCTAACAACGAGACGGTCCTTTGAAAAATAGCAACTCGGCCTCGAATGCTCCTCTTCTCTCTCCGCTTGTCCCGCGCCCATTTGCCGTGTAACTTTTGGCGCAAATATCGTCCGCGGCCGAAAATCAGGGTCTGCCCTAAATTGCCCTCGTTTCACCTCTGGGCCATTCTCTCCGCGACCGCTCGAGTTTCGCGAGGAAAAAAAAGAACGCCAGGCGTCCCGGCGATCCATGTACGGCTGTTGCGAAATCTGCTCTTCTTATTCTGCCTCTTATTCTTCTTCTATTGGCGAGAATCTTCTATTATATTCTTCGAGCCGAAAATTTTCGAAGACTGTGCCACTACACCTTTTCTTTGATCCCCGAAACAGCCTTAAGGCTGCACGCTAGCCCGGCTGACTTTAGGATAGGGTCGCGAGCCAAAAAACAAAATTACACATCTAGTGGATTAAGGGCGGAATGGAGATAGGTTAATTCAAGCTTAAGTTCAAATTTAAATTTTAACTTGACAATTAACTTCCGTACGAACCCAAGTTTGAATTTGAGAATTAACTTGAGGATGAACTTAAAAATGAACTTGAATGTAAACTTAAGTATAAACTACGACTTTTCATTCGGCCTTCACAAAAATTATTTTTGAGGGAAATTTTCCGCGACATTATATGTTTTGGTATATGTTTGCTGTATCTATCTATATCTATCTATATCTATATACAAATTTTCATTATAAAAATGTTTAGAATTGAAGCAGTTTGGGAAGGTCCTTCGAAATTTCGGAAAATGTCGAAATTCCAAAGTGATTCGAATGGGAGTAAAAAAAAATCGATATAAAAAAAGTTTCATATCTTATTGCGAATATTTGGATCAATTTTCAAGAAAAAAAAAAATTGCATTCGTTGCCCCCCTTAGCGAATTATTAATGCCGCTTCGTTCGTTAGTAAAGTGAAGTTCGAAGTGAAATGTTACTTTGATGCATTACTTTAAAAAGCACAGAGGTTGCGTTGCGTCTTGGGACAACAATTTGCCTGGTTGCACTTTGTGAATCGACGAAGCGATCGTTGCTTTAAGAGCGCTCGCGCCAAGATTTCTTTGACAATGGCAATGCGCCCGGTCCAGACTTTCACTTCTCCAAGATTTCTCTCTCGATCACTCCTCGCCCATCCACGGCTCGACGATGCACCCTCGTTTCTTCCGAGCACGCCCGATCGAACACGATCAAGATTCCTTTATTACGGACCTTCTTACCAGCCTCTACTCTCTCCTTCTCGAGAAATAGACCCCTGAATAAAGACGAATGTATCCCTCGTTTTATTCCTCTCGAAGAAAAAAAATAAATAAAAAAACTGCTTGAGCGTTTGAGACATTTTTAGCATCTTTAGTGTATCGATGCTTAAAGGACTTGGAATTCGTATTTTGAGAGGATTTAATAGTTGCTTCATTGAAAGGATAAAAATATTGGAAAGTTATTGTACAGAATTTTCCAGTCCTCAAATTGCAAACGGGCCGAATAATAGCAAAATTTATAACAATAAATAGCAAAAAAAAATTATTGATTTATTTATAGAGGGAAAAAATAACGAATACGAAATTGCGAATATATGCGCTTCGATCCTAGAATTTTTGGTTCATTTGGTCATAAAACTTACAAAAAGTAACTGAATCCTGGATTTTTGAAAAAATAAAAAAAAATTCAAATTTTGAAGGCAGAAAATACCGTAAGCAAACTTCGGCTATGGCCATCGGTACATCTGACCGTTACACTTTCAACCCAAGAATTCGTCCCCTGTCCGGAATTAGCACCGTTCGTTATTCAGGTCCGAGTAAAAAGGAGCTATTTTTGCGTCACAAACTCGAGCATGGATAGAAAGTGAGTTCCGTCTCCGAGGATCGCTTTCACCGCCTACGCATTGTAACTTGCTCGTCCCTTAAAAAAATCTCCCCTAAATCTCCATTAAAATTTTTCTTTCCCTTTATTACCACTATTTTGCCGTTTACCGATTTTGCACGATTCTTTTTTTTTTCCACCTGTATTCTTAAATTTGTAACTGCGACAGAGGTTAACGAGTCCGGTCCACTCGTACCCCGGCAAAGGCCACCAAATTCAAAAAAAAAAAAAAAAAAACATTAAAGGAAAATAAAAATAAATAAATAAAAAAATAGAAGATGCGAATCATAAGCCAGCCATTGTACATATATACAGCAGCCCCGTCCTGCCAGGCGTTACTATACGACATGCGAAGTCCGCTATGCATAGCGAAATTACATCCGCGACAGAATTCGTTGTTCCTTTTTGCGCGACGAGAGATTTCGTGGGAAGAAGTTTCACGATACCTGTAGGTACCACGTGTGACTCTCATTGTGAGATTTGTATAAGCGCGAGTCGTGGATTCTTGCTGTTTGCCGTAGGGCAAGAACCGGTTCGTCATCGAGCCGAAGTCTCGTGGGACGGCGGGCACCCTTGAAGGATCAATTGAAATCAAATAAAGAAACTTTTGCATAAAATAAAATTGCAAAAAAAATTATGAAATTATGTAATCAAATTATATTACATGTTTGAGTTATTGCGCTATTATGCTTATTCGGTTATTGATATTTGTTCATATTAACAGGCACGTTGACGGTAGGCAAAATGGCACAGCGGGGAAAAACGGGATAATGAGACAAAACTCAATTTTCCAATAACTTTTGGATGGTGACGATAGTGGGGCGAAACGGGTTTAAGGATTCTTCACACGTACATTCCCATTAAAAAATGAGATTCTGTGAGAATTCAAATACTTCCTAATGGTATAAAAATCTGAAAAAAATTAACTGCATTAAACGTGCCAACAATATTAATTTTGCATAATAATAATGTCAAAAAGTTATCAACAAATTGCTAAAAAAAATTGTTCAACAAATAATCAGTAAACCTTTTTTTTCCTCTTTTCAAATGAATTCATTGATTTTCTGGAAGCCACATAAAATTTTTTCAGAATTTTCTATCATTTTTGAAATTTTTTTTAAGGCCGTAACTGCGGAATGTTTGGTGCAATGGCCTCGAAATATTTTGTGTGTACTGTAGAATCGCGATACCGAAACATATCCGAAATTCGTGCCTGTACCTACATCAATTTTTAATTTACGAAAAAAAAATTTGAAATAGTAGAAATTTCTTTAAAAATTCATAGGAATTCTAAATAATCAAGGAATTCATTTAAAATGAGAAAATAATGTCTGGATTTTTTTAAACAATTAATTTTTTCAAATCATTTGTTAATAACTTTTTGGCATTATTATTATGCAAATTCAAAGATCTTGACATACATAATGGGCCTGATTTTTTTCCAATTTTTGACATGTCACAGAGTACTAAAATTTTGATCGCATTAAACTTTTGGTTGGGAATGTATGTGTGTGATGCATCCTTAAATAACCGGATGTATCGTTGGGACAAAATGGGGCATCCAAAAATTATTGTAAGATTGAGTTTTGCCCTCACTGTCCCGTTTCGCCCCGCCGTGCCATTTTGCCCCGCTGTGCCGTTTTCCCCTACAAGTAGACTCTCTATTCGGCGGGCAGACGCCATTTTTTTCGAGTCGTTCGTGAATCTTTGGAAGTATTGAAATTATAGAGAATAAAAATGCTCATTCACTGGTGAACGCACGCGGCTGCATCGCCGTTTGTAAATCAAGGGTCCCGAAAATACTATGCCAAATATTTGTTGTAGAAAAAAAAAAAAAAGAAAAAAGAATTAAGCGCTCGGATTCGAGTTTGCCGACGCTGTCGAGTGCGTGTTGCGTTTATGCGTGTAATATAACTAGGCCTTGGAGAAAAACAAGATAAAAAAAAATGGTCCTGTTGATTTTGCTATCGCAGTGATTTATAGTTGAATGTTAGTTCCGGATGATAAGTGACGTATTGATTTGAAACAAAAAACAACAACCTATCTACACCGAGCGAAGAAACTCTACAGATCGTTCAACGACGAAAATGTACTTGTCAGAAACTTTGTCGCTTTTATCCCAATACAATGTCGTGAATATTATTGTTGTATACTTTGGCGTTTTTATGTGACGGAAGAATTAATAGTATGAAAATATGACGAAGACGTTATCGTAACTGTACATATGAATATGAGATAATTTTTAAGAATTAACAACAACAACAAAATCCTTAAAGGAATATCGAACGTGCTAAAAAAAAGAATAATAATAATCTGGATTAATCGTCGAACGCTGCCGAATCAAATCCTACATCCTACCTGTAAAATCGCATACCACACGGTTCCTTTATATAGATAATTTTTATCGTATGTAATAGTATATGTATATATATATATCATTCCGAGCTGGCCAAACTCGGTATCTGATCATCCCCTCGCCCCCCCCCTCCCCCCCTCCCCTCCATCTCACGATAAAATGATGATATATTGTCGACTGTGCGTACCTATACGATGTATACTTCTTTGTATTTACGTGTAAAACTATATATATATATATATATATATATATATATATATATATATATATATATATATATATATATATATATATATATATATATATACACACCTAATAGTTATAATTTTGTACAGCCCAATCTCAAAAATATTAATAACGTACGATGTTCGAGATTAGCGTGAATTTCAATCGAAGACGGTCAAATGAGCTAAAATTCACGCGTTTCACCCAACGAGTACGCGGTACAAATCACAGACCTTAAATATTATTGATATAAAAAACGAAAAGAAGAAAAAAAAGAGAAAATAAAGAAGCTATGGATCAATGATTACTACTATATATATCGTATAAAAAGGCCATTGAAAAATTGTTCTCGCCGCGTACACTTTCATCATTTTACGTAACAATGAATCTCGCGTTCGAAAAAAAAAAAAAAACAAAACAAAACAAAAAATTCAATAACTCATAAAAAAATAAAATGAAAGTACTAGCTTTGATCGATATTTTTGTTTCGCAGCACGATTGACCGGACGAACGAGCCAAATCCGATATGACAAAATAATTTAAGTATTAATGAAAATAATATCTTGTATGATTTTTCGATATCTGTGCGCCTGATGTATCGTTTGTGTGCGAGCAGCAATTCGATTGGCACCGAAACTAATGTATACTAAAAAAAAAAAAAGAACTAATGGAAACTGACACTACCTCACCGTACACCTAATATATCTCAACCACAAGACTGATTTTACATAGTATTCCTATAGATAAGAGAGAAAAGTAATATAAAAAAAAAAGGAAACAAGATTAAACGATACGAAGAATACGAACGCGAGAGAAGCGAAAAAAAAAACACGTCGGGGGAGATATTTATTCGTACAAAGATAAAAAAATAAGATGTAATACGATATAGAGAGACCAGTTTTATAAAGTAAGTTATGGATAAACAATCGTATAGCGATTCAATTCGAAACATATGTTTACTTTTCTCTTGAGAATGGAAAAAAAAACAGAAAATAAGAAGAAAAAAAATGAAAACCCCTTTCACGTTCACGAAATCAGGGGTACGTGTCTCCGTTGTTGTAAACCCAAGGTCGTCGAGACTACCGCGCTGGTACCGTCGAAGATATTTTTGATTATTAAAAGCTCACTGTTTAAACGTTCGATCATGTTTTTTAATTGTACCCGATTTTTTTAAATATCCAAACATTCATTTTCGTTTTCGTTACATAACCATCTTTCAGAGGCGATTAACGTTCGAACACAAAGTTACCAAAGGTAAGTCTACAGTGTAATTTTCATCCACCTTATTGAAGAAAATGGAAATAAATGTTAAAATCAAAGTAATGAAAGGATGTCGTCATCGTTTTGCTATATCCAGAAGTCATTAGTGAGCAAAAAAATATATAGGTATATATTTTTTTTCGGCGAATATATTAGTTTTCGGCGAAACAAAAGTTTTTTTAAAAAAATGTTAATTTGCGTCAAACTACATGAAACACAATATTTTCCAATTACAATCGGTAAACCGTTTCTTCGTTATTATCCCCGACGAGTATAGAGCTCAACCCTCGCTACAAAAGAATGATCAGGGAAAAACGGACCATTTTTATCAATTTTTTATCAGGTCACAAAAAAAGTCTCATCTAAACTGATGGTCCGTTTTGTCCACTCTCCTCCGTGCATGTATACATATACCAACTACTAAGAAGCAAAGGAGCGCGTCCCAAATTCTTTCGCGCTTCATACACCTTAGTACAGCGCCCTTACATTTCTCAGAACTCACATCATCCCTCGCGAGATTTTTCGCCGAGTCACGATTAACTCCGCTCTCCGGTAAGTTCCGCAGCGTATTTTTAACCGATTCATCCGAAGCGCATACTTCATACATGATCGGATGATTCGGTGAAAATATCGAAAAATCGACCGTAGTCGGACGGAAAAGTATAAACGGCGAAATCGGCGCTGAATTTTTTTTTCGGGCTCCGCAGGAGGGTTCGAGGAAGAAAACGCGGTGGAAAAATGCAACGTTTCGTCGACGACGCTCCCCACCTCCCCCTCTCTCATCCGCGACCTGCATTCAGCTGCCGTGGTCCATTGAATCGAACTTTCCAAAATCTCGGATATTTCACGAGCCACGTGCACGTCACGCACACGCATGCGCGTGTGTGTGCGCGCACAGGCGAAGTGCAAGCGAAAGAGCGCGAGAGAGAATCGAGTAAAGAGTGCCGCAGGATTTTTCGAGGGGTGCTCTCTGTGTCGGTTCGTTCGCCGGTGTGGCACAGTGACACATTATGCCGTAATGTGGGGGGGCGCGTGGCAGATGCGGCGGATCGAGTGAATCGAGTCTCGTGTGTAACTTATATATTTTTCGTATGCTTATGTGCACGAAGAAATCGCCCTTGGGCATTTTAAGCTCGCGTACCTTGAGAAGAAGATGACCAAGATGTGGACGGAAAATAAACATTGTCAATAATTATTGGCATTCCCATGCGTGCGCCTTTTAATGCTGAAACAGTTTTTTTTTTTATTCTTTATTTCGAGAAAGCGAAATTAATTTTTTTTTTTTTTCTCTTGTAGAGCACAGAATTATTATTTAGTCTTTTTTTCGTGCGCTGTTGCATCGAGGTGGATAAACGAGGCATAACGAGAGGAAGGGATCAAACGAGTTTCTGGAATAATATCCCACGGCTACGGTTTATCCAGTCGACGGACCGATGTCACTCCTCTGTGGTCGACGATAAAACGTTTCTTTTATTATTTCGAGAAACTGTTTGGTCGGGAATCGAGACGTGCCCCGGGGGTGATCGAACCACTCGTCGGGACACGTACGGCACTCGAGCTCGAATTTGGCTTGGAGAAAAAAAAAACATGACAGCGAATGAAATTTGAACATTACTTTGTCATTTTTTTAAATCGATTTTAGTCCACAAAAATAATTCATTTAATTTATTGATTTATTTAAATCTTATAAAAATTATTTACTTGACGGGTGCGCTACAATTAAATATTTAGTTAATTCGAATAAATATTTTCTTGCTTGAAGCGCTGTGACGGAAATCATGAGGAAACAATCTGCGAATTAGACTTTCAAGTGAAAGCCTAAATAGCGGAAGAAAAAGACCCACATTTCTATATTTTTTTTATTAATAAAGTTAAAAAAAAAATTTTTTTTACATAAATTGCTGATAACACTAAAATTTGAAATTCGCATTTAATAAAAATCCATTTTTCTCGCTGCCCCCCACTGTATTACGACATGCGGTTAATAGCGGTCGTGTTGGCCCGGCGCGTAAGTTTACTCTCCGTCGGCAACGGCACTGCGTACGGATGCGGATAGCAGCGCGTTGAACCTTTTGTCGCGAAGCGGGCCAACATGTCAAGCCGAGTCTTTCACGAAGAATAAAAAAAGACGCAAGGGGAAGAGGCCTGTGCGCGTCTTTACGGGGGTGCCGAAGCGTTTCCTTTCGCCTGCTCTACTCTGGGCGAGAACGGACACCGGGTGTATAGAGAAATCCCGGAAAAAAAAAAAAACTGGAGGACCTCTCAACCCAGAATCTCGTCTGGCTACGTGAAGTACCGATGCGAACGGTACACCATTTATTTGATGGCAAAACATACGCGCACCCTCTTCCTCTTCGATTGGCTTCCTTCCCTCACCCTTTTGCAATTACGAATACCTTAAATTTCGGATTTTAAGAAATTCAAAACGAGTTGATAATATCGAGTGCAATTTTTCATAAATAAAGGGTTACAAAATAATTTCTCAAAAATTCAAAAATCATTGAAATTTGAATTATACTCAATGTTTGGAGTTAATTGTTTCCTTCTGTGCCATCGAAACTACACGAACTACACTTCGACGTAGGTTGCATTCTTTAACTTTTTTCAAAATAAGAAAAATTCGAAATAAACAAAGTTGAAACTAAGTTCGAAAAACCTTTCCTAAGATGCTTTAAGGTAGTCCTTTCGAATCTTCCTTTGTGAACTTTGGGGGTTTAATTTTTGTAATATTGTTGTTAAAGTCCTTTCCAATGTGATTACGAAGTTTCAAAATTGGTTGAAGAATTTTTCGAAAAAATCAATACAAAAATTGGGCTTTTATGTATTGCGCTCTTATGAAAACCTAACAAAAGTAACACTTCGGGACAAAAATTGATTTTGTTTTGTATTACCAAATATCTACGACTGCTTTTTTTTGCACTGTGATTTACCGAACGCGAATTTTCAAAAATTACTTGACGATTTACGAAGCTTTTGAGGTAGTCCGTTAATTGACTAACATTCATTGCAAGCATTACTTTAAACCACGTACATTTTTTTCAATAATTTCTTTTTTAATATGGTTACAATTAAAGAAGATCATTTAAAAAATAACAGCTTCACCAACTCAGCATTAAAGGGTTGAACCTAAAATTGAACATTTTTACTGATAAAATAAATGTATCAAGTTTTTTTTTTCCTTAAATGTGGAAGAACGGCTTTCCACAGCCGGGCCCAAAAATTCAGGAGGTGCGCGTGCTCACGGGTCGCATATAGGTAAGGATATATATAGTCATAGTAGTATGGTAGGGAAAAAAAGAATAGCGTCGTGTGCGCGCCACGCGTCCCGCTGCTGCATCAGGAGCAGCCTGAGCCACGAGTTTTTTCTATCTTATTTCGAGGGTAAAGAAAAAAAAATTCTGTATAGCAGCGCGTGCTGCTGCGAAGAAAAAGGGGGATGCTGGAAGCATTCGTCGCTGAGGGATTGCGAGAAGCGGAGGGGGGGGGGTGAAATTTTTTCGAGCGTTTCACCCCAATATAATTTTTACAGCAACGCGGCAACGGCCAGCCCAAAAAACTCGATCCATCGACAACCTGGACTCTCCCGAAGGAGAAACGCGAGAAACGCGATATCTCGTTCGACTGAGGGTGAAACCCAAAGATTATTCCCGATCCATGAGAACTTTTATTTATTTCTTTTTTGTAATTTCTATCACGATGTTTTTTTTTGTTTTTTGCTTGTCTTAGGACCGAGAAATAATAATAATTTTGATACCTTTCGTTTCGAAAACAAATATTTAAATGGTTTTTTTTTTTACGGAAAATCATTAATTTTTTGAATTATTTCTGTATGAATAAACTCCATGGAAAAATTCCATATGAAGATTTATTTGCAGTACATGAATCTTTGAAAAAAGGGACCGAACCCATTGAATTACCAAATTTTCTTATTCCCTTCTAATTGTTTGCCAAAAATTCGTGTCCATATAGATCGTTTCCTAGGCAAATTTTGAAAATCCCAAGGGAAAGAAGCTCATCATAAAAAATGCAAATAATAATTTATTTGTATCTTATATAATACTCTTCTTTCTCTTGGGATTTTCAACTTTTGCCTAGGAAAGATCTATACGGACTCTAATAATTGAAGAACAATTAAAAAGGGAATAAAAAAAGCGCGGAAGGGATAAAGAGAGGAAAATTTGGTAATTCAATGGGTTCGCTTCTTTTTTTTTTTCAAAATTTATCAATAAATCTACGGAATTTTTTTCATGGAGTTTATTCATACAGTAATAATTCAAAGAAATGAATTATTTTCCTTAAAAAAAATCATTTATCGATTTGTTTTTGGAACGAAAAGCATCGAAATTGTTACTATTAGTCTGTGATGGGTGACCGGCCCTAAGACGAAACTCCTCTCTTGGTTCGGAGTCAAGCAAAAAGAAAAAAAGCGATAGAAATTATCAGAAAAAAATTAACCTCGTCCAGACAATTTTAGACATTTGAGCGTCGTCCCCTTAAGGGTGAAACTCTAATTTGTCGTTGCGCCTCGCTAAACGGCGTCTGTACTTCTCGCCCCAAATTTTTTTCTCCTCCGTTCCGATTCCTTACCCTTCGGGCTACGGAGTTCGGGATAGAGCGAGCCCGTTCCATGACTCCCCCGGAGCTCACGCTTTTTTGTACGTCCGTTGAATTTTGAAAACGGCCCCTCTATTTAAATGAGTCGAAATTCTCTCCCGTTTTACGGAAGCGGCTAATTTTCAACATATGGCGAAGCGATAAAAAAAAAAAAAAGTAAAAATAATATAAACGCTTTCCTAGACTATATTTCGCCGTCGGGCTTCCTGGTCATCGCGCCGTCAAGGCCATCAGTCATTGCGGGATGCACGACGACATCCGCGTCGCCCCCGACTCGTGGACAATAATTGCAGCTTCGATATGTCCCGAGGTAATTAACTAAATTCGGGATTTGCGGTATGCTTACTGTTTTTCATAACTTTTCGAAACAGAATTGTCAATAACAATAATGATTTTAATAAAAATAAATTGTCACTGACGATATATTTTATCTTTTCACGCTGAGCATAAATCCGATAGGAGTTTTTGTCCAATCAAACGCGACATTGGCAATTGACAATTTTGCTTCCTCACAGAGAAAGCTTTGTTACGGTGAAAAGCAATTTCGAGATTTTAATGAAAACGTGTTCAAAATGTTCCAAAACATCGAAAAATCACGTTTAGAAAAAAATGTTTAGATGTATGAAGAGTATATATATAATATATACATATGTGTGTCGGACTTGAATAATCCAAACCGCTGTAGCTCGAGAACGCCTCGAGCAATCAAGCTAAGATTCCACACACAGCACGTGTGGTTAATAGTCAATGTTTCTGCAAGATTTCATCCAAAAATGTTCAGTTTTTTTTTTTTTTTTGTACGCTATTTTTAATTGCGTCGAATATGTCCGTACGCACTCTATTTAGCTCTTACAATTTTTCAGTTATCTGCCTAAATACGCGTGCACAGATGGAACATGATCGTCCGATGATCCCATTGAAAGTTCGAGAGAATCGATCTAACCGTTCAAATGTTATGTCAATTGGAATTTTCCGAAATTTTTTTTTTTTTTCATCACCAGCACGATTTAGTTCCGCTGCAATAGCCAATAATGATACTCCTCCATTATCTGGATACATATATATATATATATATTGAAACGAATTTAATTTGTTAGGAATTTGTTAAGAAATAAAAAATGTTTGAAAATCAATTTTTTTGTGCTTCAAAACGAGTGCTAAAAAAAATAGAGAACGCGGACAGAGAGGAGAAGAAAGAATTACCGAGGAGGGTGAAGATGAAGAAGCGGCGCTTGGCTCCAGAAGGGAAGAACGAATAAGAATAAGAATAAGAGGCAAGGTCTCTGCCTCGTCCTAATTATACAGCACGCGCCAAATAAATGGGCCTTCTTCCACGAACGGTGGAAGCGCATCCTTCGGTGTATATTCTTCATCGGGACGTCGGTTCTGTACCACGGCGAAACGCATAAGGAGCCACGAATTCGGAGGCTCTCGGATCCTTGTGGATGACCATATGGCGAATCCTTTTGCCGGCCGCCTTTAAATCGTCAAGGACACGACGAGTCCTTAGACAAGAGCGCTGGCCGGTTGCTCTATACCCGGCATCGTGACAGGTGGCTACGGAAGGACGAAAAGAATAAATTTTGCCTCGTCTAGCGACCTCCTGACGTTCGGACGATCGACTTGACCGGAATGGATTGTTCGATCGAGGAAGAAAAAAAAAATTATTTTAAGCAAAATTGCGTAAATTTTGTTGGATTCCGGCACGCAATCTCTTAATTTTGAGACGCCAAGTGGAAAGGTGGAGATTTGGACGCTTGTGACGATAAATTGTCATTGTCCGCGCACCCGTGAAAGCTCGTGAAATATTCAGAACTTGTTTTGCCTATTAAATCTTGAAGTCCTACGTAAACTTTACCGTATGTCAATTTTTACATTCACGGTGTCATTCAGCACAATATAAAAGTATAGGCGAAAAATATATTATAAATCACCAATTTTTCGCAATATTTATATTTGTTTTACATTTCCTTGGACATTTCGGTGATATATCTGATGATATACAAATTATATATTTTTTCATATACTTTTTCCTATGGGAGACTATATTGCTTCATACCTCATATATGTATTACCTGTGAACTATACTACTTTAATTAACTTTAAAAAACAGCCCAAACGGAGCAGATATTATAATGACATTTATTGTTCCAACTGATGAGTATAGAGTACGAGGGGAAATATTATACGTATTATAGTACAGTTTAGTACTTATTATTAGTATATAATTTACTAGTCGGAGCTCTAAAATAGGATTTTATGTAAATTGTTGTAAAAAGGGAAATCCGTCAAATAACTTAAAATTAAATTATTACAAACGAGAGTATTCGAGTTTTGTCATAGAACATATAGTAGATGGTATAGAAATAAAATACAAATATAACGACGCATATCTCCGACAGATATCTCAATATCGTAATAAATGCATTCCCAACATTGACCCACGAGAAGTGTTCGGTTCATCAAGATACAAGTGTTAATCGGATTACTATAAACCCGCGGTAGGCTGCAGGTGAATCTTCTATTACGACCGTCCGTGCGCCGAAGGGTGAGTAAATTAAGAAGATCCCCGAATATACATGTCGAGAAAGCGATCGTCCGTTTCTGGTTCTGGTTATCCTCAGTCCATCGTGCGTTCCACTCGTTCATTTTTTGTTTTCACCTGCTTTTCCGCCGCAAAGTGATCACCGAGCTATCCGACTGTTATCTGTGTAGCGTTTCTCTTTTTTTCTCTCCTCTTCCGGCTTTTCCAATGCTCGCGCACGCGGCGTTCATCGGCGATAAGTCTCACCACCTTTCACGGATGACGCAGCTGCCCGGGTTAACACACACTGGAAACACACTGCGCACCGGTTTCGGATAGTTAGTACGTATCCTTTCGGAAACACACCGCTGGAAATGGCAATTAAATCGTCTAGCGTTAAATTGATTTAATGTGACGGTTCATAATTTTGACTCGTACGCGAGACAACGAGCCCATTTTCGGTAGCGTAAAAATGCCATGGCTGTGCGATTTTTGTTTTTACATTTGTTAATCGAGATGGTAGATTAGATAGACAGATCACATTTTGAAATACCTTGCAAGATTATTTTTTCATCAAGATATTTTCTAAAATCAACAAAAAAAAATATGCTACTTGGGTAATTTAAGCGCTACAAGTTGTTATTGTCAGAGTTCGGCATGTTCGTAAATGTCGACAATGCCGACAGTCAAATGTTCGGACATTTGGGCTGTCAAAGTATTGCTTATTTTACAAATTAATTTTGCAGTCCGTACATCTATCCGAACTTCAAAATAAAAATATTGTAATATATTGTAATCCGGAAATTAACGCAATGTTTATCTAAGCCTGCGTACACTGTCCATTATTATTATTATTATTGCTGGCTCTCATTATTATTAATAATTGTACTGTTCACAATTATTATTGATGGATTAAATTTCTGGGAGAGATTACAATTCCTTTAGTCCCTCGAATGGATTTTCCGGACATATTTGGACAAAAAAATGAGAATATCAAGAGTTTTTCAAGTGGACCTACCAAGTCCCTATATGACATGGCCGGAGACGTCTCCCGACTTTTATTATTATTGTTATTATTATTAATAGCAGCAAATATCGATGGACAAACAAATAGAGGGAGTTTCTGTGAAAATTAATATTTTATGGTTAATTATTTCAGTCTTTTTGCAAGATTCTTTTTATCATTCTATTTTTTTATACGATTTTTTTAAAGTCGTTTTTATTTTTTATTTCCTTTTTTTCCATTCTGTCATTTTTTTACAGTCGGGAGTTTTTTTTATATACTTGGATGTGAAATATTTTTCCCAATTATCCTCTGCACTGGAAGAATCTCCCATGGAGCATGTGTGTTGTGCGTCATGAACTTCATCAATACTTGCCGGTGTTTTTTTTCATTTTCTTTCTTATATCCCAATTAAGTCGCCGATCCAGTAACTCTCAATCGAAATTTCGTTAAATACTTATCTGTATGGATGATCTAAAAAAAAACGAGGACAGCCCAATGACAGGCTTCTCATATAGTGGTAATTAACGATATTTAAGGAATATCGTACATCACTTCGTAGATCATTCTTATCTCAAAAACTAAGGCAAATGTCGATTTTCATCACTCTCGATGTTCTAATTTTTTTTTAATCCAAATACATCGAATCAGTGATCCATTACATGCACTGGAAAAATCGTAATCTCTCCAATTTCTGGACGCGGAAGTACAGGAGAGCTGTTTTTTCCGGTACCACTGGGGACGAGTCCCAGTGACGAAGAAAATGGGAGGATTAACAACCCCTTGGTTTTTCCACCCGGTGTCACCCAAGTACCGTGCCGAGAGCCCTCTCCGCTCGTTTCGTGTTCGCGGCTCCGCGCTCCGCAGCTTCGTCTTTACGACCCACGGGCTTACTTTTACGTCACTTCCATGCTCCCATTCCGAAATCTGGCACTAAAGCCTGTACGCACTTTCGATGGCCTACACGTGACCAACTCGCCTCAAACTTGCCGGAAATATAGTTCAATAAAAAAATAACAATAATAGTAAATGAATAAATAAATGAAACACCCAGATACCAGATTCGTCGCCGCGTTAACCGATGTTTCAAAATTGCACAATGGCCGTTGTGAACTTTTGCAAAAAAGAATGAACATAAATTCTTCAAACTTTATTCCCCAATGAATATTCTAGACATAGACATTTCCCCCTCGTCTTATACGTATATCGTTGCGTATTTACATGTTGTTTGTCTGGATGGTTGCCACGAACCTGGAAAACCTGGAAAACCGGGAAAAGTCAAGAGATTTTTTGGAACCTAGAGAAGTCAAGGAAAAGTCATGGAATTTTTTTTTTAAACTCTGCAAGTTTTTTGAATCTGATGTTTCTCGTTTAATTCCGTGCTGCAAGACGTTTCCATTTTTCGTTTCAGCAAACTCTTCTCGCCCATGCACAGCACGTATATGACAATGTCGTGATATTATTTTCGTTGGGAATTTTTAATATTGCAAACCGACTTTAATATATTAATAGTCGTTATGTATTATATTTTACCTTATTTTTAATTGTCCTTTCTTACCCTGATCGATAGACTAAAAAAATTAAATGTTTTCTGTGGAAAACCGGGAAACGTCAGGGAATTCCATTTGGAGAATTTTGTAGCAACCGTGTTCTGCGTTTCCGCGTCTACACACCGAAACCGTGTTTTTCGATGCCTTCCTAATTTCTTATTTTTAATATATTGCAGTTTCATTTGTTAAAAAAAAAAAAAAACGAAGAATTTTGTTGTCCATGCGTCCAATTCAGTCCCCTCACACTCTTATCCTGCCAGTCCTCCAAAGTTTCATTATTTTCCGAAAGATATTAAGTTCCTCGCGGTCCCGAAAAAATGTACGATTCTTCATCTTGCACGCTCGAAAGTGCTCCAGCGGAGCTACTTCTCGTCTCGTTCGCGAGTACAATGGTCGATATGATAACTCGATAACGATCAAATGGATTTTTGGCTAGGTTATCTCCGTAAAAGGGGTGTTATTTGACGTTGCTGCTGGATAATATATGAAGTAATGGTAGAGAAAAAAAGGGAGACGAAGAATGAACGGTTCAAAGGAAGCGCGTTTGCCGCGGGCCGCGAAGCCGAAGCTCCGAGACGAAGAGAAAGAGGAAGTTATTCGCAGGCTAACCGGAAGGATGGAACGACTGCCGTCTCTTCGCAAAAGGATATATACATATATATATATATATATATATTCTCGACTCGGGAATGAGTCTCGATCCCTCTTACTCCTTTTCCTTCGTTCCCTTATTTTTTTTTCTCTCTGAAATATGCATCAACCCGGAGATTCTGAGAGATAAGGTATTCCGAGACAAGACAGCGAATAATCCACCCCTCTCGACTCTCGGCCAACCCACCCTCCCGGTGCCTACGCACTTTTTCATCCCGCCCGACTTCGGGCTTCGAGGCTCAGCTGTGGGGATGGCAAAAGTAGCGAATATGGCGCTCCGATTTTGCATGGAAAAGCCATGCAAAATAGTCCATATTCACCACTACTAAAAGGTTGGAAATCAAGATTTTCACATAGCATCCTCACCCAATGTTTGCACAAGTACGACGTTTTACTTTTACGTTTCTAAAAAATCGACCTCCCTCGCTCGACACTGAGAAAAAGAAATCGTTGGATTAACCAAGGCGCGCTCACCTGTGTTCAAAGGCCTTATTTGATTCGTACAATAAAACATTTTGTTTGAATTGAAATGTTTTGAATCGACTGGAGCGAATAACCGTTTGACGAGAGAATGATTTAGTTGTAACGACCAAATAACAGCTCTGAACGCATGTGACCGCGAATTTGGTTAATCCAACAATTTTTTGTTCTTAGTGTACCCAAAAAAATAATTTATTTCTCGGGCACCTACAAATAAATATTTATTTGATTTAAGTAAAATAGTAGTAGTAGTGGTAGTAGTAGTAGTAGTGGATTTATTGACAATATTTCAGATGGAATAATTTTTGGTACATAGCATTACATAGTGTAAGTTGTCATGAGAATATAAATACATTGTCAATTGGTCATCGACCCATCCTTTAGCCAAAAGTAAAATATTTATTTGATTAAAATAAATATTAATTTAAAACAAATAAATATTTATTTACATCAAATAAATATTTATTTTTATTAAATACATATTTATTTAAATCGACTAAATATGTATTTGCAGGTGCCCGACAAATAAATGATTTTTCCGGGTCTGCACCAGATAAAATTCATATGTTTCCGGAGTCGAAAAAAAAACGCAGAACCCGCGGAAGCGGAGCTTCTTCCGCGTGTAACAAGGGGTTTAAGAGGAGCGGATTCGGACTCGAGAGGACTCGCACGGACGGACGTAAGGACGCGGTATACGAACTTAGGAACGAAATAAGAAACGAACGGACGGGGTAGAGAGTTGCTATAGAAACACTCGATCCGTCTCGCTCCTTCTATCGCGAACAAAAAAAGAAAGAGAAGAAGGAAAAGAGAAAAAAGTGCGCGGGCGAGCGGCAGGGAAAGTCCTGGTCGGCGGGGCGGGGGGGGGGGGGAGGGGGGTTTAGGCTATATGGCCCGCAACGCAACGGGGGAAGAAAAAATAGCGAGGGTGAAAAAAACCTGGGGGGTGACTCAAATAAAAAAAACGGATCAATATTAACTCTTTTTTCAGGGGTGGCCCGGAGAGTGGGGGGTGCCTGGATGGCTCGCTGTGCCCCGGCGCTTAAGGCGCACCGCTGCTCCCTCTTCCATCTCGCTCGCACGCTTTTTCTTTTCTTTTTTTTTCCTTCTTTTCCTCTTCCCATCTCGTTTTCTCCTTCGCTTTCCCTGCTCGAAGTCTCCCGAGCGTCTTATCTGGCGTTTCGTTCGCTCCCGTGCCGAAGCGCTATGCAGCACTTTCACTCGTTCCCTCTTCGGGGGCGACCTTTGATTCTTGGCCCCGCGAGCCTGCGTACGCACGCCGGGAACTCGGATAGATCGTATACGAAATTAGCTTCGGCCGAGGCACTCGCGAGCCGATCCGACGTAATACGGTGGGAGGAAGAGAGTGCAGGAAACGTTCCGACGATATCGGGTCAGGGGAGCGACGTTCTTGCTGTACGGACGCCTCGTCTGGGTGACAATTAGAATATTGGGGTCAAGAGCGTTGTAGATTAATTTGCGATTTCCGGAAGCTAAAATTAATATGTGAAAACAGAAAAAAGGACAAATCTCGTGAGATGCATTTTTTTTTAATTATAACAATGGATTATGTTATAAAAACAACGATAAACAACTTTTTCTTAACCTCCAGCTTTGCTGTGAGGTAAAAAATTGGTTTCGTGCTATCTTTCTTTTTAGAGGTAAATATACTTTTTTTTTCGTTCAGAAAACACGAAAGAGTTGGATCGGTATAATTTGTTAGCTTGGATTCGAATATCTCGTCCAAGCGTCGTCAGTTTACACGCCGAATCCACTGTGCGCATACGTGGTGTTTCCGGTATACTAATACCAGCATTGGTAGAGCGTATCCCTGTGAATGTCGCGTAAGCGACACCGAATGGTGTCATAATGGCTCGGCGCAGTCGGTGGTACTCGATAAAGATTGATGTATCCACTCTATGCTTCGTCTGACCCCCTCGACGTATATTATCCACATCATTATTATCCGCTGTATATAACAGCTGTATTGCTCAACTAGTACCTATTTTGGAAATTTCATTATATATTATATATCATATATTATTTATTATATATTGAGAAAATAATTGAAATCTGTACTACTTCGGGGTTGAAAGGGTCGTCGAAACGGATTAAAGAAAAAAAAAAATCGACATAGAAAATATTGGAAAATTTTATCGCGCGGCCAGTGCACGATTCTCTCTCGTTGACGGTAGATTCGAAGGGACCGTGACGACGACCATGGGGCAAATCGCCGCCCTCCGAATTTTCCCGACTGATTCTACTAGTGCCGTCGCTGCTACGCAGTCCTCCCGCTTCGTCCTTGACTTCCGGCGGACCCTTCGAGCGCAACCCTTCTCCGACGACGCGCGCCGTGCCCCGCAATCCTCCCTTTCGCCCCTGTCTCTCCTCCTCATCGAGACCCGCGAGACCGACAGGAATGCGAGAAAGAGAGAGAAAAAAAAGGCACCCCCCAAACGAACAGGCATTTCCATGGTAACACACAATTACTGCGCGCCTCTCGCTCGAACACTGTGTACCGCGTATACACTTCCGCGAGACGACTGTCCTCTCGCCTTCCTCCTCCTCTTCCTTCGTCTTCTCACCACCGCCCACTCAACTCGCTGACTCTCGTTTGTCTCGATTTTTTCTTTCTTTCTTTTTTTTTTTTTTTTTTTATCACGCGGCCTGCGATGCCGATTTTACTCCGAATCGCATCTCGGCTATGGATTTTTGGAGCCTAAAGGCACGAATGCTACGACCCGGAAATGAAATATATTTTAAATAGATTAAATCGTCACAGTGATGATATTTAACCCTTTGTGAGGGTTGAAAAATTGCACGTTTCGATACAGTTTCGAGCGATGTGACTTATAGGTAAAGGGTTGATGAAGATATTTTTTAAAATAACATTTCCAACCTACGTGCCGAATGTGGCGTTTTGGACGATAATGGGTTAATTGCGTAAGATATGGTAAGAAAAAAAATTATGAAAACTGATTTTTCTTTAATATCCGCGAATAGGATGGCTCTAGAAATAACTTAAAAAAAAAATGTGTTGGGTACTCTTGAGGCTCGCATCTTTATTTCCGAAGCGGAAGGAAATTATTGAATCAACAGTTAAGATACCGAAATCGACGACACGATGTTTTTTCATGAGAAATCGAGTGCAACTCGATCGGTTAATTTAAATCGACACCGGCGAATACCTTTGTTACTGCGAGGACCGTCGTTGCCGGTTCACTTGAGTACTCCCCATTAATTCTGCGGGGTCGATCGACTGAGTGGGCTCCGGCCTTGAACTTGGCTGGGCGGCGATCTCTCATTGAAAAGAGGCTGGTGAACAGCAGGCGGCTCCTAACTATTACCCATCATCCGGACGCGAATGCCCAATCGATATCATTGATTTTTTTTTTCTGGCTTCCCCCTCAACATCTCGCTTTAGTCAAAATAAAAAAAGTTGAATAAAAAATTAACTAAACGATGAACTCGATCGGGATAGATTCTGGAGGCCAACGACGACGCGGAATCACATCCACGCTCAAGCTCGGACTAATTTTGTGTCTACTAGGTCAAATGTTTTCTGCAAAGTTTAAATATTGAAATTAATTCGTCACAATTTTTTTTTTTCCACTTATAAAATTCGTCTATGGGAAAAAAATACTGTAATTTTCTGAATTCTTCATGAAGGAGTACAATTAATATTTTCTCCGTAACGAAAAAAAAGTTTATCATAAAATGAAGCAAAATTAAAAAAAAAAAATTGCGTATATACTGAAACAAAACTACCCCGTACTCGAACGGTTAAATTCAATACGCTTCGATAATTCTACGTATGTAATTAAAGAAAAAAAAAAAAAAAAAAAACTCCATACACAATTTGGAGCGATTAACCCTCGACATTAAGAGGCATATTTGGCATTGTATGAAGATTCTGAGAAAAAAATACCAAAGTGGTACTTGCGATTCTTTCGTACTAAAAAAAAATTTTTAATTGAAAATTTAATTCATAATAGATTCGTATAAACTCTATTATTATTTAGATAAATGGGAAACTTGTTTTAAATTGTTGTAAATTGGGAAACTTGTTTTGAAGTAGAGGTTCTTTCAATAAAGCTTGCTGGATATTTCCCTCGTTTGCCCTCAACTGAGTACATCGCTTACATTTCCAGATACGTTCTATAGTTTTTTATATAAATATATATGTATATCTACCACGACACCACGGATCATCGCAACCCCGTCTCGCGCCGCGTGCGACGTCCGCTCCAGCTCTTCCGGATCAAATGGCCAAAATTGGGGTCGCCTATGAGACGAAAAAAAAAATCCAAGTATGCAACCGACCAGTCCGTTGGGTATTTGTCAGATGCATGTAATGTACGGTATACAGCCGAGGAGAAAAAAACAGGAGACGGAGCAAATCATACGATTAAAATTGAAGCATCGAGCAACCCTCGCGTGCCTCTGGGGAATTTTCCCGGAGACACATAGAATCATCCCTCATCGCTCTCCACCCCCTGTACTCACCGTGACACTCCGAATTCGGTCGTAAATAAAAAATAAGAATAAAAATAAATGTAAAAATATAAAAGAAGAAAAATAAAACGATGAAGCGAGTACGAAAGGGAACGAGATAGCCGGAAAGTCGTGGCAGGGTCGAGCACAGCACGGAACATAGAGGAAATAAAATTCATGTGTACCTCTTTCGACGAGGGGTAGTTTGGGGCGTGAGGCAGGGCCGGGCAACATATCGATCACGAGACCGCACGCGCGGACTTCTCGCAGTGTACCGGTATCCTCATAAATGTAATCCATAAAAAAAAAAATAAAAAAAATGAGCTTCCGGCCTACGAAACAACGACTGCGCGTTTCAGGCCCGGGGAAATAGTAGTAGATCAAAAGGAAAGCGAACGGTTGAAGAAAGGAACGAGCTCCGCAAAGGAGTGTCGCGAACAATCGCATGAATTTACTGCATATTGGCTGTAGTTTCGATTTTTCAGCGAGTGACGCCGCCAAAAAATTTATTGTTATCTAACATATATATATCTATATATATACACAAATCGGACTAGCCTGAGAGATACAAACTCGCAAGATTCTCCTTTCAATTTATCTACGCGATACGGAACGAGTGGGAAATAAGCTTTCGTTGATAAAACATTTTTCTATAATTTTTGAGATCTTGATTAGCTACTTGGATTTTATTTTTCGGATTTGTATTTCAAACGAATCGATGATTAATCCCAAATTTTTTATGGATTTCGGGGAGGTACGATACACATGTTAGAGAATTTTTTCAAATAGTTTTTCTCATCGCTCTTTTTCTATATTTTATTTTGATTTTTTTTTTTCTTCAAAAGTCGTTGCTGTTAATATGCTGTAATTTGAAATAATGCATTTGAGTGGCTCGATGTATCATTACTGTACATGCATGTGTGCGTGCGAACAAAGCGAATGTGTAGCAGTGTGGACAAAAATCAAACTTCGGTCTGGGTCCTGGAGATTTCTCGGTACGTCTCAACTCCAACACTTGTCTAACGTAGTCCGTCGCTCCTCACATGTAATACGACAATTACTTCCGTCTTGTTTATTTCTCGTCCGACGTACACACCGACACGAAGTGTCGTCGCAAGTGTAAATTCCGAACGTGTGCCGTACTTCTATCAAGAATATCCTTCACCGAGTTTCAATAAGCTATCATTATATTAAGGGGTTTATACATCGAGTGGGTCGTTATTTCGAGTGGAGTGCCTCCTAAACCGTCACGAGCGACCCAGCGCCCACTTCGCTATAACACATTGATCTGCTACATTTTTCTTCTGTGCAAGCGTTGCGGGGGCGTGCACAATTATCCTAATTTGTATGACTTTGAGATACCAATTCTCAGGGACACTTCAATTTTTCATCATTCTGTTAAAACATTTTTTAAACATTTTCTTATTTCATTACATAAAAATTAATATCATATATTAATTTTGTACAACACATTTATTCAACTCTTTAGCGAACAACATCTCGTCCTTCTTAAAAAAAAAAAAACTTCAAGGAAGATGCATTTTTGTATCTCCCTTATGCGACAAATCGTGGTTAATTTTGTCTAAAATTGATTTTTATTTTTCAGCGCTTGTTTTCGAAACATTATTTCATTTTAACAATGGGATCGTGTATTGCCATGTTCACGGATATCCTTGATACGCTCTCGGCATAGGTGATCCTGTAAAGTGTGAGCCCGAGGATACGTGCACCCTTTGCATCCCGAAAGACTCCGGGAAGCCGGGCGTTCCGAGCGAGACGAGATGCCAACGCCACGAAGCATTGTGAACTCTATCCGGCAGTCCAGCACAATGGTGACTCCGCATAATAGATATTTTATCGCTTATATGCGTTGAGTATACACGCAGAAATATATTATTCCTACATACGTATACCCCTCACGTTTATCTCCGATGTGATTTACATAATAGTGGTCGGTGCTCAACAACGCTCGAGCAAGCCACGAGACTTTCGCATTGGCTACGCTACCGTTGGATAATGCCGGATTGGATGTAACCGTGATTTTTACGTTCTCATCACATATGAAATATGTGCAAGAGAAAAAAATATTGGATTTTCTTTTTATTACGTAGAAGAGACATAATAATTCATTAGAAAAGAATCGAATTTTACACTGTGAACAAAAAAATGGTACTTTGCGACTCTAGTGCGAAAAAGCGATCTTTCTACGAAAGTTGTGAAGTTGGCCGCATGAGCCGGAAACGAGTACAACAATTGCTCGAGCCGAAGGCGAGCGCTGCCTGTGGTACGAGCTGAAGGCGTAGGCTACTTCCCAACCACCGTCGTGAGACCGCTTTTTCGTACAAGTATCGCATGCGACTTTTTAATAAATGCACAAGAACTCCCCACTTTCTGTACCTGTAGTATGGCGGAAGTGTGCCAAAAAATCACTAGACTGTTAAGAAAAGCCTGCGAGAAAGTAGCTAGTGTGATCTGCGCGTACGCAGTATTTTTCTCGCACGCCTCACTAAAAAGGCGCCACTTTCGTCACGCGTTACAGGCACGAAAAGTGGGACTTTTTTGTGCATGTATTTCAAAGTGAGTATCTTTTTGCTTTATAACACGACTATCTTTTTGCTTTGTAACACGAGTATGTTTTTCCTGGCTGCCGATGGTGGCGATTCACAGCCAAGTGTGCTATAAATACCCGACGCAGACGCACATGGATCCGATCTTAATTGATCCGATCCATTAGAAATTTTGGAGCTTGTAATCGGGACCCGATGATTCGGCCTAAGTTCCTCATTATTATTTACCGATCCAGTCAAATCGGACCTTCTTTTTCCAAATTTTATCCGTAACTCGAGCTCCCCAATTAAGATCAAAGTGGTGAATGTGAACCCCGATTGGCATTTAAATCTGATAAATTGACCGTTTGCTCCATATTTCCCACTCTTACCATATACCATACCCGATACAACGTGCCTTCGCACAACCCCCTACGCTCTTCTCTTCCCCCACTCACCAGCGAATCTGCCCCGAGATTGGCTACCGTTGAGAAATTATTATAAAAATTAATTATACATATCGCGAACGCTGGCCGGGCAAAAAGTAGGGACGCAAAAAAAAAATGAAAAAAAAAAGGAGCCGCGTAACGAAAACGAGTTTTACTTGTTGTCGACGTTCTTCTCGCCTCAGACCTCTTCGCTCTAAGAGAGAAGAGAAGAAAATTTAAAAATAAAATAAGAAAAGCAAAAGAAAAGATAGAGTTGAACGCGGGGCCGATTTAGTCACCCCCGTGCCTCCGAGAGACTCTTCTTGCCTGGCATATCATTAAACCCCCTCCCCCCTCTCTCGCCCCCCCCCCACTCCTTATTCTATCTCAGCGTTTCCATCTTCCCCCTTATTTTTCTTCGTCGCCACCATACCTAACTCAGACCCGCTTCTTCCTTCGCCCCATCTTCTTCGCCGAACCCTCCCGCACTTCGATTCACCCGGTGGTTCAACCCCCCGCGTCGGGGATGGAGTTCGACGGGGTGGGAGGCAATATGGCCGCCGCAGTTGGCCGCGCACCGTCCTCGGCTACATTATCCGACCCGCGCCGCTTGCTTAATTACGCAAGATACTTTCGAGGGGGGTTCGAGCTCGGGAATCCCGTGTGCTACTCGCTGAGAGCGAGGAGAAAGAAAGCAAGAAAAAAGAATGTTGCAGGATGGGCGGACGTACTCGTGGCTGCCCCTCTTTTCTTCCTCGCCGTCATCCACAGATTCTTGTTTTTGTTCCTCGTCTTATTCATCTTCGTCTTACTCCGTTCCGTTGGGAGAAGGGCAGGTGGGGCAAGATAGAATACGGAAATAATTATTGTTTTGGAAAGGAGACTGCAAAAAAAAAAAGATTGTAAATTTTATGTACCGGACTGGAAGTTTTTAGGCAAAAATTGGTATATTAAATTTCGTGTACGATTGCGATGAAAAATTAATATACTTTTTCATTGAAATTAAAGTACACTGAAAGAAAGAGTTGGTAATATCAACTAAATTGCGATTGTGGGTGGCGAAGGAAATCTTTGGTCGATTGAACAAAATGTTCGTTAAATTAAAGTAACTATTCGTTGAAGCAACTAAATATTAGGTCAAACTACTAAATATTCGTTCAATCAACTAAACATTTTTTTTAATTAAACATTTAGTTGATATTACAAACCCAAAATTTCATACAATTTTTTTCCTGCAGTCTAAATTGTTATTCGAAAGTTTGGCAATATTTCTGCAGGCCATAGATTTTTAAGATTGAATGCGAAGTCGCTTTATAACGAAATCGAACACTTGAGTTTTGCGCACGCTTAATATGTAAATTTTTAGGGATAGAAAACGCGATTTTAGCTTTCCGGCCTCGATTTATGACTTTCTTTATGAATCCCGGCAAATTGGACAAAATAAATTACATTTTTTGTTGTTGTCTCATAGAAGCGACAAACTGGAGTCTTGTTCAAACCCGAACACAGTTGCTTCTATGTTCAAACCCGAAACAGTTGCTTCTATGACACAACAAAAAAATAATGTAATTAAACTTTGTCCAAGTTATAATTTTTTTATTTTGTCGAATAAGCTCTCGATAGATGTGGCTGTTCCATTTTGCCCCCACCTCGGCCCCTACTTCGACTCTTCTCGCCAGCGCGCGCCAGATAAGACGATGGAGGTTGAAGAATTGCGAGAGGGTTCTTCTGGCGAGGCAGGGTGGACCCCGAGATATCCACGCGCGCGTCTTCACGATCTTGCGGGGCAAAGCTGGCTCGGGGGGGGGGGGGGCTTCAACGGCCTCGACAGTCCCCGATCTTGCTCTTCGTCACCGCCTCCTCCCTCCCGGGAAGCCGGTGTGTTAAATTAATTTGCCGTGGCTAAACAATGCGCGAGAGATAAGAAATACCATTCTCCGTCAGATTTCTGCACGATTTAAAGGCTCCGCAGGATTAGAGCGGGATCCTACCCGAACACAGAGATTTCTCGGACGTTAAGCGGAGCTGAGTTGCCGAGGCTGATGGCGCTCATTTATTACAGCAATTATGTTCTGGATTTTTCTTTTTTTTTTTTTTGATCCCGCTGCCGAGTTTTTTTTTTTTTTTTAATTCTGATCCAGCCGGACGTAAAACTCAATTATACTATTAGTTTAATTTTTAAAAAATGGTATAATGCTATAAATGTTAAAAATATCGTTTAGTTGGTTTAAAGTGTAGTTTCCTCGATGGCGAAAAAACAATGCAGGATAGACGTTGTGAATATGGAGCGGTGTTTATGCAGCGTCTTATATCAGACCGTCATATTCACCACCTTTACATCTTCACAAAAATCTTTATCTCGAAAAAAGCAACGTGAATAAAAAAAAAAATTTTTTAAATAAAAAATATAAATAATCAATTAATATTAAATAATAAATAAAAAATTACAATATATATGTATACATTTTTTTCTGACGCGTCGGACCGTCGATCACGACGTTAAAAAAAAATGATCAATCAACCCTTTAACTACCGTCCCAACCCTCCCCGATGCTCGTATGCATAACATTATAGAACGTACATATATATATATATATTATAGCCAAGATCCTGCATAGAGCCGCGGCATTAATCAACCGCCCACTGGCAAAAAAAAATCCATAGCCCACCCCAGCGACAGGATCGAGCATTTATACCCGCGTCGTTCTTATACCATCCCCCCTCCCTCGCCTCTCATGCACCCCGACCGTTTTCGGCAATACAGAAGCCGCGTAGATTCTGCTTAGGGAACTCCGTTAGACACGGCTCTGCGACTGCTACGCGTAGGGTGAAAGAAAAAAAAAAGAAAAAAATTAAAATCGCAATTTCTCCGCGATGTCGCGCGATCGAGAGAGCTAGACGAGAGACAAAGTATGCGCCGTGCGGTGTGACGATGAAAATGCATGAGAAAGTGCAGTGGGAGGGAGAGGGCGGAACTGCAACGATGGAAATTCAAAAAGCCGAACATTTTTTTTAAATACGACGAACGATAATTCACTATTCGATTCAGCGAAGAATCACGCAATTTTGTGCCAATACTGTGTTCGAAGACAGCTTATGCCCGTATTGCGCTCGTTCTTGTCAGGCTTTTTACGTTATTTTTTATCAGTCTTTTTCTTACCGATACAGAATTCTCAATCATTCGTATCGGTCCTCCGAGAAGATCCAACACCGAGAAAAATATCCTACAATTACCATTAATAGAGCTTTTTAACAGACGCCTACCTTACCGATCGAGCAGGAAAAACCAACATCGCAACATTGTTCGGCTAAAAAAAAAAAAAAAAAAAAACCTTAATTCAATGCCAATTTTTCCGGAGAAAAATTTTGAGCACACGCGCCACCGCTCATCGAACTCGTGTGGGGTACAACGAACCCTTTTCTTTTTTCTTTTTTTTTCCCTTCGATAAGACAGAAGAGGCGAAGGGTAGCCTGCATGTAGGGCACGAAAGGATTCGGATCCCTTGAAAAAAAAGTATAGGCGATCCGAGGGAGGTGCGCGGATCTTTGGGGGTAAGCGCGAGGGGTTAAAAAAAATGGGTTGGGTGCGACGGTGGGTGAGTCACACCAGTGTAGTCCGTGGGGTGGCCCCGCCACTACACCGAACTCTTTCTTTTCTCTGCAGGCTACGCCGTTCCGTGCTGGGTGAGCGTCGGGGCTTCGGCGGACTTTTTTTTTTATCTACAGGGATTTGCACCGCGTGCCGCGCGCGAGTCCGTGATCGCTCTCGCTCTCCCTCTCTCCTTCGGTGTCGCGCCGTTGCGCGCGGTCCAGTTGCACCCTTCCAGCGATGGGCTGGCCCACCCTGTACACTTTTTACGATCGACCCGCGCTCCGCTACCCTGCCCGCGCATCGAACACCCCGCAAAATTATTCATGAGATGCGCGCAACTTTTTCCGCGTTTTTTTTTTTTTTTTTTTTTTTTTTTTTTTTTTTTTTTTTCAGGTCCTCCGACTTACTCTTCGCTCTGTCGAGTTCTTTGGTCCGCAATATCGACTGTAGTACGTTGAAGAAAATGATAAGCGATTTTGTAATTTTTTTACCACGGTTGCCACGGACCTGGAAAACCTGGAAAACCTGGAAAACCGGGCAGTCAGATTTATTGAGAGCAAGAAAAATCAGGGATAAGTCATGGAATTTTTTTAAAGCCTGCATTTGTTTTTTTTTAATCTGATGTCTTTCGTTTAATACCGTGCTGTACAACATTTACATTTTTCGTTTTAGCAAACTTTTCAACTATATACAGCACTGATAGTGTTATATAATAATGAGTTTTGTCAAGAGTTTATTTGCCTAAGCATGCTTGATTGATAATGAATAACGCAACAATTATTGTATTACTTATAATACTCTACAATTAATTTTTATGAAGTAAAATTGAATCAATTGGTCTACGAACGATGTAAATTATAGCTCAATGACGAATGTATGTACATGACTCGACTCGCCGAAATTAAACATCTGCAACCATAAACACGAATGCGCGATTTTGGATTTTGAATTTGTTAGAAAAAGTCTAAAATTTTCGGTTCGTTTAGTGTCGATATATCTTTCCAAAATATGATACATAAGCGGACCAGCACTGACGATCCTTGGAATTGAATTTTCTGAGAATTGATAGAGCCACGTGAATTTTATAAAAAACCGAATTTTTCAAAATTTCACCAAGAATATCCATGAGTCAAGCAAATTGATTTTCGAGTGCGACGCGAGTCATCAGCGAGCCTCGCTGACAACTCGCTGACAACTTAGACTAAATGCAGACGCACATGCATACACAAAAGCATAGACTAAATGCAGACGCACATGCCGCCATCCAGTCTGGACATATGCTGCCAATTTTCCGGCGGGTTGTTGGCAAAACGCTATCCGGGACCGAGTAAAAAATCGTCTCCCATATAATTTTCCCAGAGATTAAAGAATTTTAAATATTAGCTTAACAATAGCCGAGACAAAAAAAAAATCGAGCCAACAATTTTCTCATAATTCTCTACTAATTCCTGGCGCATCGCGACATTTCTCAATTATACCTGAAAATTAAACCCAAGAGCCCGGAGCATTACTCCGCTAGATATCCCATTGCCCGAACGGCGACAGCAGCAGCAGCAGTAGAAAAAAAAAAAAATTGTTGCACCCCAACGGTATTTGATCGTCGCGCACCCCACCGTCCCGCGGGTTCTTAAGCCACCCACACAGCCTGTGGCAGGATCAGCATCAGGAGCAGAAGCGGCCGGCCGCGTACCGAGATACGTCGACGCCAGTGCCGAGGAGACGACCAACGGAGCGTCGCGCGCACAAGTAATTTCGCTTAAAAACGTAATTAGTGTGCGTCGAGATGGGGTTGAGGGAGAGCAAAAAAAAATCGTTAAGGGATGAGAATCGTGGGGTCGCCGGGCGAGGGTGGTGAGGAGGAATGACGGTCCTGGAGCCGAGTTTTTTTTTTCATAGCGTGGGGTGCGGAACCCGAGGGTGGCTTCTCGGAAAGTGGTGCCCACCCTGGGGTTCCACCCTCGCCTCGTCGGCCTACTTCGTCCTGGCCAAGGCTCTTATCCTTTCCTTTTCTTTCTTATTTTCTCTTTCCTTCTTTCTGTTTTTTTTTTTTTTTTTTTCTTTCTTTCTCTTTTGCCGTTATATCTCGGTCGGTCCATCTTTGTCTGCGCTCGTCTTTCTCTTCGCTCGATGAAATCTTAAGGGTGGTCTCGCTGGACGAACTGCCCGAGGAGGAGGCAAGGGCGAGCCGGCGCTAAGATACGGGAAGAGGGTAGTATCGACGATTTTGAGTTTATCGTAAGGAAAGGGCTTTAGAGAAAAGAAACTGGATGCAGATCTTTCGTTGAGGTAACCCCCGCTTTTTTTAATTCCGCGCACTGCCGGCGTTGGACATTTCCTTGTTTGTTGTACGATCGAACTTCATCGATATCGAGATGCGTTCAATCCTAAATTATTGGTTTTTTTGAGTACTCGAAATGAGGAATTCAATAATCGTAATAATAATAATAATAATAATCATCGTTAAAATTCTATGTAATAAAGTATCATGCATGACCTCCGGGATGCCGTTACATTTTGACAGTCGATTGCTTTTTGAGCTGTCACCTGTCAATCGCACCTCGTCCGTTCTCGACCATGCAAAACATTCGGCTTATCGTTTACGATTCGGGAAAGGTTAGAATATGCTCATTCGCGTTTAAATCGGCGACACGTCACTTCCGGGTAAAAAACAAAATCGCATTTCGACCGGAAGTGATGTCATACGGAATAAACGTAACCTCCAGTTTAAAAATCTCACCTTTGGATCGTAAGTGACGTCGTACGAGAAAACCTCACTTCTTGTTTAACAATTTCAGTTTTTGACCGGAAGTCACGTCACACGGGAAAACGTCACTTCCGACCTAAAAATCTCAGTTTTCGACCGAGAGTGACGTTTTCCCGTATGACGTCACTTCCGGTCAAAGACTGTGATTTTGAAAGCGGAAGTGATCTTTTTTTTTTTTTTTTCTCTCTATGACGTCATTTCCGGTCTAAAACCGAGATTTGTTCATGGGAAATGACGTGTTAACGAATAAATTATAAGGATATACAACTGTATTTGTACGTGCCGTGGTAAACGGTGAAGGTGTGATGAAAACGGAATAACTGCGAGTACCCGCACTAGAAACGATAGAGACGAAGTGTATACTCGTATACCCTCGGAGCAAATTGATAATTTTTGTAAAAGCTTCCACGCGAGCCAACAGTGTATATTTCCCCGTCGAGCGAGCGCGAGTTTCACGAGTTTTTTCTTTTTTTTTTTTTCCACCCTCCACGGGAGATCGGTCGGTTCTTTCTTTCAGGCGCGCGTGCGACTGTACGTGCGCCGCGATCCGGGAAATAAATTTCGGTAAGAGCAAAGTGACACGGCCAAGGGCTGCGATGTAAACGGGCTTGTGCCCGCCCCACCGGTAGTCCCGGCGCGAAAGAACCACCTGAGACCGCATCGTCAAACTATACGACGGAGATAATATATTCCGTAAAAATATACATATAACTGTGGAAACGGCAAATGTGATTACGCCTTTCGAGCTTTTTATTTACCTTTTCGAGACAGTTACCGAGCTTTTTATTCACTCATACGTTGGTTAGAAGAGATTATTCTTTTCTGTTAAAATATATATATATTTTTTATTTTTTTATTTTTTTATTTTTTTGCAAATTTTTTAACAAGTTTCACGCAGGCGTTTAACACTTCGGATAATTAGTGAGAACATGAATCGTCTCTGAATCAGAATTTTGTGATTGTAATTTTGTTTCTTTGACCTAAAAATATGATTTTCATATTCACGAATGTGTACATTGTAAAAAAAAAAAAAACGGTGTTCAATTCAACACCGCTTTGACGCCGCCATGTGGTCCATATAGGTCTATTATTTTGGTGTTAAAAGCAGTGTTAAAATTTGGTGTAAAATACGCGGTGATTTTAATCAGTGGTACTTACAGAACGTACATTTTAACACTGTAGAACTGTCCAGTAACACCGAACCTAACTCCAAAGTGAGTAAAATAGGTTTAAGCGCTTGAAGCAGATGTAAAAGTCTTAATGTAATGAATCGTAACTAATAATTCCCCAATAAAACAATTACGTGCAACGTCGTGATAATTATGAAAAAAGAAAATTAATGAAAAAAAAGGCTACGATCACGACGCCATAGCAAGAAGCAAAATAATTTCAAATTTCGCAGTGACTTAAAGCTTACAAAAAAAAATCTCCAAAATCAAGGACCGGCAGTAAACTTATAAAAAAGTGTATCTTACATCCGCAACGATATTGGATCTCTTTGATGGACTAATTAATCGTTTCCTCGTCCGTCAGTTTCAATTTCATTTCGTGACTGTTCGAGCATAATCGTCTTCGAACTCTAAATACGAAGGATCGTTCGAAACGATGATCCCTCAATTCGCACTGCGTCAACTTCCGAAACCCGACGGTTAATACACGTCGGTTCTTCGAGAGTGAACAATTTCCGAACGGCATCTTTCGTCGAGTATCGAGGAAAACGTCGTTAGAAGACTTTTCCCGGTTCCCTCGCTCAACGAGCCATGATACAATCAGCGATGATAATTTGAAATTTCTTCCTGGCGCGAGAGCCTCCGCGTAGACTCTTCGAGAGTCCGGAGCTCCGGAAGACTCTCTGCATCTTCCGGACTGCCGGGAGAAAAATAACAGGAGGAAAAAAAAACCGGCTGTAGCGGTGGGAAAAAAAATGTACTGTACGTAGAAAAAGTCTCTGCCGCTCTAACTGCGATACTGGCAGGGATGAAAGGGGAGAACACCCCCGACTGTACCCCATATATATATACACACACACACACACACACACACACACACACACACACACACACACACACATATATAAGACTACGGAACTTAGAGGAGAAGAAGAGTAAAGTACGCCACGGAGTCTGATTACAAATTTATAAAGAAATAGATCTCGGGAAGACGACGAGTTGGGAGGGCGAATGGGGGGAGGAGGAGGAAGGGGGCTGAGTTTGAATTCAACTCCCCGTTCGCTTCGCTTGGCGAAACCCGAAGGCACCGGAGAAGCCTCGAGAGGGCGCAGCGCTGCCGGGGAGGTTGGGTAGTGCGCGCCTCGAGGGTGAAAAATAAGGAGAACGTAAAAAGGAGATAAGTTTACTTCTGGACCTGGCTCGCTGCTGATGCTCCTGGCGGTTCCCTTTCCTCCCCGGGCTCGAGCGGGCAGGGGATGTTGAGCGAGAACTCTCGCGCACCCTCCCGCCCGGCAACCTCCCGGGAGCTGATTGAAGCGGGCACGATGTTTAATTCAAAGAAACTGGAGACACGCCCCGCTAACTACGGGACTCGACTAGAAAGGCTCTTCGTCACTCGCGGGGTCCCGAAAAAGAAAAAAATAGGTAGGCTGAAGATAAAACTCCATGGATTATTTTTACGTTTAAAAAAAAAAAAACAAACACGTTTAAAAAAAACATCGGCGATATAGAGAATCGCGGCAACGGAGGGTGAAATCGTATCGGCGGTTAAGAAACAAACAGATCGTCCCTTTGCAATTTTTTTCCAAGGTCCATAGTTTCCGAGTTAACGGAGGATTAGTGTTCTAGCAAATCCGGGCGCGAGGCGCGGCGCGCGCCATCTAGCGGACGCGTTTAATTTGCTGAAACACAGATTTATTTATAACTCTTAAAGTACTCGTCGGATCAAAAAAGTTCAAAGACAAAGCTTGATCGGTTTTTAATGCCGAACTCGGTGGTTAGGTTTGCTTCGCTATTTTTTTTTTTTTTTTTTTGGGCAGAGGGAAAAATTCGTAACTTCTTTAATTTCTTTTTTCTTTTTCTTAGCGTAAAAAATTATTTCGAACAATTAAATATACATATTCGCGGTAAATACGAAAATACGCAACTCTCAGGTGCGACGCTACTCGTTGTCATTGTCTGGTACTTTCGCCATCGCGAATACTCCATTTTGTCTCGGGTGCATCAATTACGCTCGGTGCAGGCGTCGACGACGCAGAAAGTGCCAGAGACCCGAGCACCGAGCGCATGTCCGTCGAAGTGGGTGAAAGGGTTGAATTAAAGGGGCAAACTCACCCTTGCTGCTCGTCACCGACGACCCGTTCGTCGAGTAAGAGGGAAGCTCCTCGCCAATCCCGTTCGTCCGAAGCTTCGGCTAAATTATAACCACTTTAGCGCACACCAAGAAAATCCTTCCCCTTGACAATCTTTCACACACACTGATCGTCACACATAAATTCCGAGAACTTTGTCATTTTTATGAAATTACTCTCCCAATTGTGGGAACGATGAATTATCGTTAAACGCGGAGAGAGAAAAAAAAGACCACTGGCATATTTGACTAACTGCGCGAGATAAAAAAAAAAAAATTTGCCAATCCAGAGTTTTTATTTTTATCGTTTCTTTTTTATCCGTATCTTAATCGGATTTTCACCGTGCGAGTCCGCACAATAAAAACGACCCAAAGCGCTCGCCGAAGCGTGCGTAATAGCGAAAAGCGGCTCGCGCTTCAAGTTTTTCGAAGCTTAATAAAAAAAAAAAAAAAAAAGTATAGCCAGATTTGTGACCGCGTGCGTCGCTCCCACTTAACATTAAAGTTTTTGTTAATTCCCTCGCGCTCCTCCGCGCGCAGCTAAAAAACCGGCTCAACCCTTTTTTTTATCCCGCTGGCGTCGAGAGTGATGAAAAAAAAAGTGGTCGGTTCGCTCGGGGTCGCGCAAGTCGAAACGAGAGCCGGTCGCGTGTGTGTGTTTTGTCTCGCGCCATGATGGGGGTCGGACGAAAAACAATTCCGAAAACAAGATCGTGAAACGCGTGCGGGAGAGGAAAAAAAAAAATTCTATGCACCGGAGAACGTGGCTGAGGCGAGGCGAAGGAGACAAACAAAAAAATCGAAGCGCAACGGCGAGGCGGGATGGAGAGAGTGGTGAGAGCGTCGGCACGCGACAATGGAAAATCGCAGCTGGTTAAACGCGGAAGGGTTGGTTCGGCTGCGATGATTAGCATAAAGAGCCCGATTACATGGCTCAAGCGACCACGGGGTGGTCGACTCGCCGTAGGGTAATGACACATTATACACGCACGCCACGCGAACCCTTCAGAGCGGTGTTATTTTTTTTCTCCTTTTTTTTTTTTTTTTTTTACACGTATACCTTTCTTTTGTACGAGGCGATTTCTCGAGGCAGCAAAAACAGACACGTCGGGCGAGGAAAAAAAGATTGTGGCACCACTTTCACAGGCAGGAAGCCACGAGCTGCATTTATTTAGGCGAGGCTAATAGCGCTGACGAAAGAGGTAAAGACAAAAAATTTCAAAGAGCCGCGGGGGGGGGGGGGGGGGGTTTAGCGAAGAAAACATAAATATAGCGGAATTAATCGTTGCATCAGATTATAGGCTTTTCAAATGCAATATCCGAGAGACATTTAGGCAATGACGCTGAGGCTACGTTACACTTCGCAATAATTCATGACGATTCTAAAGAAAAATACACTGTTCTATTGGGTTTTAATTTTAACTAACAGCAGTGGTGCGCTTTGGCGCTTCGCAAGGATCTAAAGATGGTAGGTCGAAAGACGCTGAAATGTGTCACTTAGTTGAAAGTCTGTTTGAATTGTTTATCATTAAAAAAAAAAAAAAAAAAAAAAAAAAAAAAATGACTCGACATAGGTAATTTTTCAGCGGAATCATTTTACTTTGTAACGAACACTGAGAAATAAAAATAGATGGAAGTCTAGGCGTATTGTAATGGATGGTCCGCCTTGGATCACACCGATGTCTTCTTTAAAACGTGTTCAAACTAATTTTTGAAAGCTTAGTACCGAATCGACTCGATGGTACTTCAAGGACTACCTCGAGAAACACATTTGTAACGAAATTCAAAACAACGACACATTCGTATCGATCACAGAGCGGTAAAGCGTTGTGAAGGAAAAAATAATATAACCTGCAATCTTGCCTGACCATCCCGACTGACGTGCCTCTAAGCACGTGCACACATACACAAACACAACAGGACGCCCGTCGCTCGACACGAGAATAAACATGGATGGATCGGATTAGTTATATGCAGGCTCTAACGAATACTCGGGAGGTTAGACAGTAAAGTAACGTTTCACTCGGAAATACTTGACTAGCTAAGAAATCTGTGCGCTTCAAAGCTACCTATATTCGTCAGTACCTATATTCGTCAAACGGATTCTGCATACGCGTGTAGAATCTGCTTTGTGTTGGATGGAACTACGCGTGTGTGATATCGGTTTTTGTGGAGAAACGGTGGGCTGCCATAAACGTTCGTCGATCGATGATGATTCGGGTCAAAAGCCAATTCTCTCCCGGCGTTTTCGGATCACTTACGACGTCCGTTCCGCGATAACGAACTTTGACGCCGAGCATGCTCCTGCTTTCCCGGTTATATCTATTTTCATTGCACTGACTCGATTATCGTTGTGATTTGTTTGCATCCGACAGCTCGGTTCACCGTTCGTATTCCAACTTTCTCCTACCACTGTTTTGCGGATTAAAGAAAATTTATTTAACTTCTCACGAATGAGACAGGATCGACAGGATCGTTAGAGGCGCAAACGTGTCCAACAATAAACAGAAATACCGGTGGGCCGGTGGCCGACATGCAGCGCCTCTGTGTATCAGATACCAAAGATAGCACTGAACAGCTGTTCTTTTTTCTTTACACTGTGACCAACTGTGTAAGTGCGTTTGTTTAGACACGTTTATCTACGGTAAATTTTGACACTTTTATAACGCGTCGAAACAACACGTGAGTTTTTTTTGCTTCGTGATGCCATCGTGGACAAATCTAGGTACTTATCATGCTCTATGGCAAGAAATACACAAGATGACGGATATGTCGGAGTTAAAATTATTAGATAAAGTGGTGTCATTTGAACTCTCGAGTAAAAATTGAAAGATCGAAAACAAATTTTGAACATGTATGTATTTTTTGACCGAAAGCGTAAGATTGGTGTATTTTTTCGGGCTAAACCTGAGTCAGCCAGCAGTTTTGCCTAAAAGTTAAATACGTCGTCGATGTTGGAAAATAAGTTGGAAAATTTACATTCCCATAACGATTCCTGATAAAACTTGAAAATTGCAATTTTTATATCGCTTCCTCATAAAAGTTGCAAGTTGAAAGTCCTTTATTCGGAAAGCTTCCTCTATGAGGAAGCCAAAAATATAATAAATGCTTTCTCATAGAAGGAGCTTTGCGAATATTGGACCACTATGAGAAAGCGATATAAAAATTTCAAGTTGCAACTTTTATGAGGAAGCGATATGAAAATTTCAACTTTCAGCTTTTTTATTTGTTTCAGACGACTTTTTTTTCTTCTGAATTTGACTTTCCGACTATTGTTTGACTTATAAGTTTTGAGCATTGACAAAAAAAGTTTCGAAATTTTCGGAACTCTTACTCTTACGAGGATGCAAAAGCGTAATAATTTTAACGAAGAATGCATAATATAATTTGAGCACTTACTTCATTTCCGTTTTACTGTGTGGCAATATATGTCGGCGGGTGAGGTGTGCTGACACTGTGTATGTGTGTTTGTGCGTGTGGTATGGGAAAATAAATCAAACGACGAAATAACTGCGGTCTCGACGCGTATAGGTGCTATGGCACTGAGAGGGTAGTAAATCGTCGATGGAGTTATAAAAGTGGGCTCGAAGCGAGCGCGCTCGTGTGTAGATCGCCCCATTCAAACCCCCCGTGTAGGTAGGTATTTCTCTCTATACATATATGTATACAATATATACTATAGCGGTCTTTTATATAGTATATATGGCCTCCACATGGTTTTCGCGGCTACGCCACACAAAACAAGAGATACAGGGATGAACTGATCATGAACGAACAAGCGAAAATTTATCGTTCTATCTCCCCCTTCCATCGCACCGGTTTCTCAATTTTTCTTACCCGTTCGGGAGGGCTGCAATGGAAGTCTTTTTTAGTAAAGAAAAAACAAAAAAATTACGATAAAAATCAACCGCAGCTATGATCAATTTTTATCTGTACTATCCTAATTTTATTTTCGCCAAATTCCAAATAGAAAGATAAAAGCACATTTCTATTTAAAGATGGGTTTGCATTTATTTATTTATTTACTTATTTATTTATTATGCACGTGTCGAACACTTTTTACATTATTTACATTATGTGAATGTGTAACGTTTTGTCATAAGCCTTATCAAGTTCCACGATTTCTTCCCCAAAAGAAGCGAACGCCCGATTTTAATGAAAGCAATTTCTTTTTTTCGTTTTCCAAGCGATCGACGTTCGTTTTTTTTTTTTTTTTTTTTTCGCCGCACAGAAAATCTTTCTATGCAGTTGCGGTTCTTTATCAACCGTCATTCGAGCTGAATACTGTAAAAAAAAAAAAAAAAAGTGAAAATTGTCGAAATTCAACGTTCTTGTTACCGCAACCGATATTCGATCGACAAGTCGCGCGACCGCAGGGTGCTTCGGGCGTTATATTCTAATTCCCTCTCTGCAGTTGTTCTCGCCCGTCGAACCCTCGAGGACAAAAGTCGTTATTTTCGATATTGTTTTTTTTTTCTTCGTTACTTTTCTCAGTTCGTTCTGGTCGCTCGGTTTTCCACTCCCCGCTCACTCGCCTGCTCGTGTTTCATCCGACTAGTCGAGTTTTTGAGAGTAAAAAAAAAAGACAAAAAAAAGAAGAAAAAAAAAACTAGCACGTCTCGCCAATCGCGAGAGCGCAAAGGCGGAGGCCCTCGTTAAATTACTACAGTTACCGATTTCGACTTCCGGGGTGCTCGAGGTGTGCACCAAGCGAGGGTGCACGACGAACTTATATGCATGCACACGCTCGAGAGAACATTCAGACGTCAATCAGCGGCGCGACTCGATATGCGTGTAGCTCGTAGATATCCTTGTAGGGGGGGGGGGAAGAACCACTATCCAAGTTTTTTTTTTTTCACCAAAAAACGATATTCGCTATTCACGAAGAGAAGTCAGTCATTCGAGCTCGCGAGAGTTGCGCGGAGCTCTGCGAAAAAAAAAGTTCGTGACGTCGAGGACTGTTTGCTTTTTTTTCGCCTACGTAACCACCGACACCACCGGCAGCGACAACAGCAGCTCTTGACTTCATGTATGAGAGAATATGTTTTTTTTTGCATCCAACCGTCAAGCATTGTTAACGTCAATTTTTTTTTCATGAATTTCCGTAAGAACGGTTTTTGACGTGACGAGATCGAGAGAATGGAGTGGAGAATTTTGAATAGTCGATCGAACGAAGTCAATGACTCGAGTTCGGGAGTGAGAGCTGGAGGGCGCTTTGGCAAAGTCGAAATTGAGAAAGAGATCTCGAGAAGGCCCTTGGAGTGATTGGAATTAATTTATATAGTGTCGCACAATTGTTTCACTTATAGATGAGCATTTGTTCAGTTTTTTTTTAATATTCATGCTTTGTAGAGTAGGAAAGTATGACAAAAAATAAATTGGAGAAATATAGAGGGGCCTTGAAATGTACTTGATTCGATGGCAGATAAAAGAATTCATCGGATTTTATGATATTTTAGCAATATTCTTGAGGGTCTGCAGAAGATTTACAAAAAAAATATAAACCTCAAGGTTTCGGAAGAGAAGGAGCTCGAACGACGCTTAGAATGCTGCTCAAGCATGCATCGGTAACAAAATAAAAATAATCTTACGCGAAAGATGCTTCGGACCACTTTTCGGCCCCCGTTACCTTCCGAAACTTTAAGGTTTATATTTTTGTATATCTTCTGCAGGACCTCAAGAATATACCCCGTGAAGAGAAGAGTCGTCCGAAGCTTCATTCGCGTAAAATAATTCTTATTTCGCTATTTCGATGCACACTTGAGCAGTATTCTGAGCGTCGCTCAGGCTCGTTTCGCTCGGAAACTTTAGGGTTTATATTTTTGTATAGTAGCTAGGGGAGAACGGGGCAAAATGGCACAGCGAGGCAAAACGGGATAATGAGACAAAACGCAATTTTCCAATAACTTTTGGATGGTGGCGATGGTAGTACGTGGGGCAGAAAGGGTTTAAAAATCCTGATTTATCATTCAGACAAAATGGGACATCGAAAATTATTGTACGATTAAGTTTTGCCCTTACTGTCCCGTTTTGCTCCGTTGTGCCATTTTGCCCGAGTCTCCCGTCCCTTCGCAAGTAATGATTTTTTCGCTTAGCGATTGGCAGTCTGTACGTTCTTGTAGCGCTTTGCGCCCGTTCCGCTCCAAAATGTTGGGTTTTTCTTCACTTTCTATACACCTGCATGTGTGAGAAGTCAATCTCATAAAGACGAAAAAGGTCCAAAATTGTTGGTCATCGAACGTTCCGTACTTCAACCACATACTGTTTTCTTATTTTTTTTTACCGTCGTTCACAAAACATCCTTTATGAGAAAACTTAAATTGATCGAAATTGTTCCTTTCGAGAAAAATTTTCAGTTGTGTGAAGAACTGCAAGAAATTAGAAAGCAGTGTGCAAATTTAATCTGCATCTTTTAAAAATATTTTTACACGCATGCAATATTTTTTTACACAAAAAAAAGTAAGTATCATGCCGGTAGTTCGGATGAATTGAGGAGAGAAAAATGTGTACAGGCCTCCGGAAAGAATAAATTACTCGAATCTACCAATTTTACTGTTCGAGCCTCTCCCTCTTTCTCTGCCTTCGTTTTTCTCGCCCTGCGCATTTCTTCCTTTCATCTTTGTCTCTCCGGCTCCCCACGCTCGAGTTGAGCGAACAAAAGGAATCGCAAAGTTCTCCGGTTGCAAGAGTCGCCGGTAAGACTTTTTAATTAAATTCTAAATTGAAGAACGACTCGTGCTACAGCGCGCTTCTTCCTTTTTCATCCTTCCCCTCACTCTCTCCAACCCAGCGATATTTTACGGCTCGTTCAATTATCGCGTTATCACCCGCGGCACGGGAATGTATAGAGTAAAGCTTGTTAATTGCCAGTCACTCATTCGCTTCCGTTTTTGGCTCCAGTACTTTTTACATTTGACAATATTTAGTTTACCTTTATTTATTGTTTGATTTATTATTTATTATTTTATTTTTATTTGTTATTTTATTTTGATCTATTCTTAATTGATAATTTTCTCAACTTTTTATCCCACTTCTGGGGGCAACAAAGCCGCGCGAGCTAGCAAAATGTTTTGAACCATCGAGAGAAAAAATTTTACGAAAAGAGCTTTTTCTTCGCGAAGAACATTTTTTTCGGGATGTTAAGTCGATAAAAAATGTCCGTGATTGGATTTCCGCGTTCAATTTCATATTTGAATCCTCTTGATCGATAAATGCACGATTATTTTCTTACCCAAACGTTAATTAATGAATTGATTATTTAATTAATGAAGTGCCTAGTGATAAATTCGTTAAAAAAATGTATCTTTTTATCGGTCTTATTTCACGGCTTTTTTTTTTTTTTATAAGCAATCGATGACTTCGTTACAACACGCGCCAAGCTGTCCACCAGTTTTTTTTTTTTCCCAATACACGGTATACGCAGTCATACTATATGAAAAAAAGTGAAAAGCCTGAGGCACTCTGTTGCTCACTCTCAACCCCTACGATTGACATTTTACCGTCCACGCGCGTTTTTTTCTCGATCACTCGGTATTTGCAGACAGTCGAACAATGCGAGTGTATCGAGCGAACAGATAGGCCTCGTGCTCACCGTACGTGGCCATGGCATTGTTCATCTTCGTTGTGCTCTTGCAACGGGGTACCGCGGTACAATAGAGGGAAGGGGGCAACAACTGCCCCCCCCCCCCCCCCCCCCGTGAAACCTCCGTGCCACAAAAATCGGCTACTACTGATCGCTGTATTTTTTTTTTTTTTTTTTTAATATAGACTTTTTTGGGGTGAAAATTCGAGAATCCGTATAGGCATCGCGACGAAGGGTGGAATAATAATAATCAAACGATGGGCGGGTTAGCGATCGAGATGATGGGCGTCCGGGGTCCTCGACGATTTGCCAACATCATTTTTCAACTCCCTCCCGAATAGATTGTACGTGCGCGCGAAATTTGTTTGCACTGCAGATAAATCTAGTGGCTCATATTTGTAATATTTTTTTAATAATTGTGCAAGTCACCTCAGAACTTTTATGCTTAATTTTTGTATAAAAATTCTATTCATAATGTATTTACGAAAAAGAGAAATAATGTAAAAATAATGAATAATAACGAAATTTTTTTTATATATTATATACTGTTACACATGCTACAAGCTATATATATGCAATTTGATCTGAACTGTAAAAACTGCAAATGTAAAAGGATTCGTCCCGTAAATAAATAAATAAATAAATAATTTTCATTATCCAATCCTTTGCGGTATCAAATGTTTCGTCTCTTCAATGATTTATATGCCCAAATAATTTTCCCGGCAAATAGTGTGGTCAAGCTCGCTTCGCATCTTTCATGCCAGCTACATTATATCGCGTGACTAAAATCACAAGGACGTATTCTCTGTGTACAGTGAAATCTCCCGTAAATTGTGGGTGCAGATCAACGACTTCCCTCAAATCATACTTAGGTAGGTTGAGCGTGCCCAACGACTCACGAGACGGCGATGTAAAATACCACGGTCGTTAATAAAAACTCTAATAGATTTTTTTCAACCATCATGACTATTTCCGGCTAAATATAAATTTGCTTTTATCCGAAAATTGTGAGCACCCGTGAAAAGAGAGAATTCCAGTTTCTATTACCGACCGAGCGCGAGTTGAGCGGGTTGGAAATTTTATAAATTATCGGAGTATGCATTAACAGACGTTCCACTGTACAAATGTATAAAATAGGCCTTTCCAGTTTTAGTCACGCGATATCAATCCCCTCCCGCCGGGTCCTTTTCTCTCGCAGATAGCTCGGACAGTTTTCGGGATGGGAGTTTTAACACTCGCGCTCCCTCTCTTCAGACTTTATTCGAACCTCACCGGGTTGTGGAAAGCTCGACGTCGACGCGAGTTTCGTGCCAGTGCGATGAATGCCGTTGCGGATGAATATCAGACGCGGCGGTGAGACTATATTTCCCCGTCCGTCCGACCGCAGTCCGAGTTGTATCACTTTTCGCATTCATAAAGCCGTCACTGTCGACACGCCGGCGAATGTGAAAGGGGTATTATACCCTACGATAATGAAAGCAAACCTCTCGCTTTTCGATTACAGCGCACTTGACGGCGATGCAAACCAGACGGCTTTTTCGTTCGGCCGGGGAACGCGTTTCAGAGAGCTTTGTAAAATAAACTCATCGGGCTAGACTCAATTACGTTTTCAGCAGTATCGATTTGTATCCCGCAACTCTTCCACTCGGTGCCGTCATTTTCATTTTCTCGTTGAAGCAACTCTCGCTGCATCCATTGAAATGTCGATGAGGCAATCTTCAATCACGCTCCTCAACGGCTTCGCCATCGAACTGATATCTGCTGTAGAGTAGTTTTTTTTTATCAGCCTAGAAAAAAAAAAAAAAAAATTGTATTCAAATTTAAGGCATAATTACTTTCCATCTTTCATTATTAGAAAATATCGAAATCGTTTCTCTTTGTTTTTGCATTATAGTCGTTGCTGACTGGCACTCGGTCGACTTTGTTCGAATTATTATATCGTTGGGAAAAACTGTAATTCCCCTCTAAACGCGATATAATAGTTTCGCAACCTCCGCTGGCACGGAAAAACCCAGGTCGATCGCGAAAGAATAGTCTCGTATACCTTCAATTGTTTCATTTATTTTTTAACTTTTCCATCGTTCTTTAACAGGTGTCACTGCAAAAGTGTATCTGGTACAAAAAATAATACGTTTTTATGATCTATGTTACGGACCGACCTTGAACTCTTATTCTTATCATACACTCGCTTTGAACCATTTAGCAATCTACTGCAGGAAGCGATAATTTAGCGATAGTGAGAATTTACTGGCAGATGCTCTTTGCAAATGAAAACATTTTGCGGTTTTTTTTTTGGCTCTAGATATCGGCAAATGGTGTTTTTTTCCGCAATTACGGAAGGCATTTGTATCTAATGATTGTACAAAGTTGCAAGAGGAAAAATGAGAGCTTCCCAATGAGTAGAATCTGTTGATATCAAGGAAGTCAATAAATCAACATTATTTTAATTTTTTCAACTAAACATTTTTTAAAATACAGAATCTTTTTTTTCTCCGTCGAGAAGGAAGTGAAGCGCTCAGCACGTTTATGTGCTCCTTGAGACAAAAATATCCCAAATAAAAAAAAAATGTATATCACTTCGAGAAGTGTGTAAAAAAACTAATACGACAAAACATGAATTAAATTGAATCTACCAGATTCTCGGAATCGACGTAAACGTGTGTATGCGCGACTAGAAAAGCAATAGGAAGCCAATCTCGATGTAGACGAATTCTTTCCAAAAGAGGCCCCGTTTCCCGCGACGCCAGTTCGAGGCTTCTAGTGTCTTTCCGCTAAAAACTCGACGCTATCGATTCCGTATTTGGCATAATTTTCTTACGACAAAGGTTGCACGAGTTCCGTGAATCAACATCAATTTACGAGCCATTTTGAACATCGGCCAAATATTCATTGTACTTTTTCTCTTGTGCCTGTTGGAGCTTCTGCAGCTTCTTCAGTTGTCCTTTGCTGATCTCTTTGCCATTGTGATCGTGAGTCGGCAGTCCTTTGTCGTCGAACAGCGAGTATTTGTCAGTTTCCATTCTGAACATATCAGTGGGAGGAATTTTCCTGAGAGCCGCTTTCGCCGCCGCGGACGCGACGGCTTCGGATTTTTTCTTCTCCTTCTCCGCGGCTTTCGCTGCCTCCAGCTTCTTCTTGGCATCGAGCTCTTTCATCAATTCGTCGCGATTCACTAACTTTACTTTGCAGCACTCGTCGTCGTCGTCCTCGAGGCGGACGCCCACGTTCGGCAATACTTCGTCGCGCAGCCTGTCGCACTCACGAAGAATTTCCGTGGCCTTTAGCGTTTTCGCGTGGCCTCGGACTTTCTCGCGGAAATCTCCGAGGATCGTCAGATAAGGCATTATCGTTTCCTCGACCTGTGAACAAGGTAAAAGCGTTTTAGTTCATTCGCCAGGACGAATGCGCTGGGGTTCGATGAAATATTTTTTTAATGTGATTAAAAAAAAATTACGTTCGTGCCAGCCGATTCGTTGTCGATAGGAAATCCGATGCCATCGTGGGCCGAAGTAATCGCTCCGAAGACCACGAACATTTGGGTGATATAAGCTGCGACATCCCGCAGCAATAACGTATTCGGGTTCTTGTTCTCCTTCGTGTAAACATTGCACTGACCTACGAGATCTCTTATCACATCCAGCGCGGTTCTCGTGTCAACATTGTCTGCAAGTTCAATGCGAAAGGGTGATTAACACATTAATATATCATACTAATGTCCCGGTTCAAAATTGGGATCAAGGCTCATAACGCCGATAACAATATCTCTATGAGTCAGACTAATCGATTACGTACCACACAGCGCATTGTGCACAGCCTCCTTAGCCGCGTAGAATTTTTTATTCAGTTCCAATTCGTCATCGGTCCACTTACTGAAAGTCTGGAGCTTCGTTCCTGTGCCTAGACAGCGGATTCTACACTTTACGTTCAGGAAGAACTCCTGTAAAAAAAAAAAAACATTTTTTAAATTATCAATTTGCTGTATCTCGGATTGAAACGTGAATTTATATTATCGCTTTAAGTCCACTCTGCTCGATGTTTTTTGGACTTAAGGTAGTACTTGCGGTACAGTTCCGCCAAACGTGAGTTTCAGAGAAAATTGCGAACACTTCTCGATGGGATAAAAATCTGAAAAAAATCAATGAGAGGTGCTGCAAAGATTGTTTTCGTGAAATACTAATTCCAATTTGTTATTAACCTCTCTGTTCAAGCTGTGAAAAAACGCAATTGTCAAAGATTACAAAAAGTTCTGAAAAAATTCATACGTATTCATAAAAATAAACAAATTCTTTTTATAGAATAAAATAGTTAAGTTGCCGGGTAATTTGTTGAATAATGATTTTAATCTTCAATTTGTTAATAACAAATTGGAATTAGTATTTCACGAAAACAATCTTTGCAGCACCTCCCATTGATTTTTTTCAGATTTTTATCCCATCGAGAAGTGTTTGCAATTTTCTCCGAAACTCACGTTTGGCGGAACTGTACCGCAAGTACTAACTTAAATAATCAGTGGGCATTTTTTTACGCACATTGAGGAACTTTTCATACTGCACAGCCATGTCCATAGTGTTGTCGCTATAGTCAAGTGTATCCTTCCAAGAATGAAGAAGAAAAGCGAGCCTGAGCTGCCTGGCCGTGTGTTTCTTCAAAGCCTCTTGAATGGTGATGAAATTCTTGAGAGACTTGGACATTTTGCAACCGGCTATGGTCAGATGTCCCGAGTGAAGGAAATATCGGACCCAGTGAGAGTTGTCGAAGTAGGCCTCGGCTTGAGCGAGTTCGTTGTCGTGATGCGGAAACTTGAGATCTACACCGCCGGTGTGAATGTCGAGACTGTCGCCGCAGATCGCGGACGCCATGACGGAGCACTCGATGTGCCAACCGGGACGACCTTTTCCCCATGGACTCTCCCACGAAGGCTCGCCCGCTTTCGACGATTTCCAGAGGGCGAAATCCGTCGTCGATTTCTTCTCCGATAGCCGCTCTTCCGACACCGACAGATCGCCTGTTTTACCGAAAAAGCGCCATTATGAGTATAAAAATTTATTGAAAAAATGTTACCCTCTTTCGCGTGCATCGAACTGCTTATTACTAATAGTAGTTTTGGCTTTGATTTAATGAGTTTACAGGTCTGCAATATGAGTTTACAGGAGCAACGAGTTACCAATTAGTCAATTTCGAACAAATATATTTACATTTTGAAAAAGGAAATAAAAATTACCTTCACCCTCCTGCAAGCTCGAAGTGTCGCCGTACGCTTCCGGCACCAATTTTGCGTAGTGATGCTTCTCCCGTTTGTCAAAACCACTGACATCGAAATAAACCGATCCGTTGCTAACATAAGCTAAACCGTTGTCGACGATCTTTTCAATGTACACTACTATTTCCGGAACGTACTCGCTGACTCTCGTTAAAACGTTTGGCCTCAAAACCTTCGAAAGACAAAAAAAAATGTGCGAAATCAATTTTCCGAAACTAGAATTCGGTCGATCGAGATAATACGAAATTTTTATTACGTTCAATGCGTCCATGTCTTTGTGATACTCGGATTCCCAGTGTTGAGATAGTTTGTTGAAAATTGCGTTTTCTGTAACGCTCGCACCGTGATTTTTGTCCAACCACTCTGACAACGGATCTCGCGCTTGCTTCAATAAATCCTAAAAAAAGAAGAAAAAGATTGACAAAAAACTCATTTTATATACTTGTGTAGCTTCATACTTTCGCGGTAGAGTCAACGGCTCAATTCGCGCGAATCGAAGCGATGTCGACGACAAAAATGTTTCTGATCGAAAGTGATAGAAACAAAGCCGAAGGTAAAAAAAAAAGTTAGTCGGGATTATGTATTATATACTATTGTATATTCAAATTTTATATTAGTGTTGTATATTCAAATTTGGCATGCCTCGTCTTTTCAGTTCATAACTGGAGTTCTGTGTAAAGGTGTTGCTCTATCAATAAAATCAAATTTAAATTAAATTTTATTTTTTAGTAAATCAAAAAATTCTCTATGCATAAATACCAAATCTGCTATTAAATTTACCTTCCAGCTTAGCTTAATTATGAAGCACTGTACGAAGTGTATCTCAAATTATCTTTTTATATATATTTTCACATTCCTTTTATAAAAGGGAATGTGAATAAATAAATAAATAAATAAAATGTAATTGAATGAAAAAGCATACGGTGATAACTATTCTTGTTAGTTTCACACCGTGTATCACTTGATCATATGTCACAAACGAGTTTTCAAATATTGTAAGCCTTTGCTTCTCAGTTCTATCCATGAACCAAACCGTATCCCTACTTCATGATATCTCTACACATTGATATATATATACACATATATACATTTTCTCCACTACACACTGTACTTTCTCATTATTGTACACAACTGTAAAAAGGGCACATCCCATATATTCAAATAAATAAATAAATAAGTAAATAAATAAATAAACACCATCGTCCCCACCTTTTGATACTCCAGCATTTTTGCCTCATCTTTTGCGGTAACAGCTCTCTCCAGAGCCTCGACTGCAAGCTTTACCCTCAAGAGCATCTGCTCCAGCATACATTTTTTATCGTTGTCCGTAGTACTTTTCACAGTCTCTTGGAAAGTTAACAGAACGTTCTTCGCGTCTTCCAGTACATCATCCAAACTGTGATTCTCCTCCAAGTATCTCTCGTACAAATAATTCTGTCTGGCCCTCTTTATTATCTTGTCGTCTACGTCCGTGATATTCATCACGTACAGAACGTCATAACCAAAATAATCGGATAATATTCTTCTCAGGATATCGAACGATATGTACGATCTGAAAATTTGAAAAAACAAAAAAGCTTATAGAAATAAAAATTCCGTAAGAGCAAGGAATAAAAGTATTGTTCTTTTTTTGTACCTTGCGTGTCCCATGTGAGAAGCATCGTACACGGTAGGTCCGCAACTGTACCAGAGCACACGGTTGCCATGTTGGGGAACGAATTCCTCCTTCTGACGAGTCAGACTATTGTAGAGCTTCAAAGCCGAATTACCCTTTCGAGTCGGCGGGCTCCAAGCTGGCTGTTCTCTCTTAGACATTGCTACTTCTAAACAAAATGAACAACCAATTATTCGTCCGTACAAATGCTTGTCATTTCCGTTTTACAATAATTGCACGATTTAATTTTTTTTTTTTTTCGTAAAACAAACTATTTAATCTGGTTAAACAAAATTTATAAGAAGTTATAAGGAATTTAAAGAATTTATAGGAGTTGCAAGAATTTATAACATAAGAAACATGTATTCAGTTAACAAAATGCAGATTTATAAGTGTTGCACTTTCTGTAAAGTCCTTTCTGTAAAGTGTAATAATAATAATAATAATAATTTTGTTTTCCTTGTTTAAAATATTGTTAAGTGTACGCGCGATATCAGGAAATTTCGCATGGCACGAGAGGTTACCGGAAATTCCAACGTTGCTTTGTGTGCGGCAGATATATTGTTTAAATAAAGAAAAAAGAATATGTTATTGGTAATAAATGAGATATGAATTCGTCTCGAGATTCGAACGCTATTTAAATAATTTGACAAAACTATAAAAAAGTGTTTGAACGAAACATACGGCATACGCGACGACCGACGACTCAGCACTTCAGCAGGTGCTTCGTTCCAATTAAGGTGACGTTATGTTCAACGAAACTTACAGTCTTGCGTGCCGTGTGTGACGAGTGGGATGGAAGCTTGCATTGAACGTAGCTGCGGGCGTAAATCCATGCTCGCCACAGTCGTAAAACGAAAAGAAAAAAAAAAAATGAAATTTGTTCATGGGCATCGCAATTGCTCGAACCAGCCGAGAATAAAATATTCGTAAGATGGAAAATTTAGAAGCGTAGAAAAAAAAAAGTTTATCCGACAATTTCATTTTTGATAAACAATTTTTTTTACCTCATCAACATTTGATAAGCAACTGTTTGCATTTGCATTTTGATAAAGCTTTATTTTTATTCGTATTTTAATGTATTATTACGTTTGATGCGTAACGAAAAGAGTGTTTTTATATTATTCTTATGATGATTCGTTTACTAATATTATAGTTTAATTGAAGTACTATAATCTATTTTTACCAAATAGTCTCCAGTGTAAAAGAAATTCGTATGAAATTTAATGAGCGGACTGGAAGTTTTTATACAAAAACTGGTATATCAAATTTCATGTACAATTGTGATGAAGAATTAATGTTCAGTGCATTAAAAACATTGGAAATACTTTGTTCTTAATAATGTACTTTAATCTCAATGAAAAATTATTTACGTTCGATTGTTTTCGATTCGAATGGACAGACGTCTGATTTTCGATCGGGAGGGTTGGCAGCCGTGTTCAATTCGTGAAGCAGAAGCCGTCCCCTTCGTTGGCCGGATTTCACTGCGTCGAAACGTGGAATAATCACCATCATGATGTCGGTTCCAGCAGTTTTTATGGATTTACCTCCCGAGGATCAGGTAACTCGACAAATCCTTCTATCGAAATTAATTCTACTCGTGAAAATGAATCTGTCTGTTCGAACTTTCTTCTACTTGCTTTGCTATAACGAACCCGACGTAACGCGCGAACGCGAGCTTCGAGGTTACGTCGCCGGATTCCTCGATTTTTATTATTGACCAATTGCACGCGTTTTTAGGCGCAGGAATTGCGAATTTACTTCAAGAGCCTTGGAGCCGAAATCAGCGACGAGAAGTCCCCGAGAGGCATTGAGGACGATTTGCACAAAATCATTGGTGTGTGCGACGCCTGCTTCAAGGATGGAAACGAAACGGAAATTGAAACTATACTGAACGACATTGTTTCCATCATGATACACGTAAGGAGTTTTCTTTACCGTTCGTCTATTGAACGTAAAATTGAAAAATTAAAAAATTTGTTTTGCCTTTTTTTTAGATACCGGTGGAACGTGCAGAAAATCTGATCCTAGCTTTCTGCGAGAAGCTGAAGAAGGCACCGGGCCAGAAGCTCGGACTTGTCTCGCTGAAAGCGTGAGTATTTCCAAAAAGCATGAAAATCATGATTTTCACCAAGCTTTCTGATCTAATCTACTTTTGTGTACAAAGCTTCTTTGAAAAATTATTTTTTTGTGATTATTTGGCTTCCTTGTGGAGGAAGCTTTGTCGGTAAAAGAAAATAATGGGATTTGAAAAATAAGCTTGCTTAAAAATTTTAAAAATCACTGATTTTGGCAATATTCACTGCAAAGGTTCCACTATAAAAGTTCCCTATCAAAATAATCCCTTTGTATTCACTGTACTTGTACTTTTTAGGCTGATAACTAAACAATTGTAAGAACTAGCATGCGCACAGATTAAAATTATTTTTTTTATTGATTTTTGCTAGTGTGCTAGTGTGTGCACAGATTTCTTTATTATTTTATTTTTATTAAGATTTTGAAAAACATTTTTTTTAACAAAAACAAGGCTTTCTCCATGAGGCAGCAAAATGAATAAAATTTGAGACTTACTGAAAGAAATTATTCGAATAATTAATTTGATTGATTTGATATTTTTAATTGATCAATTAAAATTTATATTTGATTAAAACATTCAAAGAGATTTTTAACTGCTTCACAATGATAATTCACTGTAGGCAATGATCTACAACTTCTAAGTATAAAATAAAATCATCTACAACTTTTGAAATTGTGTATTCAGCTTATACGTGTTATCATCATAGAAGCTGTTTGTAGTGTCTGGTCGTCATGGAAGTCCTGGAAATCTTCGGGAATTGTGCATAACTCCGAGATGCTTAAAATGTCTTAGAAATATTGTAGATTTTTTTTTATCTCACCTAGATAAATTTTCCATTGATTACAAAACTTGCAGATTTATGTAATTTTTTTTGTATACTCATTAACTCCGAGCATTATTGATTATTTACACGACTCAGCACTATTCGTATCAATCTTGATCAGAGAGAAATCATTATTTTTTTCCACCGTAGCGATTCCGATGAAAGTTAAAAAAATTTCCTTACATTTCGTATACATAAATTACCGGATACCGTTGTTAGTGGATAAAAATTGTGGAAACATTTATTAAATTGATACTTTTTTTGCAGGCTGTGGCTGCTTTTCCAATCCCTGGAGGAGAAATCGCCCATGAGATATCACGTATATTATCACCTGGTGCAAGTCGCCAGGAGCGTCGATCAAGTGAAGGCGGTTTACAGCGGCGTCGATCAACTGAAAGATCAATTCAAGGCTTTTCCGCCGACGAATGAGCAGATGCAAAAATTGCTGCGTCTGTTGCACGAAGTCCTCCTCAGCTGTAAACAGGGGTGAGGTTTGAGCCTGTAATCCTCTCGTATCATCAAAACCTAAGGTGATTATTGAATTTCAAAAATATATTGTTTTTCACAGCGACCAAGCCGCAGCAGTGATGGTCGAACTTTTGGGCACTTACACAGCTGAGAATGCATCTGCCGCTAGGGAAGACGCGCAACATTGTATTCTCGCGGCTCTCGCCGATCCTAACACGTTCCTTCTCGATCCATTGCTCGCCCTCAAGCCTGTTAGATTTTTGGAAGGCGAACTCATACACGACCTTCTTCTCATATTCGTGCAAGAAAAATTACCGGCTTATATGACCTTCTACAAGAATCATAAAGAATTCGTCGAGCACACGCTAGGTGAGTATTTCTTGTAGCCCTCTCATCGGTCGGAGTATTTACTTTGTCGGGAATTAATTTTTGTATGATCTTGAACATATCTGCGACATACCAAATTTAATTTTTGCCAGTTGTCTCTGTCAATGCATTACTTTAGGAAAAAACAAATTGTTCTCTTGAAGAATTTCATTGTCTGAGTGAACTTCCCCGAGCGAAGCTTGTACAACGCGAAATACAGCCATTATAACTTGATGAAATTTAGTCTCATGCAGATATCTTCAGGGTCATATTTTTGGCGAAAAGGTATAAGCAGTATTTCTGATAACATGAAATGGCTATTTGGCATCGGTATAACAATCACAGGCCCCATAATGCGAATACTCTGGATTTACTTTACCCAAGTGTAGTTTTTCAGAGTTAATAAAAAACGCTTTCATGTTCTTATCTATCTTCAATTAGTCGATCAAAATATCACAGAGAATATTTTCGCCTTTTATTAATAATAGGTTTAAAAAAAAATGTCTCCTTACAGGTTTGAATCATGAACAAAACATGAAGAAAATGAGGTTGCTGACTTTCATGCAACTCGCTGAGACCAACCCGGAAATGTCCTTCGACACGATTCAGAGCGAGTTGCAGATCGAAGAAGTAGACGTTGAAAGCTTCATCATTGATGGTAAGCAAACTGCGAAGCTACAATGTTTTACTTTATTTACCCTGTGTAAAATATTATCTCGGCTCCATTAACGCTGATCTGAGATCAATTATGCAGGAGAAATTAAAAGGTTCAATACTGGCTCAGTGGATTATCAATAGCCGCTGAGTTATCGTAGAATTCGACAATGTTTTCTCCTATTTCAATGAGCACTTAGTTTTTGCAATTTACATTCGTTATAATAAATAAGTAACGAAAATTCGATCGTTTACGTTAAATTCAATGGACTTCCGATTTAAGGATTTTTCGTCATACGTCGTACGTATGACGTCATGACCAGTTGAAAAATAAAATGTTTAGACCGGAAGCGACGTATTTCCGCTATGACGTCACTTCCGGTCTAAAAATTAGATTTTTAGACCGAAAATTGCATTTACGTCTATGACGTTAATTCCGGCTGTAAACCGAGATTTTAAAACCGGATCAATATCTGCAGTGAATGATAAATATTTATTTTGCAGTTCTGAAAACGAAACTCGTCAGAGCCCGCATGGACCAGGCTGGCCGGAAAGTACTAATCTCGAGTACGATGCACAGAACATTCGGGCGTCCTCAGTGGATGCAACTTCGTGATCTTTTGGCCGCGTGGAAGTCAAATCTCTCCGCCGTTCAGGACGGTATGAAGACAGTTGCTGCCGCGCAAATGGATCTCGCTGCCAAAGCGAAAGTTCCACTGGCTCATTGATCCCAAAATCGGAACATCAAATTCGTATCTCCGTCTGATCCCTCGCGTCCAAGCCCATCGTCGATCGTCGAGGATAGATTTGACAAATGACAAAAATCGCAGCGCTGGCACTAACATTCCAGTTGTCATATTGAGATGGAGCGTGTCGACACCTGATTTTTGGGTTTCCGACGAAATATGCGGCGCTTCAAAACTCGCGTAAATTGTACGATCGGACAGCTCGACATTCAATCGAAAGACAAAAAAACAACTTAAAAAATAAAAATTTCACCAACTGCAATGACTACGAAGCGTTTATCTCTATGTGAGAGAAAGCAAAACGGCATTGCGAAGCATCTCTGAGGTATCACAAAAAAAAAAGTCTAATTTTGATTGAATTGTACGATTTAAAAAAAAAGTAACATTTTTACACCCGAATATGAAGATACGTTGTAAACGCAATTATTAACATCTTATCCTTTTTCATAAATACTAGCGTCAACGCGCTCGCTTCGCTCGCGCTTATTTCATTTCTTTTAGGTTAGGTGTGCCGACCTCACTACAGAACGGACGATCCTGATTGGTTACGAAAACTGGCTTCACGATTTCGATTATTTCGATAATCGAGTGTCATGTCTTTTTTAAGAGGGGATAATGACTGCGTCGTCATAAACATTTTTGTACAGTCACCTTCGTGTACAGCTGGTATACTTGAAAGAAATAAATCGTACAAAACGTAAATCGTATGACAATCTCTTGTATTTTAATTGTAATCAGTATATTCTCTTTATTTCAATAGATCCTTCTTATGATACATGATATAAGAGTTTTCTTTCATTGTACAATCATTTCAGCCATATCGTGTGAGCAACATTCGACAAATCGGAGAGCGCGTTGTTTATTTTCTTTTTTTTGTTCCTCTCATAAAAATGTTCACATCGTTACTTTACTTTACGTGTTTGCACGATCACAAAAGCCACGACATCGCTCCTAATAATGTTTGGTGGACACTCGGTGGATTATCGGTAATGGAAAGTTATTTTCCGACTTGTGAAACAACGATGTCGAGAATATGAAGAAAGAAAATGAAATAAAAAAACCTTAGCAGTGTGAAAATGTAGCAAAAAAAAAAGAAAACAAAATACCGATCATGAAACTGTCACTTTATCAGTTATTCGCCGTACTTCTAAATGCCTTTGGAAATTTGGAGTCTCGATCGCTCTTGAAAAATTTTACATTTTTAAAAATTCTTTTTCATTCGCGGTGAAATCGAAGTGAATGTATCAATAAATTCGCAAAACAACTCGGACTACTACAATCGGTTTTTACAACAAAAAAAAAACCCCGATAGCTTTGCGTAATCAATACCCCTGGCGAACGCACAAGAAAAACATTGATTTGCAAACACTAAAAACAAACGAAAAGTAGTTGGGTAACTTGTACTATAGTGACGTTATTTAAATGAAAATCGAGTATCGGTTGTATATAACTTGAGTAAAAAAATCTATTCTACATTGAAATATATAATTAGAAATAGTGGTGAAATTTTACATCGACAACTCGGATGGGAGGATACACAATGATATATATCAGTACGATAAACTATGCGCGATAATTCAATGGTCATTCGGTGGTTCATACTTTTAAAAAATGTAAAAAAAAATCATCATTTGTGACAAAAATCATCAATCACTCAATTTGTCGCCGGCTCATAATTGCCGTTCCGCGTTTGTGGTTCTTTTGTTTGCTTTATAGAAAAATAAATCAAATCTCTAATACAAAAAAACCGACGTTAAAAATATTACAATTTACAATCATATAAGGCCAATATGGATTTTTCAGCGAATGTACATTCGCCCTTACGGGTCATTCGTCGACATTTAGGAATTTTACTAAATAGTATATTGTGCAACAAGGGTCGAAAGTTGGCGATTGCGACGAGTGTGAGGTTTGCAGCCCGAGCGAAGCGAGGGCTGCAATCACACGAGTCGCAATCGCCAATTCGACCCTCGTTACACATCATATTTTTTGTTACAAGTGCATGAATCTGCGGCACTTGGAATGGCAGTCGCGCGAGACGAATACTGAAAAGCAAGGTTATGTCTCCAGGGACGAAAACGTAAAAAGTAAACTCCCAAGGGATGAAAACGTGAAAAGTAAACTCCCAAGGGACGAAAGTGAACGAAATGCGAACTGCGCATGCGCGACTCCGTCATTTCACCACAGGTTCACAACGGGCATGCAATGGGCCACTTTCGGCTCGCATGACTGCCATGTAAAGTGCCGCGATTCATGCACGTGTGACAAAAAACTACTATCATCTTAGACAAATAATTCGAACTCACGATTCATCCGATTTTTCACGATGTCATCGATGATTAACGGCGTGCGCATTTCATAAAACTACGTAGCTTTCCATTATAACGATACAAGCTCTTTTTAAAAATAATAAACAATGAGACAATAATCGATTGACACCGTAATCACTTTGCGTTTCGTACCATCGTTATTATTTAGCAGTATGCGTTTAACTGTAACTACTATAGCCGTTGTCCAAAAGTAAACTCTTTATTTCACACGATACGAAAATTGAGGTTTTGCATGCGTAAAACCCCCATTTTCACACGTTGTGAAATAAAATTTTGTACGAGACTCGGCCGAAAAAAAATATTTTCGTAACTCGTACGATTGCAACACTCGTCTTCGGCTGGTTCTGCACATTCACACTCGTCAGAAAAAGTTTTATCGCACTTGTACCGTAATGTACTATTATTTCACGAGGTGCAAAAATAGGGGTTTTACACACGCCAAGCGTGCGCAAAACCGCAATTTTTTCATCAAGTAAAATAACGTATAATTTCATGTGTTTGACGATCATTTGCACGTAAAAAAATTTGTCGAAACACTATTTTCCAAAGTTTGAAATGTAAGCCGTTCAATTACGGAGAAATATTGCAACAAATAAAGAAAATATTATTGCGAACGATATTTTCGGCTTCACTTACGTATTTCACCGTAAGCAATTACGGAGCGACTGTGCTTAATTTCTCGCATCAAAATTTATATCGAAACGAGTCATATTTGCTCGACTGACGTCAAAAAAAATTACACAGTAATTGCAGCCTTGGGTACGTAACTCTGAAGCGCGAGAAGCCGGGATACGATGGTGAGAAAATAAATAAATATTACAGAAACTAAAGCTAGAATGAACAAAAAAGGAGAAAAAAAAACGAAAAATAGCAAATTGCGTGTATTCGACAAAGATCCTCTACTACGTCAAGTAATCGATACTTCATGAGCGGTCTCTTGCTACACAGCTTATTTATCGGCTAAAAAAAGTTTTCATGATTATTTTTGTTTGTAATTATGTTCTGCATTACGTCTGCAACGATCGGATATGATGAAAATAATGAATTATCAGTACCTTTTTTCGTTATACAACTTTCATGTAATCGTACCAATGAGATGATACGTCTGTCTCGATTTTAGATTTTTTTTTGTTACATTCTTTTTTCAATATAATTTCATTTTTGCAATATTCTTTCGACATTATCTAGAAAAGATAGCCTCACTTCCAGCCAGAAGATTCTGGATACGAGGTCTTTTTTTTTTTTTTTAGTTTTCATTTGTATTTAAAGCTTCTTCGTAAAGCTACCAAAAACTATAACTATATGATGATCAAAGTTAAGGCATATATTACCGCTCAAATATTCCTACGAGATACGCAAAAGTTCGGGTTTCTTATAATACGATGGCCCATTTCGACGATCAGCCACTTTGCAATCTATCTTGCTTTGTTTTTTGTCTTCCTGTTTCCTTCTCTTGTTTATCGAACTCTTGTGACATCCACTCGCAAGCGAATAGTAACGGCTGACCGTGATTTTGGTCTGTGTTGCGAATGTCGACGGGATGTCGGACGATAAGTCGGGGCAAACTTACGATAGATGCAAAGTCAGATCTGCGTAGAGAATCGAGGACGTGGCAAATCACCGAAAACTGTATCGCCGTGAACGCTCTTCGCCAAGGCCTTGATCGAAGCTCGAATGTTGTGTGGGTCGAGGGGATCTCTCGATAACTGCGAATCAATAAGATAAAATTGGATTAGTTAATTTCATATTTTCAAGTAAACCTAATAACTTGTTGAATATTTCTTTAAAAAATTTTAAACATGAATACAGTAGAACCGCGATTATCCGAATTATCCAAACTGCGACTCGCTTTATCCGAATTTCTATCATCCGAATCATGACGAAAAATTTCGATGTTAGTTCATCTTCGAGCGCTACTTTGTTGCAAGCGCAATCAAGCTTGTATCGAGAGTCTATATAGAACACCGTCTACACGTCGTTTTTTCGCGTATTATTCATTAGTTCTTGTCGACGCGCAGAGATATTCGTATCCGTGCATGCAGAAAATGATTTGTGATTAAATAACAGTTTTGTAGTTGAGTGCGACGAATAGTACTTCCACCTCTAAGCGAATGCATAATATTGTGACGGGGAAAAAAACATTGCAAATGTTTTCGAAGCGAGACCGGCCCATCGTCAGCATTTTGGCGCTTTACTTAAATATCTTACTTTTCGTCTTTAAATTCTCATTATCTGAACAATCGTTAATCCGAATTAGACTCGACACCAATTGATTCGGATAATCGAGGTGGCTCGATTATTCGGATAATCTACTCTGACGCAAAGCAGTTGCATCGTTTCGTGCAGCAAAGATATTCGCTTTCTAAAACTTTTTAATGAGAAAATATTTAAAACAAAATACAACGGTTTAACGCAGTGGAAAATTTACCTGTTCGTCATCGTCGTCCTGAATGTTTCGTCTGACATAAGACGGAAAAGCAGGTACTGTGACGGGCAGTGATTTCGCTAGGGTTGGATGTCCACCTCTCTGACCTCTCGGTATGTGTATCCCCTCGTCGTGACCTGAATCAATCCGAAACAGGTATATTATAATATAAATTTATCTTTTTTTATTATTCTAAGATTATTCGCGAAGATGCGTCGCTTTCGCTGACGCTTACCGTCCGTCTCGGATTCGTCTTCCGACGGCTCTAACTGTTCCGAAGAAAACGTGTCGTCCATTCCTTCGAGCTGAAACATAGCTTCGGCATCGTAGCTGCTCGGCTCTTTGGAAAATATTCGTAGTTTGTCCCGCCTCTCGTTACTGCCGTTCTGCAAAAAAAAGCAATCACCAGTCATTATCATGGTGTTTAGTAAAAAATCCGTACGATATTCAAGGACATTCAAGGACAATTTCCAGGACATTTAAAGGTTGTGTTGGAACATTTATAAAAAAATTAAAATATGCATTTCACCCGCGACATACTAAATAACATTTAGTTCGATAACCCTTTTCGTTTGCGTTGGAATCGGTTTAAAAAAAACTGTTAACTATACACGAATGTATATATGTGTGTCTCAGCGAATCTAAGATACACATTTTTTTTTTAGGATGGTCGCTAGTAATATATATTTTGAAAGAAACTCAAATTTACGTGGGAATAAAAAATTCAAGGACATTAGGTGGAATTCAAGGACATTCCAGGACTTTTTCAAGGACAGGCAAAATTCAAGGACAGTTCCAGGACGTCAAGGACTTCAATGACCGCTGGACACCATGATTATTTACAGTTTCTTGATTCCCGACGAGTTTTTTTTTTCATCGAAATTCTCACCATTTGTAAATGAGCCGGATGTTTCGTCGCTGCGTGATGCCTGATACTCGTGCCGGTTATAATGCCAGTGTCGGCAACGACCGATGACTTTGGATTCACAGCCTGTACTATTGAGGTAGTTGAATTGTCTTTGACTCTGTCAGGAGTTAAAGCAGGAGTGTCCATGCTATTGGTCAATTTTCCAGCCTCTTCGGTATTGCAGATCAACCTAACGAAGGTGAATAAAATTTATCCGATTAAATCGTCGCATGAAAATTGCCTCACGAACGGGAGGGTAATTCGAGCTACTGCGTCGCCGATAAATCGAACCTTGCCAAGACCGTGTGCTCCGCGCGCGCCCGTTCGCGAAACTGCTCCAACAGCTGACACTGCTCGGCGGTGAACGCACGAATCTTTTCCTCCGTGGCCGCGGCTTTTCGCTGAACGGCTTCCTCGAGCTGCTGCTGAAGACCAGCGAGCGCCGTCTGCAACGGCCTCGATAGTTGAGAAACTGTAAGAAAAATTTGATTCAGATTAACATCTGCGAAAACTTGACATTAGCCCGTCTTTCTAATGCACAGATGGAGTTCCTCCCCACCGAACACGGACTGTAACAATTATATCGTTTTTATGTCCTATAAAAACATGTGATGTAAACATCACTGCGATATTTGTTTTAAGGTAGTATTTGCTTTGAAAAACGCAATTTTCAAAGATTACAAAAAAATGCTGAACAAATTCATACGTATGCAGAAAAATAAACGCATCATTTTTATACAATAAAATAGTTTAGTTGCCGGGTAATTTGGTGATTAATGATTTTTATCTTGAATTTGTCAATAACAAATTGCAATTATTATTTCGTAAAAACAATCTTTGCAGCATCCCCTATACACTTGATTTTTTTCAGATTTTTCTTCCATCGAGAAGTGTTCGAAATTTTCTCTGAAACTCACGTTTGGCGGGACTACCTTAGCAAGTACTACCTTAAGTCACCGTACTATGTATTTGCGATACATTATCGTGCTCAAACAAAATGCAAACTTGATATAATGTTTCTATAACAACGGAGGCGTGACATTTATCATAGAATTTTTGTTTAATTAAAAAACAGATTGGACCGTTATATAATTACTTGTTACGGTGATGTCGTGTCATTTTATTTATCGTCAAGCCGTTATTTCGTGAGATATAAATTTGACATCGCTGTTACGAGTTTGTGTTTGGTGGATCATTTTAGTTAATTTATCCACCGTTAATCGCTCTGAGCGTTCGTCTCGCAAATCGCAAAATATTGAAATTTAAATGATCGAAGGATTAACATTCTTCTGCTTTGCAGCTGAAGTTTTAACGCACGCTTGTCTGACGACAAACGATTAGATAAGATAAAATTTCAATGCGGTCTCTTCGGTCTTGTTTACGCAAAACAAATGAGTCTCTGTAGGTAAAAATAGATCATCGCTGTGGAAATCGTGGATTTCACGAAACGGAAAATGCAGCTCAATCGACTTTGAATGAGCTAAGAAAAACTCAAACAGGCACAAACGATAGATTGAACAATTATCTTTTCTTTACAGCTAAATTTTAACGTATAATATATTCTATTTGGTGATAAGCTAATCAAATAGAGAAGATTAAAACTTTGGTGGCTTTTTGCCCTTGAGAGTGTCATGAGATTGTTTACATAAACAAAATTATTTCTCGACAAGGTAAAAATAGATCATTGACGTTGAAATAACAATTAAGGACGCTTCGCCTATACAATACTAACCAAAAATTTGATTCGGTGAGGACTTTTTGGGTACATCTGAAGAATACGGAGCGTATTGAAGATGTTAATTACATTGGTCTTGTGCAATAATAATTCGGAAAAGTTATTAAATTAATAAAAAATAGTGATCTTTTTTAATACAAATTATCAACTCCCGATTGGCAGATTTTTTTAAAGATTGTTATCCCATTGAGAAGTTTGCAAAATTCGCACTGGATCTTGCTTTTGGCTCGGTTTGTATACGCGATATGTCCTCAATTAAATGAACGCAAGACGAACTCTCAGGGTGCGAATAATCGCGTGCCAGTAATTCGAATGAACAGAGGAGAGAGAGAAGTGCTATCTCACCCGAAAATTTAGTCGGTGGTTGTGGAAGATCGCCATCGTCCAAAGAACTGTGATCAACGACTATCCTGAATACAGGACTGAAGGTAGGACTAGCTCTCAATCTTACTATTTCTTCCGAAGACATCTAAAAAAAAAAGAAATAACCGATGTCACAGAGATAATCAAATTTAGTGGTCATCGATAACTGTCTGAAATGTAAATGGCCGCGGGGCAACTACAAAGTCCCATTGCTGTACGACATGTCCGTATTTTTATACAAGATGAAGATGCAACTATTTTTTAGGCACAGTTGAAAAGACATGCGATTAGAGGCATTTGAATCTATTACTCAAAGAGGCAAGGTCTTATCGAGTGCGTGTAAACATAGCTTTTTTTTGCCTTCAGATAAAAATGATATTTTGATCGGTGTTATTTTCGTTGATCAGATATGCGGAACATTCAAACCCGAACATTACATCCTACGGTGAATTTTTGTCGCTGAATCTCGCTCGACTACTTTATGAATAATTCAGCAGTTCCAGCATTCCTTTTTTATTTTAGAAAATAACTTTTGACTTAAGGAGGTTCGCCGGCAAAATTTAGCGGTGAATGGAAAAGTTTGAGGTCCTTCTTCTCCGACAAATCGAAAAATCGCATTTGAGAAAAATGTCTACGTTCCATGTGTATGTTTGTGTGGCCAAAAAAAACGTAAACACGCCAACTGTTGTAATTGTTTAGCGGTGGAGGTGACATTTGGCACACACAGCGCATCACGACCACGGTTGTTTGATATTGAATTTGGCCGGAATTTCGGCATGATTTGAAAAGGTACGAATATTTTCTTTTTCTTTTGAATTCTTTTTTAAATACACTTTCCGCAATCACTTGTGCAATTTGCGAACTATCAGGGTGAAACTATGTACACAGGTAGAGCTGCTACCAAGGCTATTTGGCATTGGTAAAATGACTCAGTATGTTTGGTATTGAATTTGGCCGGAATTAACGAGAGAATTTCAGAAACATCAAAAGGTGCAAATATTTTCTTTTTTCAATTCTTTTTTAAATATCATTTCCGCTATCACTTGCGGAATTTGCAAACTATGGTGCTGAAACTATGTGCACCGCGTGAACTACTATCAAAGATACCATTGATAAATTGACTAAGTATGTTAGATTTTGAATTTGGCCAGAATTAATGAGAGAATTTCAGTATGATTTAAAATATATGAACATTTTCTTTTTTTGAATCCTTTTTTCAGTATTACTTACAGAATTTTTTAGCTACTCGGGTGAAACTATGTACACAGGTACAGCTGCTACTTGACATTGATAGATTAACGTTAAAGAATACTTGTCATCAATTTTCAATGCAAAAAATTTGACACCCTGATATAAAGATCCAACTTCTAAAAAAATTCTCACAGACTTTGATTCAATATCAAATTTTGTTTGCCCTTGCTGCAGAAACTTCCTCTATATCATGGAACTCTCCGATGAACTGAGCATTCTCCCAATGTTTTGTAAGAACAATTTCTCCGACCGATCTCCGAAAGAATCCCCTCGTGTGTAATGCTCACAATGATGTTGGCGTTAATGAGAACCAAAGCAGCTCCGTGTTCTCTGTGAACGGCGTGAGTGTATTCCGAACAGTTGTAACAATAATGCACGATCCATGATCCAACATTCCTGACTTCCACAAGGCCCGACTGTTCCTTGGTAATTCCCTCCAGTTCGTTGGCCATAGCCAGTTTCTGAAAGATAAAATCTTTTAATAATATTGCCACAAAATCGACAAGTTTTTATTAATTTTTTTCCAACCTTTCTAGCAAATATTTTCATCAACGCACAAATTCTCCGTATTTATCAAATTTTTTTTAATGGCAAGCTCGTAAAAAAAAATGTATCAATTTTTTTCCAATCTTCCTAGAAAATATTTTCTTTGCCGGACAAAAGTTTTCCATGTTTATAATTTTTTTATGGCAATCTCGTAAAACAATAATTGGATCTGAATGAATTAATTAACAAATAAACAATGAATGAAACCGAGGGAAATAAAAGAAACATGCAAAAGAAAAATGTCGACTCAATAATCACGATAAATTCGTTGCGGTTACCTCGCAAAAGAATCCATCGGCCCGCTCGACCGGGCTCAGTTCTATATCGTCGTCCTTCACTCCCTTCAATTCCGCTCCCTTCGTTCTTATAGATACGTTCAAGCATTTGCACGTGATGAACATCTTGACCCTTTGTTTTTGCAGCGCTTTCTCACACACTTCCCGAAAAGCACGAAAGAAAAGCGGTGTTTTTTTTTCGTGGACAGAAAACAAAAAACAAAAAGAAAACAATTCCGCAACGCGTACGTGAGAGACGTCGCGTAGACACAAAGGCGAGTGGCAAATCGCCGCGGTGCGCTACTCTCTTCGCTGTGCCGCTGCCTCGCGACACACACCACTCAAATTTTCGACTCTTTCGACTAGATTTGTACTTTCGAAAACGCACTGTTCGTCTCTACCTCGACATCTTTATGAAATTCCCGACAAATGGCGAAAAGTTCGAGCACACTCGACCGAGAACGATGTAACATCTATCGGGATTTCTTGGACGCACGAATCACGCTCTTTGCGGACGAATATTTTGGACGAAAAAAAAAAACCTCGTAAAGCCGCAAAGAAAAGAAAGTTACTTGTTGTAACTTCGAAAAGCTTTGTACGCAAGAGGGCACATTAAATAATCGCTTATATTGTCACACGCGAACTTGCGTGTCACTTCTGCGTGTCGGAACGACGAATGATAGGAAAGTCGAAGGTTTAACGTCGTACGTCCGAATTTACACGAATTTATATGTATATATGTTTTCCACTTCTGTTGTGTTGAATGAAAAAAAAAATCGGCGGCTTTAGTTTTCGTCACGATGAAAGACGATTGGTTGATTGATTGACTTTTAGTTTTTCTTTTTATTGTTTTCCTTTGTTATTCGTAATAATAAGATATTGTAACAATGTTGTAAGGCCAATGCGTCGGAACTTGCGATAGGGGGGGGGGGGGGGGTTACGTGAGAATTCTGCGTGTCCTCATCCGTCTCATTTACACTCGCGGGCAGCGATGTTTTTCGCCTCTCACGTTCGGGCGTGAGAGTTTACAGCGCGATAGCCAAGAAATGTCTTTGCATAGTATTTTTTTTTCTTTTTTTTGCTCGCTATCTGTTTCGTCGTGCGTCTCCAACGATAATAAAGTAAATTTTTCAATGTCACCCGCAAACTTGTGGACCTGCGAGGTATTTACAAAATATTATTGGAAAACAATTTTTTTTGTTTTGTTTTTTTCAACGCGACGAGTCGTTGTGCTCTCGTCTTACTAAAAATAAACACTGATTTATGTGGGCCGTTGTACGTGAGATTCTCAGCCGAGACAAAAACATACTCGCCGGTCAAGCTGAAGCCGAATATCCGATTGGATTACGTGACAATGCTGTTGTACGTATGACAAAATTCCTTACATAAGCCAGAGACACGCGGCGCGTAATTACCATCTATTTGGATCGATCAAATTTTGTTACATTCCGCGATTGTAAGTTCGATAAAAATTGCGTGACTAGAGTCGTAACTCGTGAACTGTCAATGGTGGAGGCGCGACAATTCAAATTACTCGGAACGACGTTAACGCAGCATATGCAGGGACGGGTAACATATAGGTGGCCGAAGGCCGAAACCGAAACCTCTATTATGAGCAACCTCGCGTAACGCAAAGTTTCTAACCCACTATGCTCCCAAATCGTTTCCGTATAAGAGACACGATATATGCGCTTAAATACACTTTCCGTCTGACATCCTCGAAGTCGAATGCATATTAGAGTTAAAAAATAAAATAGTATAATGTTTATTGACAATAATAAATAAAACCAGACGGATAAACGGTCTACACAACGGTCGTCCGCGAAGAATGCCGCTAAGTGTAAACGCTGCAACGGTATTGCCGCGATCGAAAAAAAAGTACGTCGAAATACGGGGGAGTTCATTAAAAAAAAAAAAAAAAAAATGTGTACCTTTATGGCAAACAGATATTTGCGTGCCGATCGCTCATACTTTCGAGCGTCGGTAAATTACCCCATCACTTGGGTCAGTATCCTTTGAAATCCCTCTGGACAATAGTAGCTGCTAGTTCCAAGAACAGATTAATGATTTGAAAATTCAAAGATTCACGCCTTAATTATTTTTCTTCCATGGCTAACCAAGTAGCAATTTTTGAGATGTTATAAAAAAGTTGTACAGTGGCTGACTTGTGACCACCAAAATGTTATCTGTAAGCTGTCGCATGTCTCAAAGTCGACTTTCGGAGATGCGATAGCTTACGGATAACATTTTGACGGTCATAAGTCAGCTTCTTGTGACTTCTGAAAAATTGCTATTTAGGTTTTTACGAAACACATATGCAATTAATTTTAATTTTTTTTTTCTTCAATTCAAGCAAAGAAAACATTTTTTAATAAAAGACCCTGTAATTTATTGTACATTTGCTTGGAGGATTATGAAAATTTACTCGACAAACTCGGTTAAGGTTGAAAGCGTTTTTAACTTTTATAATTCGTTATTCAGAATCTTCAATACTTATGATTTATTATAAACCGTTTGTAAATGAGAAATCTGCAAAAGTAATAAATTACCAAATTATCAAAAACCAAAATTTCAATTTTCTTAAGAATCTTTGATAGCAAGATGTTATGCTATAGTTCCCAGTGTGGGTTCTAAATATAGATCCAAGACGTCTCTGGGACATTGTTATTATTCTCAAGGTCATGGAAAATGGTCGACGTTAGGCTGGAATGGATTTACTCCCAAAGAAAAAAAAATTCTGGTAAATCTTTTAAAAGCGTTTACAAAATTTGTACGACCACTTTTGTTTACCAGAAAATTTTGAATAATAATGATAAAAACACTAAAGCAACTCACCCTTGAAAATCTCGTTGACCATGTCACGAACAGCTGTTTTATGCGCGAGGTTGCTCATAATAGAGGTTTCGGTTCGGTCACCTATATGTTACCCGAAAAACCGTTGCGGTGCACTTATACTTTGCAAAAATACTATAAGTATGGTATTTTTTTATAGCTATACATCTTTTGTTCTGTAAAAATGTTTATTCCAATAATCGTAACAATAATCAAATAAACAATGCCAAACATTAATTTAACTGAAAGCGAGAACCGAAGTCGCCGATGGAAACTTATATCGCAAAAAAGCGTTTATTTTAAGGAATTCGCCTAATTTAGTTTAGTCAATGATCGAAAAGGATCGATAAGGTTGTACGAGAAAACGAATAAAATATTTTTATTGCATAACATTTGTGTAACAAAACATTAGATATCTTTCAAAGTTTGGAAACGAAACTCGACGATATACATACTGCTACCTGTACAATACTGATATTTCCTCCAGGGAACTAAATAAAATTACCTCAAACTCACCTAGTCAAATTGGCTAGAAAAATATCAAAGTTTCGTTCGATAGTTCGTGTGATGTATTGGTGTGATGTTGGCGTGTAAAGCGTCATTCATTTTCCAATTTTCACAGAGTTGAATTGATTCAAAGATCTATGAGCTGTCCGGTTAGAGATTCTTTTCGTTTGAAGTACTCTTCGAATCTGATGGCCGCGTATCTGCCGATTAGAAAGAAAACAAAATTCGCCATGTACTTTTATTTGTGAAAAACATTTTTGACTGTGCTACTCACTGCAAGAAGTCAAAGTCGATGAACGAATATTTGCTCTGAATAAGAGCCCAGCAACCCCAGAAGAAGTGACTAAGAAGCACAAATTTTTTGACGTGTTCAAACAATTTAGTAACGTCATCTTCGGACACGCTGCTACTCTCATTGTAAGCTTGAAGATACATCCTTATCCATGACCTTTGCAAGGATTCGCTCGGATACAATGAATAATCGGGCATTTCTAAACCTAAAACACAAGTAAATTGATCGTTGGATTTTAGGAGCTTTATGCATACTTCGCACGATTCGAGACAGGTGAAAGCTAAATTTATGTGCTCTTCGAACACGAAATTGAAGACTAATCGTATTGAATTACGAGAAGATGAAAAATATCATCTTCGGTCTCCCCTCGGAAGGAAATATTACCGACGAATTCGGCAAAGTGATTCGCAATGTCAAATGCCTGATAATTGTATCCCGTGTACTCGAAGTCAATAAAAGTAACCGAATTTTCCGTCGGACTGTAGAGCACGTTTCCCAAGAGGAGATCGTTGTGAGCGTAGACCACAGGATTGTCGAGTTTCTGAAGTTCTTCTTTCAGCGCCAGATACTCACTCTCTAAAAACTCGTAAGGTCGTATGATTTTCTCGAATCTGCAAGACAATTATTTTAAAAATGCGTAAAAAAATAAAATGTATTCGTGGCTGAAAAAAATTTTGAAAGATTTTTTTATACCTGGAATGTTTGTCCGGATCGTTGAATTCTTTTGGCATAATATTCATAAATTTTTCAGTTTTTTCCCATATCACTGGCTCTTTGCTAGTATCCGGCAAATCGGGTCTGAGTCTGTGCATCTGAGCCATACGTTTTGCCACCAACAAGTAAACTCCAGGTTGCCTGACATTTTCTACAGTAAGTATATCGCCTTGAATGAATTGATAAGCCAGTCCATTGTTGAACGTCGCGTAAAGGGAATGTGTGTATCCTGCCTTGTACATGATCTAGAAACAATACATAAAGTTTTCTCACACATTGCGTTGATAGAAAGGTCTTTGCATATCCAAGTCCAATGTTCGTAGAGATTCGAGAGTACAGTCTAAAAATCTTGTTTTCTTTCAACTTACCCTGATATTTCTTGTTTCATCTTTACGATTGATGAGCAAATCTGTTTTGTGCCCGTAAACTCTGATCATTACCATCTCATTGTAATGACCTGGATACCAAACTCCTACTAACTTGTTTGTGATGCCATTTGTGAAGATCTGTGAAATAATTATGAATAAATAAAACGTTTCTGCGTTAAAAATCTAGCGGGAAAGTTGTAAGAAATGTTTATATGCATGATTAAATTATCTTGTAAAGAACAATATTGAAATACTGTCGGGGTAATTTATCACGATACTGCATCCGAAAAATAAGTTTTATCTGTGCAATGATAAGAAAATTCAATAAGAATCGTGATAACATTCGTTCACATTGTACCATGTTTCCATGATAAATGAAATCTTTGATTTTTGATGTAAGAAATCACCTTCCTTCAATTCGTATGTGTAAAGTATAAATTACTCGATAAATCGTTGCACCGTGCAGTTTGCAATTAAAAATTGTCGATTCGAATCAGATGAAATGAAATGTTGGATGATTTTATGTAGGATGCAAAGATTGATATTTGGCGCTCAATTGAAACAAGTGTTTTATTACCATTGAGTCAAAAATGTTTAACACACAGCCGCCGACTTCTGACGTTTTCTGAAACGGCAGCTCATACTTAATGGAAATATACTTGCTGAGAATTGTGAGAAATAGAACAAATGCATTCATACACAATTTACAAATTAACATTGGATTGTAGTATATAATATTTAATGGTTATTTTTTTATTGCTTCTGAGGAAAATATTTTCAATTAATGGCTAATAATTGTTTCTGATAGACTTTTGGAGCAGCAGCTCATACCCAACTAGAAAGCCTTGTACAATAAGTGTGTTGTGATACATACATTTTCTTATACCAATAATTTTCTCTTACAAATCAAATAATGTTACCCTTATTCTTTCCTCCTCTCACAAGCAATTTACTGATTAGCGTTTCGTACTCTATTCATTTACAGATTCTTTCGATTCTTCAATTATGCCAATACCAAATGCTCTTACAGACAATCCACTTGTTTTTCAAATATTGTATCTACACTAGAATCAACAGCTAATTAATGAAACTGAACAAAAAAATAGATAGTAAGATTTTAGCAATGTTTATTTTCTAAATATATTTATATCAGCAATTCTAGTTTATATGGTAACTTCATAGAATATTACATGGAACGAGGTACTACATAGACACTAAAAAGGTGCACTGCCCATCGTTAATATCTGGTTTTCCTGGATATTGGTATCGAAGATAACATGGAAGACATCCAATCTTGCTAGATCGGATTCAACCAGATAGAAAAAAAGAAAAGCAGGCATTAATGAAGGGCAGTGTACTACATAGAATGAGGTACTACATTCACTAAATAGATGCACTGCCCATCGTTAATGCCTGGTTTTCCTGGATATTGGTATCGAAGATATCATGAAAGCCATCCAGTAAGACATCTAATCTTGCTAGATAGGATTCAACAAGATTAAAAAAAAACAAGCATTAATGACAGGCATTGTACTACATCAAATGTCTTGTAAAAAATATATAAAATATGTATTGTAAATCTTGCTATTCAACTAATGACCGCCAGTACAAAAAACATTCGTAGTACTAATATTGTTAAAATCATAATATCAAGTTTCTTTAATGTACGATACAGCCTCAATGGTGCTATTTGTAAAAGAATGCAGCATACACCGTCGGACAGATTACCTTAAATTGAAGTTCGTTCATCGGCCAATCGGGTCTGATGCTCTTGACAACCTCCGTAGCGCCGTCAACGACGTCGTTCTCATCAATAGTTATATTCAAGTATACTTCGTCGGCCAATTTTTCCATGCTGCGAGCTTATACCAGCCTGATGGAGGAGCAAAAAAAACTCGTCTCGAAAATTTTTTTCAACTTCGTCCAGATGGGAATAGACGCAGGATTGAAATTGAGGAGGACGGTGCTGAGAAACGTAGAACCTCTCACTGTAGCAGCGCAAGGGGGACTGAAGACTGAACTCGTCAAAGACCGACACAAGCTGATAAGAGACAACGCTAGGAGTGATAGCAAAATTCACAAGCCAACTATCTCGACCTTGGCTCGACACAGTTTCAGCTGACGGAAGGGAAAGGAGGGTGAAACTTAATGAACGAGAACGGCTCTCCATTATACATGTAAAAAAAAAACAAACTTCAAGTGTTATTAGAAAATTTATATTACCACACAGAGTGTCGTTCGGTAGCGCTGCTATTACACAGATTGACAATCATGATCGCGTCATATGACTGGCCGATACACAAATGAATCGTGACGACACATTTTTCTTTTTTTTATCGATTTTGTCCTTGTTTTTTTTGTATTAGTTACATTTTAAAATGGTAGAGTGATAAACGTTGTTCATTCGAATTTTACCGAACACTAAAAGGAACGACGATGTTTTCGCAGACCGCTTGCACAGCTGAGCCGGAGTATCGACGTACTTTGTGTGTCCATAATATATATCGGTGTAACCGTGAAATCAGCTGGGGGGCTTCCGCGACACACCACTGCGGGACGTATATCCATGCATATCCAACGCGAGGGCCGTAGGCGACTATATAAAAGTAATTTGATCGAGATTTGCTACAACCCGAACGGATGTGGTTCATCATGTGTTATTTGCTCGTAATATTTCGTCAAATTTCAATGATATTGTTAAAACAGTTTTTATATGGTCCTGTAGGGCATGAAATAATATATCAATGTTCTGCTAGAGTAACCATCGTAGTTATTTCTTTGAAGGAGGATAAAGATAGTAATTACGAAGAAGCCTTAGTTTTTTTATGAGAGAGAAGAAGCCTACGTTGTCTCTCGGCGCAATGTTTAGTATACGCAAAAAGTTAGAGTTCAGTCCGTGACCTTCGAGCTATACTTTTTGTAGCAGAGAAAAATGGAATTGGAATATTTAAAAAAACTCGCAAAGGAACTTTGACGTGTTAATTTTTATTGTTGGCAAAGGCATAAATAAACTACAAGGACGCTATACATTGTTATTATAAATGGAAGAAAGCAAACTATAATTCTGTCTAGGCACAAAGTTCTTGAACTATAGATATGAATTAATTTTGCTTCCTCATAAAGGAAGCTTTGTTTTTTGTTTTAATCTATACAGCAATATTGTACAGGCACAATATCGTTATTTAAGAATGTATCGCGATTAGTTGAAAATTAAAGAAAACTCGATCGTGCTAATTGCACGGTTTCCGTCTGGTATCATAACATCCGGTTTATTTTTTAAATTTAGTTTCTTATTTTATTTAGTTTATTTATACCAAATATTTTTCCATCGAAATTTCTTCATTATGACAGGAATATTACAATCTTATACTGTAATCGTGATAAACATTTCGGGAATTTCATACGTAAATGGCGTTTGCGCGTGAATATTATTGTTCTACACAAACGATCTTACAGCGTTACACAATCATCTCGTGCTAGAGACTTCGAGTACGATTAGGTTGGTAATTTGGTGGTGGAGAGGGTCCAATCAAATTGGTGAAAGAAGAAGAAGAGGTTGGTAATTGTAGCGGTTTCGATCACGGCCACATATGTCGATACCTTCAGACCGCGACGCGAACCCTATTTTTCTCCCGCACACGAAGTATACAAACATTGTTTATGAATCGTGATAAAAAAATATTTTTTGAATTTCCCGTCACGATGTGAAACGTCGAGAAAAATCTTCTGTATCGCGAACTTGTCACAATCGCTGAAAGAACAAAGAACAAAAAGAAAAATAAATAATCATAAGAAACACGAAGAGAATTGCATGGGCAGAAAACGTGCGAGCGAGTCGGTGGGTTTTGGGTCTACACCGCTGGTACTTTGTTTTTTTTCTTACATTCAAATGATCATTTTCATAAGCAACCGACATGTTGCAAGAGCTGTCCATGAATTTGGAAGAAAAAGAAACATCGCAGGAAGAATCGACGCTCAAGATGCCTGACGTCGAAATGTTTAGCAGGTAAAAACGCACTTTCGTCACTGCCGTTTTCGGACTGTTTACACTAAAATTTGCCGTTTTTTTTTTTTAATTTTTATTTTTCAATGACAGACTCACATTTTTCTTTGTCCCCTTATGTCACGTCTCTTTCTGTTGCGCTACTTATTATTTGGACACATTTTTTGTTCTTTTTTTGTAGCTCCAATAAGGAAGTCTCCGAAGTCGGGCGATTAGCACAGGCGCTCGACTGTTTCGATCTGTTAGAGGAGACGTCGAGCGACAATGATTTGTCAAAGCTTGAAAACTCTAAAGAAACGTCGATTATATCCATCGTGAGTTTAGCTCTTGACGCGCTAGTGTTCGGACCTTGTAGTAATAAAAATGAACACAAAAAAATTGTCCTTAGCTTTGTTTTCAACAATTTTTCTGGAAATTGTCGAAGCTAGAAGCGGTGGAAAGATTTTATTACAATTTCTATGGAAAAACTTAATTATAATTTATGTGGAAAAATTTTACACTATACACAAGCAATGTGTAAAGTGTGACTTTCTATCATAGATAAATTGTAAACATGCTTTCGAATATCGATTAACTGGGACCTTCATATCTTTGATTTCATATCTTTAATTCAGAGAATTTTAGTCTAGGGAAAAATCATTTGTATATTAACGTGTATGTGTATGTAAAAAAATATAAACCACGGTAAAAATTTTACAATTTTACAAGACCAAATTATATAATTTGGTCTTGTGAAATTGTGAAATTTTTTCCAACTTTTTTATTGGCCACAACGGAACACTCGGCACACCGGTGCGTTAAGGATTAGGTCATAGCAACGGGCTCATAAACATCTGCACAAATTTTCTACGTTCATTGAAAGTAAAAATGTTGTATTCATCAAAATTATTTTTGTCCCCACAGTCGAGTATGGGCGACTCGTTTGTTGCTTTAATGGGAAAGACTGAAGTGAGACACAACGCTGCAACGAACGGTTGTACATCCCTGGGAGAATCAGAGATGCACCGCAACGGTGAGGGTGAAGTGAAAACGAGGTGGCTCAACAGAAGAGTGAGCAGGCATTTCATTCATGGATCAGATAGCGAAGACGACGCCGAGCCGCTGGAGGAGTCTCGGGTCGCGCCTGATTCGGCGACCGCGAAGCCCGAAAACGGGATGGGAGGATTGTCGAACGGGGGGAGCAAGTGCGATTCCGCCGAGTATCCGTTACAGGAAACGGAAGCAAGGATGAGGCGATCGGTGAAGGGGTCGCCTATAAAAATCGACAGCGAGTCCGATGAGTCAATCGAAAAGACGCTGGTTTATCGGCGCCCCAAATTGGGAACGAGCATCATACGGTTGGACTCCGATAGTTCGCCGGCGAAGAGTCCGGAAAAAACGCCGACGAAGAAGTGGGAAGGACCGGACTTCAAGTTGAACCTCAAACCGCTCGGAATAGATAAACAATTGACGCCCTGGATAAAATCGATCAAATCGAAGCCACTTATGGCATCACCGATGCCTGTGAGAGAATTTTTTTTTTATTATTCTCAGACCGTCCGACACGGATGTTCTGGTAATTTTTTGTGCTGGAATTTTCGTTTGCTTTCGAATCGAAGCTATAAATGGAGCTAACTGGTAATTTCTGAGAGTCAACATTTGCAACAATTACTTTTATTTCTTAGAAGGCCAGTTTCATGGGGATAAATGGTGCTGAAAGGATCCTTTTCCGAAAAAATGTGTTTGCATTTCGAGAAAAAATTACAGCAGTTTAAAAAAAAATTAGATTCATATACTGGGACATTAAAATTGATCGATTAATTAAATTCCAAATCTTTTGTTCATACTATAAATATATTGTTTATTTTTTTGAATCGATATTTTTTACGACACTGTTTCAGGTACAGAAGGACGAACTAACCGAGCACTGCCGCGGTCTCAAAGAGCTTCACGCCGAGATCCTCGAAAAATTCGTCACGGCCTTGACCAAGATACCCGTGCCGATATTAGAAAAGTTTCCCCACTTCGACGCCGACGCTTTCGGCCAGTTGAAAACACTGCACAAACACGTACAAGCGAAGATACGCTTGACGGAACGGAAAATCTCTTCGGCGGAAAAAACAGAGGCGAAGAGTTCGACTGATCAAATGATTTTGAATGAGTCTAGCCAATCGGAATATCCCGATGATCTCGACGACTACATGCCTTTGCCCCTGAGAGTCGAGAAAAAGGCCGAGCCACCAAAAGTTTCTTCTAGAAGTGCGAACAACGCGCGTCAGAATCTCCACGTCGACGAAACCGTTGCATCGACTTGCTCGTACACGGAAAATTCGTCGCAGGAGGAGATTTTCAAATCCCTACCAGTTTCGCGTGCAAGCGCTCAAACATCGCGAGAAAGCGTCCAATTTGTTTGTGAATTAAAAAATCCTTCAAAGAGCGATACGGTAAAAGATTCGAGCCAGACTGAATCTCCCCCAATTAAGCGCGGCACATTTCAATTAAAAAGGCCGGTGAAGGCGACGATCTCCACGGAGATGACGAAAAAGATCGATGAGATTTGGGAAAGAAATCAGGCAACGAAGTCATCTTCACAACCGGACCTAAAATCTAGCACTGGCGATGACAACGCGTCGATGAGCTCGCCGCCCCTTCGCTCCGAGTCTACGAACGATATGGACTTCAGCGACAACGTTCCACCCGACACTGCTTACAGATTGCCGGAAAAATCGTCGAAGCCGTCGAGCTTGAAGTCAAAAAGTTCCGACATATGGGGGGACTTCGCCGAGAGTTTTTCCTCGAGTGACTTGACTCCTCTCTCGCAAAGAATCGAACCAACGCTGAGCAACGAATTGATGGATTATCCGGAGCTCAGCGATGTTTACTACGAAACCCCACCGAGGACCAAGAGTCCGAAGAAAGCCTCGCAGGAAGTTTGCGTCAAGTCGAAAGACCAAACTTTCGAGATTGGTACTTTTACCGGAAATTATAAGAACGATGGAGTCAGCGGAGAATTCGATGGACTCGATTACGTACACTCGAGGGAAATGCTGAAGGTACGTTGGAACAAAAAATATTTCCGAAAAAAAAAATGCAGTCTTGAGGTAGTACTTGCGGTACAGTTGAGCTGAATGCGAGTTTCAGAGAAAATTTTTGTGCTGCAAAGATTACTTTTGTGAAATAATAATTGCAATTTGTTATTAACAAATTCAAGATAAAAATCATCATTCAACAAATTATCCGGCAACTTAACTATTTTATCCTATAAAAATGATTCGTTTATTTTTCAGAATACGTATGAATTTTTTCAAAATTTGTTGTAATCTTTGAAAATCGCGTTTTTTCATGTTCAAGCTGTGAAAAAACGCAATTTTCAAAGATTACAAAAAATTCTGAAAAAATTTATACGTGTTCATAAAAATAAACGAATTATTTTTATGAAGGAAAATAGTTAAGTTGCCGGGTAATTTCTTGAATAGTAATTTATACCTTCAATTTGTTAATAACAATTTGGTATTATTATTTCACGAAAACAATCTTTGCAGCACCTCCCATACACTTGATTTTTTTTTCAGATTTTTATCCCATTGAGAAGTATTTGCAATCTTCTCTGAAACTCACGTTTGGCGAGACTGTACCGCAAGTACTATGTATCTTAAATTTGAAAAAGTGCCCGATTTAGTCCTTATTTCGCCTCTGATACATTCATAATTTTCTTGTCGTATTTTCTTGACAGCCTTGTTTTACCTGGTAGCTGGGATATAAAAAAAATCCGTGCTCGATGAAACAATTTATGAATATGCAATAATTCGATAATCTTTTGCAGATTTTTCGGCGAATTTTCGGTCTCTACTCGTTCCGACCGAATCAACTTCAAGCTATAAACGCGGCTCTCTTGTCTTACGACTGTTTTGTACTGATGCCCACTGGAGGAGGAAAGTCACTTTGTTATCAACTGCCGGCTCTCATAACTCCCGGATTGACGATCGTGATATCGCCTCTTAAGAGTCTTATTCTCGATCAAGTACAGAAACTCACATCCCTCGATGTGAGTAACACAAAAGAGAAAATAAATATTTTCTTCTCGATTTCCTAGCAGATCGGTGTCGACTGTAGCTTTTATTTTTTAGATACCCGCAGCTCACATGTCTAGCAGCATAACGGAAAACCAAGCGGAAGCGATATATCGCGAGCTTTCGAAAAAAGAACCGGGTCTGAGGCTTCTTTATGTGACACCAGAAAAGATCTCCGCATCGGCGAGGTTTTGCAGCACACTCGCGAGACTCTATGAGAGAAATCTTCTGGCGCGGTTCGTCATCGACGAGGCGCATTGCGTCAGTCAGTGGGGACACGATTTTCGACCGGATTATAAAAAATTGAAAATGTTGCGTGACAATTATCCGCGAGTTCCGATAATGGCGTTGACGGCAACGGCTACGCCACGAGTCAGAACGGATATTTTGCATCAGTTGAGCATGACGAATCCAAAGTGGTGAGTTTGAAATTTCAGAAGATTGAAATTTCACGACAGATTAAATGAATAACGTTTAATTAATTTTTTTTTTTTAATTACCAGGTTCCTCAGCAGCTTCAACAGGCCCAATTTAAGGTATAGCGTGATTCTGAAGAAGGGAAAAAATTGCTCCGACGAGACTATAGCAATGATCAAGACAAAGTGGAAGAACGAATGCGGTATTGTTTATTGCTTGTCGCGCAAGGAGTGCGACGATTATGCTGGACAGTTGAAAACCAACGGCATCAAAGCGCTGGCCTATCATGCCGGCCTCACGGACCATCAGCGGAGCGACGTGCAGGGCCGATGGATTTCCGAAGAAGTGAGTTTGAACTTCAATCAATCGAAAAATGTATTTTTTTTTTGTCCCAATTTGAGCGGTCTCCTCGAATGGGGGACAAAACTGCCATCGGATTCGTGTTCAGCATAAAAAAATACAAGCATGTTCGACACGAAAGCCTTCTCATTTTTTTAATAAAAAAATAGAAATGGTACCTTTTCTGACATTTTTCATCGAACTGCAATCATCGGAAAGATATGGTATTGCGTTTCAATACCGTGTGTGTTGCCGTCGAACACAACGAAAATATCTTAAAGCGCGAAATCGGCCAAAATCGAGCCAAAAAATGTTAGCTCGAAGATTGTTTTCTTCTCGTTCGCAGTCATATAAGTGTCTGTGCCTGAAGGTACAATTGAACCAACACTTTCTAAGAAAAAAAAAAAATTTTATTGCAGGTCAAGGTCGTCTGTGCGACGATAGCTTTCGGTATGGGTATCGACAAGCCAAACGTGCGTTTCGTTATTCATGCGACGATTCCAAAGTCCATCGAAGGCTATTACCAGGAGAGCGGTCGTGCCGGTCGTGACGGCGAGCTCGCCGAGTGCGTTCTCTTTTACAACTACTGCGACGTCTTGAGACTGAGAAAAATGATAGAGACGGACCAATCGTCGATAGCAGCAGTTAAAACTCATACCGATAATCTCGTGAAAATGGTTAGCTTCGCCGAGAATGTAACCGACTGTCGCCGAGCGCAGCAGCTCAATTATTTCGGTGAAATATTCCAGCGCGAGAAATGCATCGCTAACAAGGCGATGTCCTGCGACAATTGTCGATGCAAGGTAAACAACGAGTTACACGATAAATTTATTGTTGTGTTACAATGACAGGGTGGCCATTGTCAGGGAAAACCTGGAAATGTCAGGAAAATCAGGGAAATGTATCAGGGAATTAAATATTACTCAAGGAAAATACGCAATATCAAATCGAGAAAAAAAAGTGTTTGGGCGAATTTTTGTGTTGCGTGCTGCTGAAAAAATGTATGGGCCGACATTTCTTTTTTGTTTTTTTTTTTTTCAAGTTAACTAAAAAACAAATTGAAAATCCGCGATCACGATTACAAATTCATTATAACTATTAATAATCGGGCATTCTAATAACCGTTGAATCGGCGAATATAGATAACCTCGCTCAGGCACTCGAGCTTAAAGAACTCGTAAAAAATGCAAAACAAGAAGAAGCTTTTCTCAATGAAAAAATTACGGCATTGAAGGAAGCAAAATAATTCTTATGTTATCTTGTTTATTCCTTCCAAAGATATAATTTAATAAAAAATTCCAAAGAATAAATAAAAATACACATATGTAATGTTACTACTGTATTACTTTCTTCACAATTCTGAATAGTTTGTCAGGGAAATTTTCGAAAACATCAGGGGAATGTCAGGGAATTTTTTTCGTCCGATTTAGTGGCAACCCTGAATAAGTGACACAATAAATTTATTATTGTGTTGCAATGAGTAACACAACACATTTATCATTATTATCAACGTAATGAATAATCGGGAGAAAAAAAATTTTATCGAAATTGAAATGTTGCAGAATGATTTTACGGAGGTCGACGTGACGACGGACGTGAAAGCTATAATAACAGCTGTAGGGACGATAAATCAAGCGAGATCGTGCAATCTTACCTTGCTATATCTCGCCGATATATACAAGGGCGCCAATCTCCAGAAGATACGAGACGCAAATCTTACGTCGTGCCCGATTTACGGTCGAGGACGTGCCTGGAACAAAGTCGACATCGAGAGGTTGCTTCACAAATTGGTTATCGAGGAATATCTCAAAGAGGAAATGTACATCAAGAACGAGATCGCTTGCGGATACATAAAAGTCGGACAGAACGCGAACAATTTCATGAGATCAAAAGATTCCAAGGTATCGCTCCGAACGAACAAAATTTCGTTAAATAAAAAATTTCAATATCCTTTTTTTCATGAATTTCATGAATTTTCATGAGAGTCTTTATTTTTCGGTATCAGAGGCAAGAAAAATGAAGTTTCAACGTCGAATTTAACATTCGCATTGTGAAATGAGCGTCAGAGATAGTCAAATTTTTATAATTTTCTGTTGAACTCACGGAATTTAACTCTTCGATTGAGTTTCTTTAAAAACGATATTTTTTAGCATAAAATGATTTATCACCTATTTACCTCAAATTGCGATTGATAGTTTACAAGTTAAATGTTTCTTTTTTTTTCTTTAAGATGCTTTTCCCGATGCGATCTTCGACTGGTTCATCGGCGGTCGCAACAGTTTCTACGGTCACCCAGCCGGTGAACAAAATCCTGAAGGAACTACAGGATAAATGTTACACCGAGTTGATGGCAATCGTACAGGGTATCGCCGGTGCTCTCGATGTTTCGGCGTCATCAATAATGAACATGATCGCCGTCCGAGCGATGAGCCAACAGTTGCCCGATTCCGAAGAGGCCATGCTCAGAATTCCCCATGTAACTAAAGCCAACTTCGAGAAATATGGCAAAGCGTTGCTTGACATTACGCAAAAGTTCGCAGCGGAGAAGGTCGGTAAGTTTCCCGCCGTAGGATATTTCGCGTCCGATGAATTTTCATGCCAATGTTATGAATATTTAAATAATTAAAAGAATGTACACATGGCTTCCTTATTTATTACAATTTTCCGCATAGCTTTCTCCAACCATGCGCAAGTTTGTAATAAACGACGACGCCATGTACAAACTACTTTGCAGCTTTATTCGTAACATAACAGAATTTCTACGTCTCATAAAATTAAAGTCGTCAAAATATACTTCAACATTTATTGTAGGAAATCATTTCACTCTTAGCGTGATATTTGCAAAAGCTCGTATAGGGCGTAAAAAACAATAAATTAAAAATTTTCAAACTTCCGTAAAATTTTAAGGGTTAGATCAATTTTCGCAAAATTTAATGCGAAACATTGCACAGTGTTAGCCCACTTCCGTGTCAAATTTTAGCTCGGTACTTTCATTGTTACTCGAATTGGACCGTTTTTAGTAACAACTCTAAAAAATCAAAATTCCGTAAAATCTGACCGCGTGGATAGATTTTGACTAAATTCAATACCAAAGGTATTTGATCAGAGTGCTATATTTGCATGTACTTTTAGGATGATAGCTCAACCTTTATACAATTAGCGCGACCAAGGTCTTTTTTTTTATTTTTAAATCGTCCAAAATCTCGAACTGGGTTTCTAAGCTTCATAAAAATTGCGCCAACAGAAGAGACGTGAACCTCTACGAATGTACCAAATTTCAACTGGGTATCTCGAGCAGTTTCCGAGTTGTCCGGTAAACGATTCGACGGTCACATACACACACGCACGTATATCTGGATGCGAGCTAAAAATCTAAGTTCTCGACGTTTTAGACTATTTTAAGTACGTTGACACTAAAATCTCGATTTTTTCTTCCGAAAACAACTTCCTCTACAGGAAAGCCAAATTGCAAAATATCGGCATGTACACTAAACGATCTGTCGCCATATTTACCCGAAAATGAATTATGCAAATGAATTATGTATAATATATTTTTTTAAGTCGAAATTTGGGGGAAAGAATCGCAATCTATAAACTTCAAATATTTGTTTACGTCGAATTTCATTTTGCAGTACTGTTGAACGACGGAGACGATAACGGAGAGGAGGAAGCAGAGGACGCACCCTGGATCGACAGTGCCACATCGCCGGCGAAAGCGGGCAGCAGCGGTTCAGGTAGAAAGCGCCGAGGTGGATACAGTCGTGGTACCCGTGCTAAAAGGTACAAACGAGGCGCCAGGTAAGAAAATAAAACATCAATATGACAGTCCCGCGAGATGAATCTTTCTTGTTCGATCGACATGTTTTTTTTCCAGCAGCAGCAGAGGACGTTCATCGGCTCGAGGATCAGCGGCGTCGGGCTCTGGTAGGGGACGCAATCCACCCAAAGGACCTGGATTTGTCGATTTTACGCAAAAAAAAGAATTTCTCGTCGATCCATATCGTTTCGGAAATCTCGGTGTGTGATAGGTATTCGATTGTTTTTTTTTTGTTTGCTTTGTAGATAATCATCGACTGTGCTTATTCGTTTCCTGTTCATCGTCTCACAGGTGTAACGTAGATTCCCCACAATGAATCCCCGATCGTTCGTCCGTCGTGTTTATGATTTTAATGTTTTTTTTCCCTCAATTTTGTTTTATTTATGTATTTTTTTTTTTTTCAAAGCGAAACGCGCCAAGGGCCGAATAAAGTTTAAACGGTTTAATGATCGTTCCTCGAAACATGTATATATGCATCACACCGATCGGCACGAAATAAACCTAATTTTTTCATATTTTCATACAACGTCGTCGATTTAATCGATAATCACCTCCTCACTCGCAGAATCGACGAGAGCTTCGGCCCATCCTCGAGGCGAACAATTTTTAACGAGACTACGAGACGAACTAGCTCAGAGTTCCGGTTGAACGATGCGAGCTTGACGATCTTCGTTTCTGATGTGTTTCTTGAGCAAATTCATTATCTCGTGATCGAATTCGGCTGGGGTCGGCTTCACACCAGCGGCCCAGTAGAAAAGATCCCAGTCGTTTGAGGGCAGATTAATCAATCTGTCGTAGAGCCTCAGCTGATTGTCGTCGAAGCTGTTCAGATACTTTTTGGCGAAGGTACTCAGCATCAAACCGTTCTCCAGCATTCCTCGCTTCCGTGACTGGTAGACCAAACTATCGGGAACAAATTATCAACGTTAAGTATATCGGTAACGAGTCGTATAGTTGTTTGAAAAAAATAAAACCTAGAACCGAGAATGCAGAGAAAAATACGGCGCTAAATGAAAATTCGCACATAGTTAATCGAATAATATCGCTCGTTCATCCAATTATTATAATTAAATTTTATACCGATCACCGAACGATATTATTCAATTTTTTATAGATCGATTTAGCTCGATAGCAAGGGAATTGTTAGAGCCAGCGTTTTAACAGACATTTTTGACGAAATAAAAAAAAAGCGTGAAATCACGTTAAATAATAAGTTTAAAATCGAGTTAAATAATAAGTGCTCCAAGCATTTCGCCGACAATTCGAACTATCAATGAAGATTTGGAACATACTGAAAAACTCTTCACTGGTCACCAAAAAAAAAAAATAATTAAACATTCATGAAAATCAAGCTACCTCTTCGACGAAGCTGAAAATGATAAAATATCGAATTTTTCTAATTTATTATTAAAAAAATGGTCGATATCTCGAGTCTCTATAACGAGACGGTTGTATGTTATTTTTCGCGCTAATCTGCAAATCGATAGAACTGCCGTTTATCCCTGGCCGTGTTAATTTTGCCGCCATTTACCCTGTTTGGCAATCAAATTTGTTCTAAAAGCAGTATTTACCTCTGTTTACTCAGAAATATTTTTTTTTTATATCTCATATAAAATATCTTATCTTACCGAGCTCGTTTGAGATCTGAGTTTTCGCCCTCGCGTTCAACGTAACGGGGTATCGTTGGTTCGCGGCCTTCCGGATGATGCAGATCGTGATCTCCCCTCCAGAGCGAAGTCGTGGCGATCGCTCTCACCTTGCCGACAGGTCTAACCTGCAACAGACGAAAGTGTATGGTAAACAAACAGACCAGTATACGTTACGAATAATTTATCATCGGTTTGTACTCACCAGCGACATGCTGGATTTTATTGCGACGTTCATTATTCGCTAATAGTTGAGATTATTACCTTTGTTCGTAAATTCTTCAATATCAATGTTTAATGTTATTGCGCGTTATCTCACTCTTCGGCAAACAGCTGACTGAGGAAACAGCTGATTCGGAATTCAACCCTTTCTACGACGCAAAACTCCCCACTCGGAACTATTTCTTGACATAACCTTCGTCCCCCTCCCCCCATTAGTTAAGTACCAGCATTGTATAACTACAAAACACGCTGTTTAGTAGGGAGAATGAACAACGTATCGAAAGAGAGTTAAAACTTAAAGTTTTATTTCTAATCGACGTCGATTAATCTCGAGCTCGTCGCTCCGATTTAAGGTTAAATTATATCGTCTATCGTTTGTCTCAATATTATTTACCTTAGGTTTGGCAATACAGACTTCAAAGCATGCAGTATACAAGAAACTGAATCTACGGGAAAGGGAATCTTAATCTTAACTTAACTTAAAGATGTCCGGCAAAGTTAATATCATTTACAAACCAGAGGAATAGCTAAAGAGTACAGCGTAGCGACGTCGGCTGAAAGTAGCATAAAAAATAAAGAAGGTCGATTTACTCGTAAAATCGAAGAGTCTGCAGCAGAATATGTAGAATCCCTCTCTGGAAGACATGACTTATGCTCGGCTTTGTCAAAAAATATGTTTGGAAGAGCTATTAAAGTTTGTGCAAACAAGGGCATGCGCTGAACGAAAAAAATTAATGTGCCATTTACTTTCAAGGTATTGATAAATACGACTTTGTTTCATACAGTAATTTGTTTTTTTCAGTCTCTTATTTTTTTTTTTTAATCATCGATGTTTGTTATTAATTTTTGTTTTTGATCAGACAGTGGCGCCACACGCCGTGAGAATTGCGCGACCGTAGCATTGCCGGTCAAGCTATTTGTGAGCGTCTTAAAAAAATACCACACCGATGAAACACTGGCTTGAATTGGAATGTTTCGACGCATTGAAACATTTCCTTTGAGACATGTTTTTTCTCTTGTGCATTTTCATCGAAATCGAAGATGGAAACAAAGACTAATCGAGTCTCCCCACAGAGTTATCAGCCTAAGATTAAAGTACGATTCGATCAAGGTGAAGCGAAACATGTTGTCCGTCGCTCTCTCTATCGCTCCACCGCAAGACCAATGCCGCGATCTCTCTCACACTCCTGGCTCCGCTACGTGACTTTCACTTTCACCTTAAAGAAAAAGAAGGTCATGGGAACGGACAAAAAAAATGCAAACTTTATAATAAATATATATATAAACTTTATTCTCACTTTCACGACATTAAAGGGTGTCATCTAAAGTTCGCGCAGCACTGGGGAGATAAATGGAGCAGAGAAAGTAAATTACATATTTTCAGTCACTGCTAATACGATTTTGAAGAAATAACAGTTGCTATATAATCGTTTCTTCCATTTGGCGAGGTATCACATAATTTCGTTTTGTTTCATCTCGTATGTGTATCTGATACACAAAAAATTGCCTTTAACAAAAAATAATCTTTCCTTTTCTTTTTCAACAAATTCCCTTATCTACGCTACACTAGAAGCGTTTAAGAACTTTTATGATATCGTTGTAGAGCAAAGTCTTGGCGTCTCTGCCCCATAGATAATCAATGTGATTGAATTTCGCGTATTCGATCTTACGCTTCTCGATCACGTTCGGCAAGGCACGGGCTAGACTCTCAACATCCTGTAAAACAGATCAAGGCCAATTGCATTAGTATAATTGGACTATTGGCGCGAACGTCGTTTATCCTACTTACAGTCGGGTGATTCAAGAAGTCGTTTTCACTGTAAAATATGGACACGGGAACCTTGACCCTGTCTAGCGAATAGGCCGGCGGTAGGGAAGTCCCGTAAATCGTCATGTTCTTCGTCGTGCCGTAATCAAAGTTTCGAAATATTCCTGATAAAAAAAAATCGATGTCTCATCAATAACTGCCATTTTCAGCCTATCAATATTTATATAGATATCGATCGAAATAATTAATCCAACTATTTTTATTTTTAATTTGTTATTTTTTTCAACGAATTATTAATTTCGGAATAAATTCGTTGTATAATTACCAGATTGAATAGATTGACTATAGTGAATGATTTGTTTGGCCGACGCTCCAGCCGGAAAGTGTCCGAATATAACTGGCAGCATAGATTTATCGAGTTGATCGCTGCCGAAGCCGGCGACAAGATAGAACCACCCAGCGCAGAAGGTGTTCGAAAATGTGACCGGTGCGTTTCTCATGAGTGTCCCGAGAGCATAAGTTTGAAGCTTGTTACGCGGAAACCACTGGTTTATGTTGCAGTACGACTGCGCCCACTGAAACACGCTAATAATAAATATAAGACGAAGACAACGGGGAGTTACGATAGCGCGGATGAGGACTCACCTTCATGACGATGTGAAGCGGTACGACACACTTGAGCAATGGACTTCGTTGATTCGAGAGAAAGGCGATTGGAGCGAGGCACACCATAACACGAACTTTCGCGTTATATTCCGGACGTTCGCTCGCCATTACGAAAAAAGCTGTCGTGCCTTGACTGTAACCGACGTACAGAAGGCTCGTCTGCGCGGTTTTTTCTAGCACGTAATCAATAATTGCCGGCACATCGTATATTCCCATCTCGTGCCAACTGAAAATTAATAAATTCACTGCCGTGTCACCTGAAATTGGTGATTACGAACGGATGACAAACAATAAACAATACACATAACAATAAACAATGCATATAGCTGCCTGGGAAAAAATTAACTTATACAGTACAGTTCATGTTTGTCAGGAAGAAAAAAATAGATTAAAAAATGGATTGTTTGCCAAGTCGGGAAGTGATTTTCCCGATTCTGAAAATAAGTGATTTGCAGTTCAGGGAGAATTGAGAGTGAAATACGAACACTTCTCGATGGGATAAAAATGTGTAAAAAATCAAGCATATGTGAAGGTGCTGAAAAGATTGATTTTGCATTATAATAATTCCAAAGTGTTATTAACAAATGAATGAAAAAATAGTTAGAGCTAGCACAGAGAATTTTTTAAAAAATTCGACATCGCATATAACCTCCAATCAGACCTCACGTTATTTATCAACTAAAAACGAAATTTTCAAAAATTGTACGAAATTCTGAAAAAATTCACACGTATTCAGAAGAAATAAATCGTTTTTATATAAAAAAAAAAGTTAGGTTGCCGGGTGATTTGTTGGGATTTTTTTTTTCGTTAATTTGTTAATAATATTTTGGAATTATTATTATTCAAAATCAATCTGTTCAGCACCTTTCATATGGTTGATTTTTTTAGATTTTTATCCCATCGAGAAGTGTTCGCAATTCCTCTCTCATTTCTCTCTGAACTCACGTGGGGTCAGACGGTCCACAAGTACTACCTTAAGATATGAAGTATCTATCGACGAATTTTTTAATCGTTTGTCGTGATCGAACGTTCCGCATACGAAAAAAAAATCTTTCGAGTCACGAATTTTCATCAAAATATCATCTCACCTGAAGTCCCAAAATTCTTTATCTTTTGTCGTATATTTCTTGTGATACTGTGAGTACCTGTTGCCTCTGGCGTTGCCCAACCAGACATCGTATCCCTCGTCGCAGAGTGCGTACGCTGAAAAAAAAAATTGTAACACAATTAGAATTGTGAAGAAGCCACAAAGGGGCTAAATTTTAGATGAAAAAATATTTTTTAAAAGTACCCAAAGCTTTCTTAGGGCCGAGAAGGACAAAGTCGGCAGAACTCGATAGCAAGCCATGATGCACGAGAACTGCTGGTTTAGAAGATTTCTTCCCTGCACTATCTGCTATCCGCAACAGCGATATGTCCGAGAGTCCTATATAGTTTTTAGTATGTTGCTCGCTGATTGAATGTTCCTCGATAGTTTCTCCAATCAGTGGATCCTTGGTAAAAGTTTTTCCATCGGGTGTCGACGATTCCTGATTAGCTGACGTTAGGATACGATGCAATTCCAGACGATAACCATCTTCAGTCCAAACATAGTGAGTCTCGACTCGATAACCGTGGGATACTACTAGTTCGGGCTGTAATACAGAAAATAAATATTTTATTTTATTTCGTATCGTAACATTTTGGAGGAAAGTTAGTTTTGTGTTCTTTACACGCGGAGCTGTACGAAAAAAGTATTGAAAGACTGCATTCAAAGAAACAGATTGACTATACCGACTATTTTTTTTTTTTTTTTTTTTCTTTAAATTGCTTCTTGATAGGGAAATCTCAGTTTTAATTAAATAAATTGAATTTTTTATTTGATTGAAAACGGGTGTGAATATTTCGAAAAATTCGGAAGATCGAATTAAAAAAAAAACCCTGGAAGCGTATTTGTATATCAAACCTGACAAATTAAAAACTCTATTATTTAGGCAATCAATGAGGAAACGGCGTGAAAATTAACTTGCAATCTGTAATTTTTTTACAGTCTGCAATTCAGTCAATTGTTTTTTCTTATCGAATTTTATTTTCCTTATGGCCAGACATATAAATTATCGTTATCATTTGTCTTGAAACTTTGTAACGTACGATAGATTATCAGAATAAAAACAAAACAAATCTGAACGAAAATTGTTATCGTATTGAAGAAGAAATACGTTGATTTTATCTTAATTGGCAAAACCGACGCAAATAATATCAACAATATTTGTTGCAAAATTAACAATGTTACGCGACGCGGTTTCGCAACATTTGACCAGGAACAGCTAATCGAATCGAGGCGGATGTTGATGATTCGCATATAGTTTGCAGTGTGTACTTATCGACGATAATGTCTAGACCGAAAAAAAAGTCTGCCCGATGATAGTAAAGTATTTACGAAGTCCGTTCGTAGATCTATTTTTACTCCTGACTGCCCCCTGGGCAAAATGCGGCATTATCGACGGCGCCAGCGTTTATCGAAAAGGCTAAAAATCACTTAAAGGATTTTGGTATACCGATTCGTCATAGCTCAATTTATATTTATGATCGCGGTGTCATGTCGAAATCTATACCGGCAATCCCCACTGCTACTTATAATCGCAGCTGACACATTCGTCACTGTTTAGTACCAAATTGGTCGTCGAAGGCGTTAAAAAGTTTTCGAAAACTCGCGAAAACTTTGTCTGACGATTCGTCTGAAAAACTCTAAACGGAACGTTTCAGTGATTTTTATCGATTTTCCGAGATTTTTCCCTGATGTTCTCTGTTATATTTTAAATATCCCTACCATTTTCTGTTATGTGTTAAATGTCACTGAGAAAATCAGTGATTTTCAGAACAATTACAAATATTTAGACTCCGAAAAATCATTCACTTTCTCTAAAAAGTCCGAAAAGTGAGAGAAATTCATAAGATTTTTCAGAGAAACTTCAGGCGAAATTTTCCGAGACTTTCAGATATATTTTCAAAGATATTCAGATAAATATTTTCATCAGTGTTACAGGAGACTATTTATACTACTATTATAAATTTGTTCATCCATTGTGTATACAATAGTGCCAAATTTACGAGCTTAATACTTTGCATTTAATGAAATAGATAATCTCGTATCTGTTATTCGACACGTTAGTTTTTTTCCTTCGCTATTATTTCGTCGATTATTCATTTCGTCTTCGTTATCATGTGTACGAGAAAGCGATGTTTTTTTTTTAAATTCATAAAGCCTCTGTGATATAATTTATTATTCGTAAAGCCCCCCCCGAAGTCATTTTCTGTTTTGCAAATATTTCTAATATCATTTTATATTCTTAAACTCTCTACGATGTAATTATCTACTTTTGTAATCTATCCGATACCATTTTCATTTAGAAACTCCGCCCGACATGATTTTATTAACTCGTAAAGTTTCTCTGATTTTTTAGTATTTTAAATGCTGACTTCAAAAAAATGTATACACAGAGTTATTTATAGTTTTTATGTTTTTGTTTTCGTATGTAATATGTCAATGCCACCGCTTGTTATTGATTCTTCGTATTAGCGATTGCAACTTATCGAAGTATGTCGAATACAGTGACCGGCATTTTTCTTCGGGAGTCTTTTACGGAGCTCCACTATGTACGATTAATGATATCGCACAAAGTCAATGAAATAACGTTCAAGCTATATAGCTGCACAGCTATACAGCCTCCGAACTATCGTAAATACAACGACTTATTATTGTTCGGAGTGGATTCGATTAATAAAACTATCGACCGACAATTGTCTTATCTTATTTCGCGTAACGAATGTTAACCCAAGAAAATTGTCGATAACGTATAAAGTATAACGAAATATGTCATTGACTGATAATAATAGTTTACAGAACAAAAAATTCCATAAAACCGATATTTTTGTCACGATGTCTAATCTCCTCTTTTTTTTTTTATTAACGAGCTAAATGCGTGTCGGTGTTTAGGAAGGACGACGCGAGTTGTGGAAGGTCGGTTGATAAGCAAGGTGAACGGCTCAATTACTGTCCCTTAATCATATTATCTACGACAAAAAATCCTATTTATGTCCGACAAACTCAATTTTTGAAAATATGTTATGTATAAAAATTGTGTAACCGTTACATAACATACTCGTAACAATGTGAGTGTAAACTTTCGTGATAATCAGATAATGTTAATGGCGTATAACGTTGCAATTGCATTACAATTATGTAATGGGACTCCGTAAAATTTATGTAACATGTTTATAACAATGTTTATGACCATTACTAATCTGCAGGTAATGTTAATGTTACAAAGTGTGGTAGCGTTGCGGCTACAAAATAAAATGGTGAATCTAAGTTGTACTGTGTGATTAAGGATCAATTAAAACCGTAGGTGCACTAGAAAAAAAAAACAAAAATATGAGAAATTACAATTTCGTCGGAAAATACATGGGTCAAAATTAAGTCTAAAGACTTAATTCTGACCCATTAGTGTCTGGACATTTTAGTCAATTATGTTTTTATTGTCTTATGTATTTTTTTGTACAGAATGTAACTAAAGTAGTTATTGAAATGCATGATTTTCGTACAATGTTAATGTGAATTAGCAGGATTATGAGTAACCTACCATTTTCCCTGTCTTCCGATTCGAATATCGGACATAGAATATCGTAACCTCACTTTTGCTAAAAATATTTTTTTCCAAGTCAGTGATTGGGCCTTGATAGGTCACTAATCAGGTAATTTGCAACAGTGTCTATATTTCGAGTTTATTATTAAAAAATCCTCAAAGATAATAAAACAATACTTGTTTTAGTTAATTAAGAATCAAAACTTTTCTGTAATACCAGTTATTTCAACATCTCTGCTGTTTTTAACAATCTTCTCTCATTTCCAATGTCACGCGGAGCTTAGATAGTCAGTAATTGGTCCATTCAATGGCGTCCATACAGTCCCTCTGCAATATAGTGTAACAAAACAGTTCGCACGAAAGAGCCGATATTTATCGATCGCGATACTCGTGGCGACAACGACCTACACTCGTTCACTCATGCGCGTCTAATGTACTTGCGATATGACGCCGCTTTCAACCCGGAATTCAATTGCTTACTCGTACACAATGGCGATAGCTCGCTATCTCATTCTCGCGCCGAACGCACATAAACACGAGGATTACGAGGTTAGAGCACGTGGGCAGTGTGACATATCCATCGTACACGCTGACGGTTACAACTCGTAAGTCAAGTAACATCGACGTACACGTTCTCTCGATTGCCGCGCGGTATGATGACACGAGCCGATTTTTTCTCTCCGGCCCAAACACGTTCTCTCGAATACATCGCATTTGGGCAGATACGCAGGAGAACAAAAAAAAACGGCGTCACGCGCAACGCGCGAGATCAATGTTTACCCAACGTCGTATTAGCATCGATGCGGCACGTTTCGCGTCAGTTCGACACAGCTACTCGCGTTATTGAATCGGCCTTAGAGCGCACACACTGGCCCGCGAAGAAAACTTTCCATCGAGAGAAAAAAAGAAAACAAATTGATAAAATTACTCACCGTTGTCATATGAACCTCATCCGGGTCCGCAACTCTGTTCATTTCACGACCAGCTTTTTATTGCCGAATGTCTATACTATTTTTCGGGAACCTTTCCGCAGTTTCTCAAAGTTTGTCTTCTTCCTCCTGCTTTATGAACAGAACACAAGGTTTTTTTTCGCGATGTACAGTGTATTCCGTGCTTCTTTTTTTTTCACAGCGAACGTTCGCACAAACGTGTAGCTTTCCAATTTGAGCTGAAAATAACGATGTCTCTGTTCTCTTTTCTCTTTCACTTTAGCACGACCCGCTATGGCACTGATGGAGTTTCCGTGAGAAGATGTCACATTTTAACGATGTATCGTTATTAATATTGTTATTGTTATCAGATCGTCGAAGCTTGGGCGAGAGGTCGGACCTGCCGGTGCTTCTAATAGGATAATAGCTTATTCTTTACACTCGACGCTCATCGATCAGATATTCGGACTTTTCACTGTTTACTTTTTCGTTTTTGGTCGAATTGGATGTTGGCGTTACAACAGTTGCATGGACTCGGAGATTTTGTTTTTCCGCGAGTAAGTGGAGTCTCGGTCTCGCAGTTATTCGCGCTGTTTTTATTTTAGGCTGCGAACGAACTGGCACTTTTACGGCGTTCGCGGAGAGTCCACGAAAGTATCACTACCTAAGTGTCGATCGCCGGAGTGAGAGGCATAGACCGACTCTCCGAAGCGGTGGCTTCGCCTACCGACAGTTTGACAGACGCGCGCAACTACGTTGTTAGGGCGGTGGGGATAGAGTTCGCTTTCTCACTTACTCTGTAACCATAGAGGCCCGAATGACCCCTCTCTCCCTCCCCCCCTGCCGCTGCTGCTGCTGCTGCTGCTGCTGTTGCTGCTGCTACGTCGTACGCAAGCCCGGTTCACACTATGCAAAAAGGTGAGGACTCATGAAATTATGTTGTTCTCAGTGGCGGTTCTCAATAAAACTTCCGTCAGCTCCGGCAACGACACGAATGTTTGCAATTAATTTTTTTATCATCAGCTCACTTAGGTTACTATGTTAGGTTAATTGTATTTTATTATATATATTTCGAAAAGTTATTTGTGTGTTTGTCACAATTTGCAAGAATCCAGGAGGTCCTCCAGGACTGCCTCAGACCCTGACTATTCTCTATCAGGTCCTGATAATTATTACCCTATTACGCTAGGGACTTCGATATATTGTTCACAGTGGCGAGACCGGCTCCGCATCACACTTACCATAATCAAGGTTGCGCATGCCCGACCCATGCTCACTGTCGAACATGACCCATAGCATTCTGCGCCGATCGATGTTCGCTTCGTGATGGGGACTGTTGAGGAAATTGAGGGCCCAAAAATCAAGGTCCTAGTGTATGCTACTCCGTGAGTCTCCGTGAGTCTCCGTGAATTGTGCATAATAATGCGGTGCACAAGTGTTCTGCACTATCGTCGTGTGCCAAAAAAAATTCGTTTTTCGACCGGGTAGCTGTCATTTCCGGTTTTAAAATCTCATTTTTTTTTTCGACCGGAAGTGACGTCACACAGCAGATCCTTCGACAGGAAGTGGCGTTATACCGGAAATACATCACTTCCGGTTTGAAAAATCCCATTATTCAATTGGAAGTCACGTTTTCTCAGTAGGACTTCACTTCCGGTCGAAAAATGAGTTTTTCAAATCGTAACCGATGTATTTCCAGTAAAGCGCCGAAAATATTAATCTCCAGTTTCCAAATTTCATGGTCCATAGAGAAGGCGTGAAATGCCAACGCCATATCAGCCTGCCAGTTGTTAATATTTTAATAAAAAATCTTACGTCGAGAAATTATACCATACACACGTGTGTATATATATCATTGAGTGAGTGAAATCGTGTCGAACTTCAATGTGGCATATTTCTCATGAATCGAATTTATTTGTAAGTTTTTGGAAAAGTTAATAAATATCTGCTTGCAAGTCGGTTCCGTTGATGCGCTGCAGTTCACACATTGAAATTTCATATGGACGAAACGTCTGTAAACCTGTGAAAGGTGTTCTTCTGTGCACATGGGGCATTAACTGTCTTTCATACGATATCGTAATTTCTCCCTGCTTTATTGCGGCAAACAACGCTGCGAGCGCAGTGCATTCGGGCGCATAAAGACCGCGCGGCGCGAATTGCTGTCGCTTACGTCAGACCCCCCGTGGCGGAAGCGAATTATCGAATGCGCAAGTCAAGTGCGCGCGTTTAACTAACGCCGATCGGCTCGCTTTAATCCGAAGCTCCGTCATTCGTTTCCCGGAAGTACGAACGATCGATTGTATTGATATGATGCCTTCATCCCTCTCAATAATCCGCAGGAACTTCATAATAGTATTACGCAAGCCTGTTGTACTTGGGGTATGCAAAGTCCAAACGTTGAGCCTGGCAAATGATTCACTTTTGTATCCTCTACTTTGTTCGATCTCGCTCGCGTATTTGTCAACGCGACTGCGTCGCAATTATTCACGACGAAGTAATCTGCAATGCTATGAGCGCCACATATGTAGTACATGTCTGATTTACGGAGCTTGTACTTACCCATGCTTCGACGTTTCAGTTGACTAGATCGTTTCATTCGCGTGCACTTTGTCGAACGATATGGGTATTTTAATTGTTTTTCAAAATTTCAAATTTTTTGAAAAAAATTAATTTTTAGAAAAATTTTTCAAAAAAATTATTACAAGTGTCTCGATTATGCCAAACTGATGTCGAGCCGAAAATTTGTCGAAACGTTTAACGTAATAAAAGCATTATCAGAATTTAGCTTCGCTAACCACTCGATCTGTGTGCAAGAAATTTTATGATTTTTAATTTATTCGGAAAAAAAAAATTAACTTTCAAACAATTTTCGAACGAACCAAAATCAATGTGATGGAAGAAATGTGAAAATATACAATTTTTTGGATACTCTTTTAACAACGTTACCTTTAAAAAAAAAAAAAAAAAAAAAAAAAAAAATTGTCCAAGATATGTTGCATTTGATAAGGTCGAAAAAAAAGTTATAACCCATTTATCGTCGATGTTCGCATCGATCGTATTCGTCGATTAATCCAGAACGCCCGCGGGGCACTTGCTGCAATGCGAACAGCTGATGCCAGCTAATACATCGCTTCGGTCGAGTAATTATCCCGCCGACGGAGGTCAAAGAACTCTAAAAACATGCGTGACACACTGAACTCACGCTGTTTCCCCATCACAGCCATAGATGTGCGAAACATTCCACAGACGTGGCTTCCTCATTCGATAGACGACGATATGAACGATACAAAGAGACACGTTATTAATTGACTTATCTATCGCTTGTTTTTCTTTAATTCTTTTTATTATTATTATTTTTTCTTCATTATGCTGCGTGTCTCGGCGACATGAGTGGAGGAAAGTTTACCCGAGTTCAGATTTTGAGAGAAAAAATATATTATTGGTAGACGAAAGGATCGAATCGATAAAAATAAATAAAATCGTTCCGTCACTCAATACCGAATGATATCGTTGTCTTTCAGCGATATCTCTGACGGAACTGTTGGGTATTGTTCGCTTCGTAAGTCATACAGCATATTTATGAATAAAATCTACATGAACCGTTGACATTGTGACCTCTCCGAGCAGGCTACATGTGGAAATGGATTTTTTTTTTTTTTTTTTTTTTACCAATATGCAATACAATATTAAAGGGAACAGGCGTTCGTACGATTTCCCATTTTTTAATCAATTTTTTCTTCGCGTTTTTCTTTTATCCATTTTTTTAACTAGATGACAATGTCTCAACGAAAAATGTTGTCTAACAAACTCAATCATCACGATCAGAGAGTATTAGAATTATCGCATTGTTTTGTTTTTTTTTTCATCTTTTTAGTAAGTCGCCGTCGAATTGAAATGTTCATATGGATAAATGTGTTTTTCGAGTTTCGAGTTAGGAACATATCGTCGCTCCGTTTCGTACACCGAATCAATATTTTTCAATTATTAAACGTAATTGTAGACCGAACAGTTACGGATCCACGAGTTTTAAACCTACGCATCGACGACTCTCCGATATAGTAATAAACTAAGACGCCTATCCGGAATGTGTTTATTTTGTTTGTGTTTGCGCACGCTCTGGGGACGATGTCGATTTTTTTTTTTTTTTTACGTAGTCTGAAAACGTTTCGGTTTCGTGGCAGCTTTTTTTTTTTTTTTAATTCAGTACTTTCGAGATCTTAGATGACGTACGTCAGCGAATCTCTTATTATGCAATAATTACTTCATTAATTGGCCGGGAACACCAATTACATAATTGTAAACATGCGTCCCAATTACTGACCACCGAAGATGTCTCTGCAAAAATGATTGAAGTGTGCAAGAAGAGAATATTTTAAAAAATCGGTGACCGCCCTCCTTTGGCTGTTTGTATCATCGTCGGCAAATAGAAAGTGTTAGTGCTATAAATTTGTTATGAATTGTGTAATATGTATCTTTGCTGCAACTCAATATGTGGCTAATTAAATTTCCATAATAGCGACACGATCAGTCATTTGGAGACGTTCGCTTTATACACAGTGTCTAAAGGATCGTTGAAAAAAATAGGGCGGTTATTTTCAGGCTCGAAAACTGAGCGAACATTGTTTTTTGAAGCGCTCTCTGCATTCTATAGTTTGCGAGATACGCGTCAGTGAAGTATACGGCCAATGGGAGCGCTCGAGGCCAACTTCAATCACTCGTATCATTGGACGCCAACTTCAATCACTCGTAACTTCAAAACTGTATGCCCTACGAAATTTTGACAAAGGGAATGTTTACTCAGGTTTCAGTCCAGAACAAGATCTTACAATTTTTTTTCAGACAATCTTTCAAAATATCTTTTGTCATCGAAGAACGCGTCCCGATAAAAAAAAAAAAAACCAACAAAATCATCTCAACGACTAACAATCATTTTTTTTTTTAAATATTAAATAAACTTCGCAGTCTGGTCAGCGTTGTTAGGAAAATTCGAGCCAGAACTTTCCACCGTCTCGTATACACAGTAATGATATATCTTTTTTTTTTGTTTGTCTCTCTTCGTTAATATATTTAAGTGGCCGACGATAGACGCGATGCGTTTTCGAAATTTTTCGCGATCCGTTTATAATTATGTCTACGAGATATCTCGCGCTCGTTTCTTACGTCGGCTAATTACAATTTTGTCTATCGATTCGCATATCGTCGCATTTTTTCCCCTTGTCTCTTCTCGCATCACATAGAATGTTGCACGATAAAGCATGGCGAGCCCCTGGCATGTCCTTTGATAACAGCAGTTGATCATTGCGAATGTTCGTCTCGTCGGAGATCCAGTCGAATGATCGTTGCTGAGTCACCACGGCACTTCGGCAGTCTGCTTGTTTTTTTTTTTGTTTTTCTTTCTGCAGACAGCGGTATTATTGTATCCAAAACAAAACATCGTGTAACCATTGAACTTCGCGCACAGGCGCGTTAGTCGACTCTCGGACGCTCACAGCACGTAGAAGATCCAGTAAACCGCGTTGAAGAGCATAAAACTGACGGGAAATATTATTCTCGAGTATTTGTCGATTACGTTTACGTCCTTGATCTTCGGCATCGAGGCACGAAGAACGGATGCTCCTCTGCGAATCGCGTGCAGTACCTACATAGGAGGATGAGAAGAAGACGATTAGATGTTTTTTTTTTTTTTTTTTCACCAAGCTATTAAAAAGCGAGATATGTGATCAGCACGTGGAAGAAAATCAGCACGAATCTTTCACGTGCGTTGGTGTGTATAGTAAACAATATATCACGTGTATACTGACGAACGCGTCGAAGTTCGGAGTGCCAAAATACCGATCGTTTCGGACTTTGATCGCTTAGTCATTCGACCGTCCTGTTACGGGTTTTTTTTTTTTTTTAAATGCTTCTGATAAAATTTATCCAGTATTTACTAGTGAATTCATCGTTATCTCTGGGCGTTGTAGAAATATCAATTTAAGAGTATGCAAAAATAGCTCGGTCGGTAACAAAAACTGTAATCGAGCTTTTCAAATTAGTTCAACGAGTTCAACAAATTACCCGACAACGACACTTTTGTTTTTTGTGAAAATTATTCCTTCATTTTTCCAAATGCGTATGCATTTTTTTTCAGATTCTTCAATTAGCTTCGATTTTTTTTTTTTTCCCGTCAGAAAAATGAACGAATCATTTTCATGATAAAAAAAAAGTTGTTTTGCCGGGTAATTTGTTACACAATTTTTTAAAATTAATTTGTTAATATCATTTTGGAATTATTATTATTATGAAAAATTAATCTTTTCCATATCTTTAATATGCATGAATTTTTTGCAGATTTTTATACCATCGAGAAGTACTTGAAATTTTCTCTTATTTTTCTGGAACTTATTGCAAAATGAGCGCGAAGCGACATAGCTACCTTAAGGTGATGTGAAATATCGTTCGTTAAATCCGATTAAAATTCAGCTTCGATACTCATGCCGTACCGGAAGTCAAGTCTAAGTGATTAAATATAAGTTCATAACGATGTAAAAATTGACCTTTGGTTTTTGAGGTTTTGGACCGCGATATCTCAGTCCGCTGTTTCTGCCGTGTGTGTTGTATCCGGCAGATCTGGCGATTCTAAAACTCGGCGGAAATTTCGCTGGATCGTGAGGCTGATCGCCGCTTCGTCCGATCGTTCCAGGAGTTCCGGAGCCGCTCGCCAATCCGGATCTGCTTCTTATACTCGGCAGTGGTGACATTCTTAGATCCTGAAGTTCTATAATGTCGGCGTCGGTCGTGCCGGGAAACGGTGAACACGCTTTGCTTCCTGTTTGGGACGAACAAACATTCGCACATAAAATACACGAATAGAGGCGAGGACAAACTTATGGGTGGGTGTCGCTATTTCTTTACCCGTCGTGACCGCAGTCGGTTTCTTCTCGTCTCCGTCCTTTTTCTTTGTCTTCTTTTTCGCCCTCGCTCCCCAATAAGTGTAATTAACCGCAGCGTACTCCAGCAGTGCGGCGAATACGAAGACGAAACACATAACGAGATAAATGTCAATCGCCTTGACGTAACTTATTCGAGGCAGAGAACTTCTGACGCCGGTCGATATCGTCGTCATCGTCAGCACGGTCGTGATACCTGGCCGTAACAACGAGGTTATAATAAGTAATCGAATCTTCTCTGCAGAACGAATGGTCCTTCGAACATTCGCTCAGACTCCACGTTCACTTTAACTTCCGGTCTAACAGCAAATTCATTCCAACTTTCGGTCTTATAGGTGGCTCATTCGAACTTCCGGACTAAAAAAAAAAAGTTCGTCCCGACTTTCGGTCTAATAGGACATTCACTTTAACTTCCGGTCTAACAGGAAGTTCATCCCAACTTCCGATCAAATAGGCCGTTCATTTTAACTCGCGGACTGAAAGAAAATCCATACATGCATCCATACAAGCATCCATACAATTCGGTCTAATGAGAAATTCATATCTACAACGAAGTGAAAAACGCTTACCGAGAGCCACTCTCGCGCTGGTAGCCTCGTGATTTATCCAGAAGCTAACCCAGCTCAACATAACGATAAGTATGCTAGGAAGATAAGTTTGAAAAACGAAGTAACCGATGTTCCTCTGAAGTTTGAAGCTCAACGAGAGCCTCTGATATATACCGGTAGCCAGTGTCTCTTTACGATCGTTCGTCTCGTAGCCGATGATCGTGAATTGCGGCAGCTCGGCTTCTTCGACACCGCGAACGGGCGTCTCTTTCCAGTACATCACCACGTCGAGTACCGTGTAACCGTCTGAATTGGACAAAAGAATATACATTATTTGTTATCTTACATTTTTTTTACAATATCTTTCGAC